>JAQQZT010000006.1:18240374-18250660 GCA_030068275.1 Clarias platycephalus | reverse complement strand
CCCCCCCCCCCCCCCCCCGACAGAAGGTTTAATTTGCTTATTTTGTGAATGTGCAATGACAGAACATGTGAATCACATGACAGAATATGTGATGTACTGGCTCTAACAGGACAGACAGGATATAAACCCAGTGGCGCATTTCCTCTGGTTGGCTGAGGAGAAAACAGGACTAAAGTTCAAAAAAGTCTAGCTGTACTGTATCACTGTATCACCCGACCAAGCCAGACCGACAGGTTAACACTTAGACAAAAGAACCCTGTTTCTGTTCACAATGACCAAACATTTACTAAAACAAAAGGCTGAATTTCCCCCTCTGGCGATTTGGACATCGAAAGACTTTCTCTTGATTGAATGTGTGTCTGTGTCCAAACTATTAAAGCTAATCAGTTTAATCACTCCGGACCTCGTCAGGTTTTGACATCATAGTTTAATAGGATCAAAAAGAAAAACCAAACACATTCACATCCTTTAGATTACAGTACGTTTGGCACATAATAAAATGCTTACACTGAGGGAAAGAGAGAGAGAGAATCCAGGAAAAAAAAGAGAGAGAGATTTTTCTGTTCACACAAAACTTCACCAAACAAACTAAAATCTAATACAAGATGTATATAATACATACAGCACTATCATACATTGTGAAATGCTCATGTATTGTAATACTGTATGCACAAATATTTAATATTCAGCCAGACAAACATTTGTACTTAATTTAAGAGGTAATATTTTAGCTAGTTCTTTTTATTTACTTAGAAGACACACCATTGTGGATTCCTAAATAGCAAATTCATTCATACACAGTAGAAAATAAAGTGGACAAGAAAAAAAAAAAAAGAAAAAAAAAACAGTGCAGTGAAAGTTTGGCATGTGGCTACAAACAGTTAAATAACAATGCGGTTTTAAAGAATAAACACTTAAAACCAAGGGAAAAAAGTAGAAGTGATGAATGATCAAATATAACAACTTTGGAAAAAGAAAAAAAAACCTTGGAAAAAAAAAAGATTTGTCAAATTGCCACTGAGTTGTTCAAGCAAAGATGTCACATTCCAGTAAGGTTTAATTAGTGCGCCTGAAATGTACCCTGTTTCTCTTATTGACCTTTCTGTCATGTTTGTTCACATTTCATAAATAACTGACTTCATTATTAAATGTGTAAGATGGAACAGGGAAAACATTATGTAAGAATCTATGAGTTATGTAATAGCAAGGCTTAGTTATCCCGAAACATGCGAAAGCAGGAAATAACCCGCTTATTGACACAAGAGGATCACTATGCGTACGATATGAAATAAATTATGAGCAAGCACACAGTTTTAAGCTACATTCCACAGTTTATGCGTTATGTACATAAGAGTTGTGTAGACAAATGGAGAGAGAGAGAGAGAGAGAGCGAGAGAGAGAGAGCTTCCTCATTAAGTCAACATCAACATCCTGCTGTTCAGCCAGGCTTCTGACCCATCGAACACTCATCTCCATTTAATATCAGCAGGGCTGATGGGCAGGAAAGAAACAACGCAAGAGAAACAAAAAACAAAAATAACAGCAAAAGAATAAGAAGAATAACAGACAATTATGTTCAGTGTATTGCACATGAGTATCAGAAACTCTCTCCACACACGTACGTACATAATACAACTCAAAAATAGCATCATTTGCCAGACCATGCAACAGTTGACCATTCTAGTTGAAGCTTTCACAGGCTTTGGAGCACACATTATGTACATTATGCTCTGGACAAAAGGCAAGACAGCTTTGGGCACTGGCCTCTATGTCTGCTGTTGCATAGTGGCAAGTCACTAGACACACATAGCAGCCAGAAAAAAAAAAGAATGAATGTGTGAGGGAAAAAAAAGATGTTGCATGGTCACTCGTTCATGCAAACACATGCACACGGGAACGGACCGACTGATCAACACAACCCACATATAGCAGGTCTTCATAACACTATCAAGAAATATACTGTATAGTAGCATTATTATTAATAAAATTGCTCCCAAAATGTTCACCTGAATACACACAAAGGATTTCGACTGCACAGCACAACACATTACATTGTCATTTATGCAGGATAGTATTATCGTTGTCAGCGCTTTCTCTTCCTTTCTGTCAGAGATGTGATTGCTAATGTTACTACAATCATTGGTATAATCAAATTTGGTTCAACGTAGTGCAATCCTGCCCCTTTTCTCCAAAAGCAGACGATCTGAGAAGTTTCGGAAATCGCTTTAAATTAATGAAGCATCAGTGAGGCTGGAGAGGCGAGGGATGGGAAAAAAATAGAGCTGAAGTGAAAGAAGGCAAGAGGAAGCGATTTGGAGGTGGAAAAGAACAAAAGCAGTAGTAGCTTCAGATGCACACCCGGACCTCTTGCCTCGACCCCGATATCAGCATTTCTGTCCACATTTATCACCCCTTGTATGTGTGTGTTGGTGTTTTTGTGTCTGTATGTGTGTGTGTGTGTGAGAGAGAGGGAGAATGTTGTTGTATATGTGTCTGAACAGGTGCTGAGAGGTTGACATTTAAGATAGCGCCTCTTCTCCAAAATAGGAGAAGCCCTTAAACTCGTCCTGGTTGATCTGCTTAATAATGGCATCATCCACGGGGGTAAGGACGGGGTCCTCACGTGTAAAATCCTGGTCAAAATTGTTCACGTCCCTCTTGGTTTTCTGGAAAGAGAGATACATTTACATTTACGTGATTGATTACAAGAATGTATTTTTAAATGAACCTATGTTTTTTTTTTTTTCCCAAAGCTTGTTAGAGATGCTTACAGGTCATCTGACCGAGTCTACAGGAGGGTGTTGACAATGGGTTCAGGTATAAAGTAATTATATATGAAGAACAATTATATGAAAATGAGAAGGTGCCAGGTATAAAACATATACAGTATATATAATTTATAACATTTTGTTTTCCAGAATTATGAACTTGATTGCTGTGGCTGAGGTCGAAGAAATGTCAGAGTCAGAACATAGACATCATGCTGACAGCGTACAATTTTTATCTCTGTTTCTTTCCAGGCTAGCGTTTATATTTAATAATGAAAAAAACTGTTAGGTTTAGGCCACAAATTTGCTTCAAATTTAAGTTCGAATACAAATAGAGATACAAATATATGGAAAACTACAGAGATATCTAATGGTATTGTATTACTGTACATACAGGCTAACCCTAATCGCCACACCTAAATTACAAAAGAAAAACCGAGTGAAGAAATGAATAATCTGTTGAACAATCTGTTAAAGAGAAGTATAACTGCTGAGTAAAAGCTTGATTTAGTACACAGTCAGAATCATTGTGTACTTGCTTTACCTGCTTGTTTACCTCACAAAAGCTGACCAGCACATTTTAGAAAGCAAGCACGCAGAACGTGGAATGATGTTAAACTTCTTCTTGGTGTTTTTTTATCTGACACGGGAAGTCAAACTCATGATATGCTCACAGTGGTAAAAGTGGTAAAAAGTCATGAGAACCTTAATAGGCAAACTGGAAATATGCACTTCTACTATAACTTAGTAAAGAGCTCTGACATACTACACATTGATGGTGGAAATGGGGGAAAAAAACTTGAGAAGATCAAAGACCTTTATGAGACGTGTGGGTACAAAACCTTCACTCTATACTCTTTATGACTAAAATTAGATTGTAATTATATTTAGCATCAACTGAAAACTGAAATTTATTGATCTCTTCTATTTTAAGAAACATCACCAGGGCACCAAAGTCATAAAAAGTCCAAAGAATTCCAAAGTCATATAAATAAAAAAGATTAATTGTTGTTCCTTGTACTGTATGCATGAACGATTTGTCTGGATTACATGCCATAAATATTAACAGAAATGCGTTCCGAGTTGAGGTTCCATTTCTTTCCAAATGCAATAATCGATCAGGACCTGCTTTTCACCACTGCCAGTGATTTCTGGCTATGTACAGTACTATGTGACAGTACTATGTCAGTACTGTATGACAGGGAAAGCACAATTCTTCACCTGACTTGGATTTAAGCAGCTCAAAGATCATGATCTTGTTCTAAAACTTTCACAAATATATTTTGCTATTTAGACTTTTCATAAAGGGGTGCTTCTTCACTTTCGGAACTGTACTTGTACAGGCACTTGGTAATGTGGTGACAGAGAAGGTCAGACGAAGGTCACACAGAAAGGCATCAGAGCAAGTGGTGGCAGCATCTCCACCTAACCTTTCTCTGACCCAATGATTTACCACACACACTAAGACACAAACTCTCTCTCTCTGTCACACACGCACAGGCACAGACCATGGGAAAGCAGAAGCAGAACGATGTCGTTGTGGCATCTGACTTTCAGTCTAGACCACAAACACACACTTTCAGTTAAAGTAGGCAGTCTCTAATCTGGTGGTGTGAGTTTTACTGTGTTCTGCACACTGCATATTTAGCGCACATGAGCAAAAGTGAGCACTTACACTATATAAAAATAGAGTTATTTTGATGTATTAATAATCACTTCTATGGAACACTGTCACTGTCACTAGTGACAAGAGTGGCTATGTGCTTATGTGTGTATGTGTTTTAGGGCACTTACAATGCGCGGTTTAAATGGCGGCTTGATCTTCCTCTGCTCCAGCAGGACCCAGTCTATCTCCCGGAAAAAAGGATGAACTTTAATGGCGTCCTCCAGCCCCTGAGACACCATGCAGCCCAGCCTCTTATTCGGGCTCTTCGTCATAAACTGAGAATGACACAAAAAAAATTGTCTTTCAGCTTCTTCTCATATCAGATGATAGTCTTAGTGTTTACACAGCCAGAACAGGCCTACAGCTCTGTGTACACATGCTTCCATTAGCTGGATCGTATTGCAACACCATTAGTCAAGTGTTGAGTGATCCAAGTGACAAATATTACATTGTCAGGCTTCAATAAAAATAACATTCGACATCTAATCAATTCACTGTAACTCAATATGAATTCGTTAAAAATTTGAGATTATCAAGTCTTACCAAATGGTGCTAACATGAAGCAGAACTGTCATGCAGTAAAAAAAAAGTGCTGAACAAGGAAGTTCAACACTTAATAGAGCCGTCTTCACAGCAACGAAACAAAGTGGTACACAATTAAAATGGGAACGCATTTAGATTCAAGGTACTGAAAAATCAAAATCAAATAATCAAAACGAATAGCTGTTTTGGAAAGTTAGTAGTGTAGCACAGAGCACATGATTTTAGTGGGAATAATGAGAAAGTCAGTGGGAAATATGGTATAATACCTGGCTAATACTTTAAACCACACCAGTAATGAAGAGTGGATTTGATGGCCACGTTTTGCACTAATCATTGCGGTGTGCTCTGAGCTGCAGAATGGGTGGAGCCATCATAATGACTGACATGCTGAATAAAAGTGTAGATCTGACTTGGATAAGAAGGTGAGCTGACAACTTATAGTGCTTTTTACAGACTGATTTTAATCCAGAAATAGTTGAACCCTGGTTGAGGATATCCATTTCCCATTACATGAAAATAGTAGGAGTTTGTCATATACGACCATATACAACTATATACAACATACAACCACACCATATACAACCATATACAACAGAACGATTCATTTTTAGGTACAAGGGGCATTCAAGTCAAACTGGGATCTTTGATTGTGCAGAATAACAGAATACATTTATTGGAGCAAGAACTGCATTTATTTCCCTATATAATCCCTGCTATTCTAATGCACTTCGTCCAGTGTTTCACAAATGCTTAGAACCATTAGGTTTTTTCAGTACACCAGAGCCATGACTGGACTGCCTGCTTCACATCTGTAACACTGGCCTCCCAGGAACTCCTTTAATGTCCCAAACATGTGGAAATAGCCTGGAGCGAGGTCAGGACTATACGGTGGATGTGGCGATAAAGCTGAGTTCCTGTAATGTTCAAGTGGTGTTTGTGAATGATTATGTGTACAGTTCCCACAGACAGTTTATCAAGACTCACTGAATGTCAACAGGATTGAGTGCAGTTGGCTCCGAGTCACAGAAATCGGCCCAAATCATCATTCACAGATGTATAGCCTTCTTTAAAAGGTACTGCAGCTAAGAATCACCATACTGTGCCTAAAGTCGTCTGTAAATGGTCATCACAAGTCCCGGTTTGACTTGAACACACTTCGTTCTCCTCTGCAATTTGGCAGTGCAAATCACGAAATGCTATCAAATATGTTATCTACAGCACTGTTCACTGTCGGACTCATTTAGACTTGGCTTGATTTAGACTTGGCTTGAACTTGATTACTGAGAGACACTGTCAACTAAATGAAAATCACACACCAGCACCATATTTGAGAACATCTCTACTAAACCAATGCAATCTAAAGGAAATGAGAACTGTACCACTTAAAGAGACCACGTATGGCTGACTCAAGTCTGACATTTTGTGGGCATATTTGTGTGTCTATATTTGGAAGATAGCAAGGGGCTGACAGCTGCAAAAGACTTTCATAAATGCAAAGCAGCCCGCCCAAAGAAATCAGCACCATAAAAAAAACACATAGACACACAAAAAAAAGGTTCTTCCACAATTCTGCTAATTTACTATCTGATTTTCACTCTTTCGTGGTAATACTATATATCGGTTGAGACTGGAGAATCAGGCAGTACACATGAAAATCATGAACCTGCTTAACTGGACACACTGTTGAGGTGGACTTGAGTGAAGGGTAAATGAGGAAAGAAGGTGAAAGAGTAGGAGATAAATGGGGAGAGCTGAAGGAATAAAAGGTAAGCCGTCACAGAAATCACACAAAGGTGGAGAAAAACAAAAAGAGTGCAGACAAAACATGAACTATAAGTACAAACAGTAGCTCATAAAGATGAGGTCACTCACTGCTTTGAGGATGCTGACTGCCTCTTTGCTGAGCCAGACAGGGTAGAGTACATCATCATGGAGAATAGATTCAAACAGATCATCCTCATTGTCAGCCTCAAATGGTGGCTGACCTGCCATCATCTCGTACATCAGCACGCCCAGAGCCCACCAGTCCACTGACGGGCCATACTCCAACTCTTGAAGGATCTGAAAGGAGGTGTGAAATATTATACACATAGACGAGCAGTGCTGAAAGCAAGATTAAAGTATGAATTCCGCATTTATTTTTGTACCTCAGGGGCAATGTAGTCTGGAGTGCCACAGAAGGTGGTGGTGGTGACACCATTCAGAATTCCCTCTTTACACATGCCAAAGTCTGCCAGCTTGCAGTGACCTTCGGCATCCAGCAGAATGTTATCAAGCTTCAGGTCTCTGACAAGAACAAGACAGAAGGTGACAGTGATAGGGCGTCAGTGTTTTAAGACAATAACAGAACTATTTGTTCTCCCAAGTTAAACTGTGATGAGAGCTGGGTGACAGTTGTGATCACCAGCATAATAGCACCAGCATTGGTAAGATAGGTCTGTATTTCTGGCACAAGTCATCATGGCCTTTAGAAACCTAGTGCCAGATGCACTAGGTGAACTGCATCTATACAAGTATATACTATGCAAACAAATCTGCGTAATGTCAATAAGTACAGAACAATGTCAAACGAATAACATTCAAAATTATTATTAAACCTCTTTTATATACGCAAGTGTTAAAAGCCTTATTCAAGGGCCCTAGGGTTTGAACTCATGACAGTCTGATCAGTAGTTCAACATCTTGACACATTTATTTTTTGTTTTGAAAAGTTGCATAACTCCAATTCTCCAACGTTTCTGTAATGCACCTAATGGTAACTATTGGTTTTCAAAGGCTTTTAAAGTGTTTATGACATGCCAGTATGTACCCTAATAGGGCCCTGATAGTATTGGAGAATTGAATAAATTATAATGTCTTTGACTTCAATATTCAGTTCAATTGAATTCAACATCTTTAATTCAATCTGCTTTGGGCATGCAGCATCTGACTGAATAAGTGTGTAAAGAGTCTGTATACACTGAGGACATAGCAGTGCCCCCAACAGGCTATTGCTCATTACCTACCAGACCACCCACCATGCCAGCTTTCATCTTATCCTTCCATCTAAGCTGCCTTTCCCTGTTCTGCCATTCCACCCCGAGTCCTTCTTTTCCTCCTCCAGATCTCCATCCCTCAGGCTATGTCCCCAGTCCCTCACCCATAAACAAGCACACACAAAGCTTTAACTGTGTGAAAGTCAAACTGAACCTATTCGAAAATGTCTGATCTTAATTAATCTAGCTACTGGAAAGAACACATAAAGGGTAAGGTGACCTATATATGCTTCTGTATTCTTATATTTGAATTCTTTGTGCACTTGAGGATTACTCTGTGGAATCTAGACCAAGGACATGGATCTCAACATGTATCTATAGGAGATCTGTCAGCTTGACATTTTCTGTCACATGTGACATGCCAGTCATATCAGCAGTGTGAGGGATCTCATATTTACAAATGGTTCTTTTCTCCAGAGAAAGGGGTTTTCCTTTGGTGTGTAAAAAAAATAAAAAATCACAGAACAACCTAAACCCTGTATGAGATTCAAACTTACATTTGCCATTTAAAAATGGAATATACTGTAAGTAAAGCTCATGCATATGAATGGTTGTCACATATGCTTGAACAAACTGGCTACACAGAGGCAGGACTGAAGACCAGGGCTTATGCGATTGTCCTCGATGATAAGCATTTTTTTTTTTTTCAAAGAAGCTGAAAGCAGACTAAAGAGCAGGGGTTGTTTACGTGCTAGGTTTCATGAGCTCCAGTCCAGTCCTGGGCATGTGCTTTATTTCTTATATGTATTAGATAATTATGGATCAACAAAAAAAATAAATTATATAGTATGTGGCTACATATTAATTTATGTACTAAAAAACATTCAAGCTTACAAAAAGTCTACAGTTGATTCCACATATACCATTTTCCTTGAGATTTTGATGTTTTTACCTCTGAGCATAAGGACAAAAATGTCAATGCAATTATGAAAAAAAAAAGATAATCATACAGCATTTCTGCCATATAATCCATACCTATTGTTAAGATTAAAGTGATTGCTGATGAACCTGAAAATACAGATGACCTGACAAGGGAACATAAAGAAAAAAAAACAACTGGAATAAATCAAGAACCTTCCCTGTAGGTAAAGATAGAAAAAGAATGAAGAGAATAGGCCAGCATGACTTTAAAATGCTCACAAAAAAACAAGCCACTGAAACATTTCATAAACAAAAAATTCCGGTTACACACTGCTCTCTTTAATATTCACGCTTAGTGCTGTTTGTCATCATGCAGCTCACTGGGCTTTAAGCACATGTTTGAGGCAAGCAGGCCACGGAGCAGTACGTGAACTAAGATTAGACACATGCTACCTAAGTGTCTTTGCAATAAAACTGATGAGAGAGAAATTTGGCCTACTTCACCGATGTATTGCAGTTAATATCTATTAATAATAATAAATAAATAAAACTAAGTGAAAATATACAAAATGTTCCCGTCAGTACTCCACTGCACATGGCACTAATGATGGTTTCAAATTTTCCAGGAACTTTCTGGGATGTTTGCAGTACAGCGCATTGTACCAGCCACTGGCCCCCAGTTCATGACTCATCTTTGCCGTCATTAAAGACAACATCATGACCTCTAATGACATTTAAATTGCTAAAGAAAAACACACAATCTGATAAACTACTCCTCAACCAATTCTCGTTTGATCATAAACTTTGCTTATAATTTAAAATGTAAATGTACAGAATTAGTCAATAGTGGAGATTACTGACACATTGATTTTAAAATCCTTCTATCTACCAAAAAAAAAAAAAAAATCCCATGCCTAACAGGAACTGTAAAAAAGTACAATACGAACAAAAGTGGAGTGCATAAAAAAGAAAGAAATTATAGGCCCCAAACAATCCTATTTCTAATGGTAAAGAGAAACAAATGTGATATACAAAATGTAGATATATGGATAATTAGATATATGGAAGGTCAGTGGCATAATCCTTTAAAAGCAGTGTAATCACTATCTACTATTTAAAATTTACTATACATACTGAACAACAACAACAACAACAACAACAACAACCCATGACAAACTAGTTACAGTCAGGATCATAAATAGTTGGACACAATTTTCTGACATTTGTCTCTGTACACAACCACAATGAATTTCAAATGAAGCAATCAACATGAGACTGAAGTGTAGACTAGCTTTAATTCAAGGTCCTTAACAAATACAGTGGCTTGCAAAAGTAATCGGCCCCCTTGAACTTTTCCACATTTTGTCACATTACAGCCACAAACATGAATCAATTTTATTGGAATTCCACGTG
>JAQQZT010000006.1:18228812-18240274 GCA_030068275.1 Clarias platycephalus | reverse complement strand
TCATGTTTGTGGCTGTAATGTGACAAAATGTGGAAAAGTTCAAGGGGGCCGAATACTTTTGCAAGCCACTGTATATTGCACGTTGTATATTAACGTTTTAGGAATTACATTAATTTTTTTATTACCAAGTTCTGCCATTTTCAAAGTCTCAAAAGCAATTGGACAAACCAACATAATTATGCTGTAAATATTAACGTTGTGTTTAATACTTGGATGTAGATTCTTTGCAGTCGATCACTGCCTGAACCTACTGACATGACCACATGAAATTTCTGAAGTGTTTAGAGGTATACGTTCTGCTCAAGTTCAGTCAAATGCATTTCCTTTGTTCCATTTCTTTGCCTCTAGATGCTTTCACTGTATGTTTTTGATCATTATTCATCTACAGTGTAAAGAGCTGTCCTGTCAGGTTCACAGCATTTGACTGAACTTGAGCAGAACGTATACCTCTAAACACTTCAGAACTCATCCTGCTACTTCTATCAGCAGTCACATCTCCAATAAACACCGGTGACCCAGTTCCACTGGCAGTCATACATGCTCATGCCATAAAACCGCCTTCACTATGTTTGACAGATGATGCGGTATGCATCGGAACATGAGACTGTCCTTTCCTTCTCCATACTCATCTCTTGCCATCATTTCAATCATTCTGGTAAAAGCCAATCTGAAATTTCATCTGTCCAAAGGATCTTGTTCCTGAACTGGCTAGCTACCAAATGCAAATGCAACACCTGAAACTCCAGACCTTTTATTTCCTTAATTTGTCCTGAAATGATGAAACAGGTCAGAACTACACATAGTTAATAATGAGACAGGAACAATGAAATATGGATCTGACGTTGAGCCTGAAGGTTTAAGGATAAGTTTATACTTTTCTAGAATAATATTTCTAGGATATTTTTACTTTCACTTTTTACTTTTTTTTCATAATTTCAACTATATTATCAATTTCATTAAAAAAATCATGAAAAAAAATTAACAAGCTGTTTGTTATTGGAAAACAATCAACATCAAGGTAGTGACATACCCAACATTGATCACTTTCCCATAATTGTGTTTAATCCTAACACAGCAATGTATGTTCATTAACGTAGGTCGTTAGACACTTCAACAAATTCTAGGAACTCACAGCAGAACTGCCTGTATTTTTCCTTTCCCTTGCTTACCTTTACTATCTCTTGCTATCTCCTTGTGTGTGTGTGTGTGTGTGTGTGTGTGTGTGTGTGTGTGTGTGTGTGTGTGTGTGTGTGTGTGTGTGTGTGTGAAGATGGCCAGATAAAGTCTCCCAGGAAAAAGACTTGGGCTTTGATGGTTGAATGGGAAAAAATGTCAACATGGCTTCACCAGCATCACTCCAGCAGAGGTGTTTTTGTGCGCCACTGTTCTGACAAGAGCCAGGAGACTGATGTTTTATGTAACTATTCTATTTTGGAGATAGAGACAGAGACAAAAATGATTTAAAAGCAATATGCACTTAACATGACAACACTGCGTGATTGCCAGCAGGCTGTGCTTTAAATGCTCTAAATACAACCTGGAAGCTGCTTAAAATGACAATACAAACTCCTGACAGAAACTCTAGCTACTGTAATCAATCAGTCAGACGGCCAGCACCTCATTGCATTACGATCATTCGGCTTAGGCAACTGCGTCTTATCTTAAACCTGACAAAACGTAACCTAACATCCGCTGATTGGAGACATGACACATTGTCCCGTGCTCCCTTGGACTCTTGCGTTGAAGATATAGTTTACAAAGCCCTGATGATGTTATTTTTGCTTCATCTGCCCCCACCCTCTAGCAGCCTCACAGGCATACACACATACTGTATGTATTCACATACACACACTCAATCAGACCCTATTGAAACCTCTTCCTGTGTTCCTCATTAGTGTGGAGTGATTGTTCCATAGGACTTCAGGACAAACTCACATCTCTGTGCCATGATAACTCCCTGTTACAGCACAGTCGAGGCGCCTGGACTCCCTTCATACACACAAATAACAACAGAATAACATTTACAAAGCGGCTTACAATTGAGACAGGATACAGTGAAGCAGTTGAGGGTTAGGGGCCGTGGTCAAGGACCTGGTGGTGTTGGGGTTAAGCCTGCCACCATTCTGATCAGTAGCCCAATACCTTAATCAGTCAGAAGAAGTAAAGAGAATGCAAATGCTGCAGGGTGGGAGATCAAAAGCAGACTGGACAGCTAGACCAGCAAGTTACAGCATGTTCTACTCATTCTCCTGCCTTCTCTTTCTCAAGAACAACAACAAAAAAGCCCTCCCTTTTTCAGGACTGCTTTGCATACAACACTGGCGGGAATGCCCCAGCAATGCCAGTAATCAGAAAGAAGTTTACATGGCACTGATCCAGATGAGATCTTTGGATTTCTTTTTTCAATGTTTTAATTTTTTTGGGGTAATCCTTCCTTTTTTCCAGAATAAGTGCTTCCAAATTTGGCAGTGTGTAGAGGGAGTTGAAAAATACAGCCTTTAGGGTCCGCTTGTTTTTTTTAAACTGGCTTTTTACATTTCTTGTTGTCTGATGATTGACCTGTTAACTGCATTATGGAACTTCTCAAAAGGAACCTAAATGTTGGATGACCATTGTAACATTATTGTAACTACATTGCGATGGTCTCCACCCTCATGTATACATGGTTTTTGAAAATTAGAATGACTTTGATGAAATTGTATTTATACAGTGTTGAATTGATCATCTCAACACAACGCAAAATATAGTACAACATCAAAACAAGGGAATTTGAACCTTTATTTGGAGCATTTGTGCCGATTGACATCCATTCACACAAAGTCACACAAAGTAGTGTTCTAACCCTAACCCTGTTTCATTTTCATGTAAAATTTCTTTTTAGAAACATTATGTTAGCGCCAAAATTGCTGTATTGTACTATGGCGCTTGCACAGCGTCCTGATCTCATCGTGTCTGATTTCCCAAAAAGAAGCGGTTTTTTTCTTTTCTCTTTTTTCTATTTGAATGCTTTCCATTATAATATTCCGGCAAATTGCTGTTCTTCAGTATTGTTCGTGGCACTCATTATTATGCATGTGCACTTACAAAAACCAAACAGCATGTTCTCTAGTGGTTCAGTGGTAAACACACAGTTCTCTCGCCACAGTGACTGTAGTTTGAGTCTCGCTCAGGTCAGCGGATTGGTATTCAAGTTGTTTTTGCAGCTCTGTGTTAGGGGCATTCATTCAGTCTTATCACATCATCATGTAGTCAATGTTTCGCTGATGTCATTTCATCGAACTATTCTAACATTCAAAAACAACCTAATACCTGCGTTGTCTCAACATCTCTAACATTGCGAAATTAACAACACCACGATGTTTTGACAACCAAAAAAAAAAATTCCACCTACAACAACATTTGCAATCCATTGTTAATCTATAACAACGTAGTCAGTCATAAGTCCCATTCGGATAAGATTAGATTTACACGAGGGCCTAGTGTAAACAATTTACAGGTGTTACTCCGTGATTTTATTTCTGTCCTGATTTCTTCACTTCTGTGATAATTTTAGTCCTGCTCATGATCGGAGATCTCAGGTTCATGCAGCCTTTTGTATTGAGAAAGTATTTGGACTACTCTAAACACTCTATTGCGTATTTTTATAAACTTACCGTATATTAATACATATTTGTACTGCTGTCTGTTCCATAACTGTCTTCATGCAGTACTGTATATGCTTATGTTATTTGCTACTGTATAAATCTATGTTCCGAGTATTTCTGCTCGGTAGTAGCTTACAGATGGACAGAAAAAGACAGCATCATGCTGTAATTAAATTTAATATGACACACATCAACTTCCAAACTTCTAAACAGTCTTCAAATATTAAATTCAATGCATATTTTCACTTTTGAACAAACATCAAAATGCGACATAATGACAGCTTTAAATGGTCTGATAACTGTTCTTTCATGCATTTCTGCGCTTGTCATCTGTAAAAGCTCTGGTTTTACAGCGCTATCAAAGCTAATGATGTGATTTTGAGGTGGGCCACTTGAAGAGCGGTCACCTCTTCCATGCAACAACACCTAGGTTATGCCCAAAGCATCAGGTGAGTGGGAACTTCCCAATTTCCAAAACATTTTTATTCTGATTAACATGCCTCCTAATCAGGTAACTTTTCTTTTCTTTAGGTCCCCTGAATGTATACAAAACTGTACTATTATAAAATTAAATGTATAGGAAAACAACATTGCATACTCAAATACCAACTCTGATGAATGCAAAGTGATTTCTAGTTAATAAGTATGGGAGATAAACGTAAGATAAGCTCCACAGAATATAGGTGGATGGTTGACAATCTGGTGAAGTCTGTATAACAGATAGTAATGCTTTCCTTTTAAAGCATTCTAAGGAATAAAGTCATGAGGAATGAAAGAAACGCAGTATATCTGGAGTTTATCCCAAATGAACACCACTGTGGATGACAATAGGATAATAAAGTTCTTTCTAATTGCGGAATAAGTGTTCAAACTCTTAATTGTCATGGCACCAAGTGTTCAACTTCTGTCTTGTTCCTTACCTTTGACACTGAATGAATGATAATAAGAATAAACTATCACGCAATGGAGCACTGGCACAGATTTTTGCCCTCTAGGCTACACTGACTACTCTGAGTCGATGGAGAACCCACAGCTGGCTTCCTTTTCACTGAAGAGAACATAGAAAAAAGTAGAGATTTTGGCAAAACAGGTTCTCTGAGATTAGCAGGATGGCCTGGCTCGGCAGGCTAGACGAGGCTTGGTCACGGTTGTTACAGTATATTCAGCGCTTGCACTTTTAGGACAGGTTTTGGCTCATACGTGTTTTAAGAGTATACACAGTTACGTTATGCGTTAATATCTGATCTACGCTGATATTTTCAGTGAGCGTACAGATGTGTTCCTTAACATACCTATAGATGACTCCATTTTGATGCAGGAACATGAGGGCAGATGTGACTTCAGCAGCATAAAAACGTGAACGGGCCTCATCGAACTTCCGCGAGCGCTGGATCTGGAACATTAGATCTCCTCCATTCACATATTCCATAACAAAGAATAACCGATCCTGCGGGGAGACAAAGACAGAGAGAGAGAGAAGCTGTAAGATTCCACAATGTTTTTAGGAAGGGGGAGGAAACCAGAGAATGCAGAGGAAACCCACAAAGACAAGAGGAGAGCACCAAAAATCTACATAGATCAAAATCTAAGCATCAAATTAAATAGGAGACCCAGTAAATGTGAAGCTTTTCCATATTAATATTTTGTCTTTTTAACTACAATAAATTACGTTAGTTAATTCTATTTAATGGGTTCAACATGAACAGATGAGACAGAGTGTAAACTTTGCCTTCAATTTACATATATACAGTAAATAACATCCTGTATAATAATAATTAATAATAACTAATTAAAACAATAAGGGCTCATTTTCTTGATGCATTTTTCTGAGTTCTCAGTAATGTGAGTCCATATGTTAGTGTTTATACTCTGTGTTGTTTTACAGTTAATTTCAAATGAACCTACTGTAAATACCCATGTGCCAGCAAATTTCAAATATTTAAATCCTGACTGTGTTGCTCCACCCAAACATGGGAACAATTATTTCTGGAAAATAAAACAGCAACTGGGCAAGAACAGGATAAGAAATAAAAAAAAGCAATGTAGTGTTGTGATACTACTGAAAATGCTTGCGACTGCATAAGGCCCAACCGCCTCACCATCATACGGATAACCCTTTCCTAATGCAGCGGTATTGCTCGTTTGCAAAGCAAAACCAATTCTGTTCCCTCACTAACATTACAAATACAAAGTTATAATAACAATAGACTTTCAACAGCACAGCGGGATCAACATGCTCTTTAATCCAGACTGATGAAGCTTCTTCCCCCAGGGGAATAAGAAAAGGAAAGGTCGGCCTTCCTGCATTCCTGTTTGCTTATGTGGGAAATCGTAAGGGGAACATATACAGATATCCACTGCGCAATTTCTCATCATGTGCCATTGTTGCTTGTTCTTCTACTGCTTGCAATACGGAAGGTGACACACATTTTTTTATGTCCTTACAGTGAAACAATGCCATAGGTTTGGCAAAAAGGAAGAGCCTTCTAGTACGGTAAAGTGAGATCTGCTGAGCTCTGTCCTGAAATATCTTACAGACAATGAACTATTCACTCATCCCTCAAGGACGTACAACTTCTAAAGATGTGTGGGGAAAAGCAATTAGACTTTGATGGACAAAGTTCTTGAATGGATCGAATTTTAACTGCAGTCTATTATGTAGAATAATATTAAGTATTATACATGTAATAAAAAAAAAGAAGTGTTGGGAATGTCAGCATAATATCACACATTCTTGGTGATCAGAAAAGGTCTCGCTACCAAACATTTAAGTCTATAGTATCAACAAAAAAAAGCCCTGAGGCTTCTTTGGTTGCCTTTAGAGAGTGTAGAGCCTTCTCAGAAAAATGTGGACTCTTAATTTAATTAAAGAAATCGACGAAACTGTTATAGCCAAAACTAAAATTATTTTGAGGACATTTTGCAAACATCTGGTCAAGTCTAGTCTAGTCTAGTATAGTAATCAATACGTCCTAAAAAGCCAAAATACATGCAGGAATTAAAAAAAAAATGCTCCAGACGAAGGGAAGTTTAATCAAAATAAAAGAATATGCATTTAAATCAAAATTGGATCTATAAAGCATAGACAGGGGGTCAATGATTTTCTTAATAGTAGTGAATATCAAGCTCTGAGGCTATGAGCAGTCTGCTGCCACGTTTGTAACAGCACTGGTAATATAATACAAAATTCTTAGACCTTTATAATACAGGTAAACAGCTTGAGGTTCTGTGGTTGGAAAGTTCAGCAATAAAAATTCAATAAGCCTAATAAATATACTATATGGTCAACAGTTTTGGACACCTGATTCATATGTGCTTGTTGAACATCTCATTACAGACTTAGTCCCCTTTAGCTGTTATAATATCCCAGACTCTTTTGGGAAGGATTTTGTAGTGTGGCATTGGGGATTGTGTTCATTCAGCCAGATGTCCTGAGGTGAGAAGTCCTGGGATGCAGTTGCTGTTCCAGTTCCCAAATGTGTTCATTGGGGCTGAGGTCAGGGCTCTGTGCGGGACACTCGAGTTCTTCCACTCCGAACTTGGCAAGCCGTGTCTTCATGAACCTCACGTTGTGCCAGGAACACTGCTGTACTTAAAAAAAAGTTGGAGTGAATGGAAATTGGAATTGTGACCCTGATTAGGGTCATGATAGATCTAAACGCTATCCCGAGAACACTCATCACGGGTGTGGTGCCAGGCTATTGTTGGAGACCATTCACACAGTCAATCACACCTAGGGGCAGTTGAGCACAACCATTCTGCCAAACTGCTTGTTTTTTAGACAGAGTAGGAAAACAGGAGAACCTGGAAAAACCCATACAAACACAGAGAGAACACGTGAAACTCTGCCCAGACAGAAGCTTGAGCTTAAGTCCAAACCTTGACGGTTTGTTAAGTACTAATTACTATTCAATGTGATATAATCTACATTTTGTACACAATTATACTGTCGACAACATGTCCACTATTTGAGAATGTCTTGTTCTTTATATAGAGAACAGTTTTAAACAGGATGCTTAGAAATTGTTTAAATGTGCCAAGAATCCTGACTGAGGACCACCCAATCAAATGTGAACAAACAGTGCCTGCTCCTAATTAGAAACAGACAAATAATGTCTTCCGGGTGGAGTAAGCTGTAGCAGTACAGCTTTGATTTGGGAGATAGCAAAGCAGGCAAAGCCCAAAGGATTGGAGCCTGGAGTGCAAACTGTCTGAAACATGATGATTCACAACACCGCGAACAATGAAAACAAACCCAGTGGCCAGTGTTTCAATTCACGAGACATTCCAAGAACATCAGCTGTAGATTTTAGATTTTTAGAAGAAAAAAAAAAAGGAACAAGAATGTAAAAACATAAAGCTATATAAACTTTAGGAAGAACTATGAATTCATAATTCTATCTTCCACATCCTATTGCAAAAGTGTAGAGGAAGCAAAATGAGGAACCAGAGCTAAACAATCAGTAACATTGAGACAGTCTTTGTGAAAGCACCAGGTCTCTTAAAGAAAAAGCATTGAAAAAGAACAGTGAAAGAGGGAAACACAATTACAGACATTTTCTCACGAAAAAGCAAAACTGCTGAGTACATGAGAACGTGAGATGTAATTTATTAATCAATGAGAGACAAAGACAGATTAAAGATGTGTTTTAATACTGTGTTAATTTCTGCTGGATTGTCTACAGTATCAATTGCTGAAAAACATCTCAGTAATATTTGTTAACAATAAACACATTATTTTATTCTGTCAAAGAAAACTTTGCCTCCTCTCTACTCATCGTCTATACTGCTTTATCCTATACACACTATGGGCAACTTGGGAAGGCCATTTAGCCTAATCTGCATGTACCAGAGTACCTGGAGGAAACCCACCAAGCACACCGAGAACATGCAAACTCCATAGACACAGAGGTAGGAATCGAACCCGGACCCTGGAGGTGTAAGGCGACAATACTAACCACTAAGCCACTATGCTGCTTACCTCCTCTCTATTTTAATTTAATTGTTTGTCAAATCTTACCAGTCAAAAAAATAATCTCCCCCCTCCCTGGGCTGGCTTTGAAAAAGTGTATAATGAAAAAAAAAAAAAAAACAGATGATGTTTGTGTAACAGTCACAATGATCAGATGACCACTAAATGTAGTAGTATACATATTTATCATCATGTGATATTTAGTAAATCATGGACATTTCTATCATTTTGACCAAACGCTAAGTGCACAGGCTCAAGTTACAGCCATCAGACATTCCATTGAAATGTAATCAAGGAAATTAAAGAAAATTTGTTGTTTGATCATAACCTTACACAATTGACTTTCTTCTCATGATTTGCAGAAAAGCACAGTCTTACCAGCTATTATATATTTATAAAAATATATTCTATATTTCAAATGAACAGTATTTCTGGAGGGGTTGTGGTCTCTTCAGTTCTCCCAGTGACTTTGTTTTGTTTAATTTTGTTTTTTAGCGTCTTAGAGATAATTACTTACACCACTCATCCATAACCTTAAAAACATAAACTGTTAAACCACCTAGGTTCAATCCCCTCAGGATGTGGCGTCTCTGGGGGTGTGATATGGTGTCTGGCACCAGGACATTGGCACATCCTTTGGGTGCGGTGGGTTTCGGGGTGGGGCCTCTGTTGATCGGACTTGTTTGTCCGGCATATCCCATTCTCGATAGGATTGGGATCTGGGGAGTTTGGAAGATGGGTCAGTGGCCTTGGACTACACCTTTAATCACCCCCCTGCATATCACATCTCTCAGATCTCATGCTCTTATATACAGTATATATATATATATATATATAAAACTTTATTAATCCCAGAGGGAAATCTTGTTGTGAGTTCTTCCTGATTTCATGCAGCTGAGTCTTTTTAGTTCTGTGTATTTAAAATTCTGTTTTGCATCATTATTCTCTTTCTCACTTCTGGCACATGACCCGTTATGTTTATCACATGATTACTCTTGCTTAGAGATTCCTAATCACGGCTCATAGTCTGGGTCCGGTTCTTGTAAAGAGTGTTTATGTTTATTGTATGATGTTTGTTAGAGAAGATCAAACTGCGATCTTTTCCCCTGATACTCTATTGAATATTATAGTAAGGTCTATTGCATGTATGATAGTCAATTAATTGATAATATTATAGAACAATGGTTCAGTACAATAGTTTTTCTCAGCATTTCTATAGTTTTCCCGAAGTTTTAAATGTGTGTTTTCTTAAAATTTTCTGAAACCTGCCTGACTCTGATCCTCCTCTTTAACCCTCATCAATGCAAACGTCCCAAACTCCATAAAATCATTAACCGCTCTTCACTCCAACTCTATTCAGATCATCTCAACCGCCATTCCACTAACTCCTTCTCATCTCCTTTAATCCCCTCCTGCTTTGGCGTTTTCTCTCTCTGCACCAACATGTCTCTCTGTGGTCCTAACAGGCCTTCTTAGAACCCTCTATGTAACATTATTTACATTGCTGCGCTGTAATTATGGCCGATAAGAGCGTGGCCGCGATTCCAGTACTGATTAAGCACACAGCCTGAGGTTCATATGGAGTTCAACCTTGATCACTTCATCTCTTTATTTTCCTTTTTTCCTCTGTGCTTTTTTTTCCAGGATTTTTCTACTTCTCCTTCGCGCCATGGCTGTGCTTTGGGACTGCTTCTCTACTCTCTTCACAATGCACGCTAGAGTAGATGTACCACAGGCGTGAAAAACATACAAACATAGTTATAAGGGTTTTATGAAGTGCTGTTGGTAACAGTAATGAAATAGACTGCAATTATCAATTATAATTTAATTCACCTTCCAAACAACCTGCTGACTCAATTTGAAACAACAAAGCAAATTTATTCTCACACTGAATTTGACTTATTAAAGCAATCTGACACGTTTCCTGCGTGACACTGCCTAGCAAAGCACAAGAGCATCACTCTAAACCACAGACTGTAAACCCTGGTGACAAATAATGCCAGGAACATGCCTTGTTTCCTTCCTGCTGGAGGATGAGACTGGAGCTGCATCGCCCCCTTCTGGTGACATTTTAGCAATTGTGTACTGTAAATGTAGCAGCACCAAAGATGCGGTGAATATTATTTGAAAAATTGGTTCAGATGAATTTCCTGACCCAAGTATATTAATTTAAATATGACTGAGAGGTGCCAGAATATGAGGAAAACTTCACTACTTGGAAAAGTGTGTGTGTGTGTGTGTGTGTGTGTGTGTGTGTGTGTGTGTGTGTGTGTTCTGACTTTAAATATGGCAGATTCTGGTTAAATCAACATATTTAGATTACTGTAAATATAATATCAAATTATATCTATAATTATTTAATTATATTTAACATTATAGATTATCGAAGGTCCAATACCTTGGTCTGGAAGCAGCAGAAGAGCTGGGTCAGGTAGGGGTGTTTTCTGGCCAAAGCAAGGATGCGTTTCTCAGTCAGAGTGCAGTCGACATCATCATCCTGCAGTATGACGTCTTTCTTCAACACCTTCACAGCATAAACCTCATCTGTGCCTCTCAGTTCAGCCAGCATCACCTGGAAAGAGAAAATAGAGGAATGGGCACAACAACTATTTGACACCTTTTATCCTCTGACCCCCCCCGCCCCAATTTATTTATTATTTTTTAATAAAATTTTATTCTAAAACAAAGCCAAATTAATTTTGTAGCTGTAATAATTTTACTAATTATATAATTATCTTTATATATTATTATATAAAAATACAAATAAATAAGTGGCTTGCAAAAGTATTCGGCCCCCTTGAACTTTTCCACATTTTGTCACATTACAGCCACAAACATGAATCAAT
>JAQQZT010000006.1:18211425-18222093 GCA_030068275.1 Clarias platycephalus | reverse complement strand
GTGTGTGTGTGTGTGTGTGTGTGTGTGTGTGTGTGTGTGTGTGTGTGTGTGTGTGTGTGTGTGTGTGTGTGCACTGAAAAAATGAAATTGGGTATCAATCTATTTGTATTTAGTCTTGCTTTGCATAATCTTACAAACGTATGAACCATTAACTCATCTGTTGCCTCTTTGTCTGTTTCATATCAGTAATCTGCTGGAATGTTCGTCATATTTGCACGTGTTGTTGGCTATTTTCAGCAAGGGCAGCTACAGAGGAGAGGACTCTAGCTGGATAGATGTGCTTACATAATGCTTTATCTGATTAGAGGGCAGAATGTAACAGAGTGCAGGAAAACAAATCTACAAACCATTAGTGATGCTCAAGCCCTGATACACAGCATATTTTAATATAGCAAACAAAGTCACAATTACAGACATGCTGAGACACAGACAGACACACACAAAAGACACGATGCTTAAATTCCGTACATTGTTACTGACATGGCTATAATGCATCCGTGTTCTATGACATTAGAGTTTATATACAGTATGATATGAGACTGGACTGCAAGTGAGAGCCAAAAACTGAGGTTCCATCAGAAAGCCTGAGGAATTATTCCTTAAGACTACTACTATCACCCAAATATAGATGGGTTCCCTGTTGAGAGTGGATCCTCTCAAGGTTTCTTCTCATTGTCACTTCATTGAGTTTTTCCTTGCCACCGTCACCCTCAGCTTGTTCATCAGGGACAAACTGATAATTGTGATTTATACATATTTCCTCACACATTTCAATATCATTTTCCTTTTTATTTATTTTTTATTCTGTAAAGCTATGTACCTTGTGACACTGAGAACTGATAAAAGTGCAATATAAATAAATATAAATAAAAGTATGAATAAAAAAATACAGGAATGTCTGGCTCTTTGGTAGCAAATAAGCGGTAGCTTAAGACTTTTGTGGAATACTCTCTCTCTCTCTCTCTCTTTCTATCTCTCCTAAGTCCCTAACTTATAAACATTCAAGTTACAAATTTCTGCTGATACGAACGGCCCGCAATTCTACAAACAATTTTACTGTAGATGCGAACAAATCATAGGAGTAGCTCATGAGTATTGTACAAAAAATTGACACTGCAGTGCACCAGATATCAATATTTACAATTATATACAATATTTTCAGTGTTTAAGTGAATGTATAAAATGTCCAAAGTCCGATATATTGTATGTGAGCGCTTGTAGAGATGTGGGATAAATAAGTCGACCTGACCGGTTTCAATGAGTCAGTCCGGGAGCACGATGATAGAAAATGGTTGTCCTGTAAAGCTGTCCAGATGGTGAATAATTCTAATTTTGGAAAAACCTCAACAAAGTTCACAGTCTGAAACAGCTTGAAAATAGATGATGTCCATTCAAGCACGCATTAAACAAAGTGTAGCATTGTCCAAACCTGAGTGTTTCTTTTTTTATGCTTTTCAATTTGATTCAAAGGTGTATAAAACTAATTTGTCTGACTTACGAACAAATCCAACTTACGAACATGCTCCCGGAAATGGAACTTGTTCGTAAGTCAGGAATTTAAATGATTATTCGAACATTCTCTATTATTGTCTAACTGGACATGAATTGTATGCTAAAATATGCAAAATAATATGTACTTTTATTTTAACCTCCAGATGTTCCTCTAGATGTTCATCAATGGCTGTAACGTAAAAACGGAGCCTGGAATCCTTCAACTACTCTATGTTTTTACCATGAAATTCTATGTCTATGTAAATACACACAGCATTAATTGTAGACACTTGTACATGCATAAAAGCATGGTATTTGAAAACAAAATGTCTAAGGAAAATGTTCCACATAATTTGAGTTTCAATCCAAATAGGAACTTTGCCGAAAATGGAAAATTGGCATTCAAATAAACTCAACACCTTAAAAATGCTCAAAACCTATACAGGATAACAGGATAAGCGGTATAGATAATGGATGGATAAATTATTACTTTGCTATGGAAAAAGACAGAATACACAAGTCATCTTCTGTTGCCACTGTTCAAATTAGCTTATCATTTATGAATGCACTTACAGTACATGTAAACCTAAATCCAGTAAGACCATCTCCCCTTGTTCCTGTCCTTATGATCCCTCATGCGCCCTCATCCTCACCACAAAGTTTTTAAGTCTTACTTTCCTCCTGGTAAATTCTCTCCCTCATCCCTTTTCCAGTCATCATGGAGTCGAGGATGAATTGGTTGAGCTGATGAGAGGGCAGGCCGAGTGGAACAGAGGACCATGTTCACCCACTGCCAGACTGCTAGAGGACAACAATTCAACGCCAACACTACTTCAGCCCCAGACAAAACATAAACAGGCAACACAAGCACACTCCAAGCCAGTCACAGTTTGGCCACACACCAATGATAACAGTATTAATCAGAGAGAAAGAGGGTGAGAGAAATCACACATCTGCTAAAAACACAATACAGAACCATATGATAAGCTTGAGGTCAATCAATTTCACTACAGCTGAAATTAATCAGAGACGGATTGATATGATTGTTGACACGTTGTTAAAACGATGAATGAATTTATGATAGTAAAAGCAAAAACAGCATGGTCCAATGATGTGCTCGGTCATATCTCAGTACTTATCACTGTGTTCAACGGTACATGACCTATTTAAAGGACTTTTATGTTACTCCAATAACATGTACAGTATCTAGTCACTCAGTCGAGTTGTTTCTAATGTTAGGATGATTAGTTTTTAGCTGAAGCTTAAAGGATAAAGTACACAACTAACACTAAATGATGTCTGTCTAATCCCATAAGTTTAGAGTGGAACTATATGATTAGTGTTTCGAGGTAGAGCCTAATCTATCCCAGGAGACTAAGGGGCACGAGTCCAGGTACACCCTAGATGAGGTGCCAATTCATCGCAGGGCACACACACACAAATAGACACACACTCACTTGGACACTACCGGCAAATTTGGGACTGCCAATTAGCCTAATCTCAGGAGTACCCAGAGGGATCCCACTAAGCACAGGGAGAACATGCACACAGACCCAAGGTGGGAATTGAACAAGGAACCTGGAAGTGCATGGCGACATTGCAAACCACTAAGTCATCTAAAATTTGCTAAAGATATTTAAATATCCTTTAAATAAAAAAAAACATTTTTAAATCAAATTTTAAATATGCGCTTAAGCTCGTCACCGGTGGGTAAATAATATTTCAGACTTTGGAGGTGCATAAACACAGTTTGTGTGTTTAGACTCCACTATAGCCCTGATAGTCATGTTTTGTTCATGTTTATAGTGGCTCGCAACTCTCTTGGAGGACCACCTGCCCTGGACATTTTAGTGCTTTCTCAACTCCCACCTAATTTAATTAGTCAGCTAATTAACAGCCTTTTCTGAATTGAAATGGGGGTGACAGAGCCAGGAAACCACTAAATTTTCAGGGCAGGTATTCCTCTAGGACAAAAGTTCAGAACTACTGCAGTAGGTCATATTGGTTGTTAAGCCACATCAGCAAGCCTGCATAACATTATTGAAGAGCTGGATGCAGGTTGATGCCTGACTCATTCTGATGCTTTACATCTGCTGGGAGCTTTCGGCACTTATGACTCACCTAATGCTGTGAAGGTGATCACACATGGAACCCTAATCATTTGCACTCAAAAACAATTAATGCCAAGGTTTTACATATGTTTCAGTTGACAGTCTCGCCTAGATATTGTAGATTTTTTAAAAACCTGAAAACCACTCCATAATCATGATAAAACTTGGCTTGTGCTCATTTCAGGACTCTCACTCAGAATATGCTGATGTTGAACATAATTGTAACACAAACTCGTTATTTTTTGCATTTAGTCTTCTACAACTGTATTCTGTACTGATTAATATTCTCACTATACCACTTGTACCTGTGTGTTTGAGTCAATCTGAGTTTCAGGGTTTGTTCTCAATGTCTCGCTTGTTCATTAGTGATCTAAATCACATCCAGATTTTTTTTAACACTGCTTCTATGACAATGTCTACTATACAAATAGAATTGATTGGATATTTACATTTGTGATAAACTTGTCTTCTATTAACTGTTACCTGAAGAACTGAATAAGCAAGACTTTTTTTTTACAAGGAACATTGTGTAAATGGCATATTTTGCAGAACCATTCTTTCATAATGTTCATTGAGAGCTGTAGTGCTTCATCTCATTTGTCTTCCTCAACATAAGAGTGACAGGGGGAAAAAAACTGACTGAGAAAAGGGCACAGAGATTTATTCTTCAATCTTCATCTCTTTTTACCCCAAACACCCTGGGACCTGGCTGAGGATGAATACAGGGATGTGATGGACACGCTGTGTCTCGAGGAGATGTTATCTAACAAGCCACCTGGCAAATATCTCTCTCAACATATTACGGCAGAGAAGAACTACTCCACTGTGCAAAAACACTACATGCGAAAAACTACAATTTCCATGAACACATGAATAAAAAACAAAAAAACAAAAAAAAACTTCAAAATCTAACTATAGCATGTGTTATAAGCATGCTGAAACCAGATTCTAAACAGATGAGGACTTCAGAACAATCCCTTTTACATGCATGTCTCTCATCCCTTGGCCCCTTTCTCTCTTTTCCTCTCCAGACCTTGTTCTCGCCTTTTTTCCATCCCTGGAAACCTGTGAGCTCACAGGCTGGTTTCCATGACGACCCCCGCAATCTAAACGATCGGAGCGCCAGGGCTGCCCTGCTGTACAAACACGAGGAGAGAGTGGAAAAGACCCCGAACACACTTGTGCACCGATCGATTCAACCATGACAGAGATAGCAGTGAGAATCTGTGCAGAGATGAGGGATGGCGAGAACGGAATGATAGGAAATGATCTGCTCGAAACAAATCACTAAGGGAGAGATATAGAAAGAGAGAGAGAGAGAGAGGGGGAATATGCTAAAAATAGACCTCATGCTCTACCACTCTCTCCATAGCGGCATGCGTTTGCATGGTCATTGGTGATGGGTTGCGCACATTAGGAACAAACTAAGCCACAGAGAAAGCTAAGGTAAGGCTAGAAAAGGACATGGTCGTGTAGAGAATATATAATGAGGAAAGACAGATTTATGAATTATCTGAACCTTAAATGAAAATTTAAGAGTTAAAAATTCCTACAAACATATTAATAACAGATCCAAAATGACAATCTGTGGTTAATCTCATGAGGACTGTATGTCTGAAGTCTGTCCTCAAGAAAATAAACAGCACTGAGCTTTTCCTGAAAAGCCTGAGACACTTGTAGAAGATACTTCACATTTGCCTATTCTCAACTCCACTTATCCTGTGTAGGATCACAGGAGGCCTGGAGTCTATCCCAGGGGACTCGGGGCACTAGACAGGGTACACTCTGGACTGGGTGCCAATCTATTACAGGGCACACTACAAGCAATTTGGAAAACCCCCAAAAGATATTTCAATACCTTTATATTTTACACATGCATATGTAGTCAGTTCAGACAAATTTCAATAGAAAGCATAAAACAGTCATTGCAAGATTGTTCTTTTTAAACATGTGCAACTTCATATTTATAATTCAGGGGAAGAGAAACTGGTCAAGAGTAAAGGCAGATTTCCAGAAAAGACTCCTTTTCTCAACAAAAAAAAAACCTCTTGAGACTTGAATGTCCTCATATGAGAATATGACAATTTCTCCCAACTACATTGTCTATATACTGTATCCTTGTATGATTCTAATACAATCCTAATGCTAAAAAAGAGAAGCCGTGAGATGAAATTGCAATGTAAACAGTAAACAGTACAGCAGTAGAGGCCTGGTCTCAGGAGGTTACTATAATGTAGCTTTTAAGGATAAAAGGTGCATTTATTTTAAATATTCTTTAAGCATGGCAATGATCTTTCCAAATATTGTATGAGCTTGGCTTAAAACACTATCTGAAAAAGAGCACTAATTATTTAGTAATCAGATCAATAATACGCTGCCATTAGAAAAGTAATCTTTTCTTTTTTATTAGATGTTTAAATGTAATGTGGAATAGTTGCTTTATACAATTGATTTGTCTACCATTTTAATCGTTGTCAATATTTCTCAATTCTGGAGTTTAATGATGCATCTCGAGGGCAGTCAAACAAGCTAGGTAAAATGATCTCTTTAGAAATACACACAGAGGTAAGTAATTCAATCAATAGTCAGCAGTACACATACAGTCTGAATGTCCCTAGGATTCTGTGAGCATCTGTGTACGATAATCTATAGATTAGTCTCGTTTGCAATTTTAAGATATGTAACCTCTGGTCAGCAGATATAACAAACCCAACCTTTCTATTCATGCATACACACAGATATAAGAAAGACACACCAGCAGTGCACATGAGTTCCACAGCCAGGGTTAGTTAGTTATTTTAATCCTGCTCATTGCTGTAGTTAGTGCAAAGTGAGTGATATGGGTCGATATTAAAAAGTAAGAACATGAACTCTTAGTGTGTGACGAACTATTCTCTCATCACGCTTGTAGAACATCTTTGAACGTCCTCCTCCTATGGATGTGTATATAACTCTTTGATAGTGATTCATTTAATTACACACAATTACATTTAAAATTAAGCATTGATTTAAGATGCTAGTTTTAGCACCATGACAGAAGGACTGAAAGCATAAATAGCCTTCTGATGTCATTAGTTATGATCAGGAATAGATTGATTCAGGAAGCTCAGATGAGTTGTACTAAATAAATCTAGTTTTATAAACTTCGATTCATGGCCTAAGGAAGCAGCAAACAGAAACATCGTCTTTAATTTTAGCCCACTGTGTGTGAAATTCAGTTTTTCCTGCAAAAAGTTTTTTGGCAGTCCAGAAGAAGATGAGATGAGTCCAAATGGGACTCATTCCAAATCTAATAATTACACGGAGTCTGTCTTTCTGACACAGGGCTTGTAGAGTCAGCAGAGTTTTGAAAGAAGGTAAAAAATTTTTATCTCCCAGTCTGAACTACTGTTGAGCAGGACAAGGCCAAAGCTGGTGGGATTATGGGTAATGGTGCAGGGATTGTGGGGAGCTGCAGTGTGAGATATTCAAGACTGCATAGCTTGAGGCATCACTGAAAATAACTCAGCTTCACCCTCACAGTGTTGGAGAGTTCCTCCTGTGTGTACGTGTTAGTGTGTGCCATCGATTGGCCTGTCTGTGGAAGGAAAATATGTGTATCGCTTTTCTTTACTGCCTGAATGTCACTGGGTTCCTTTCTTTCATGGGAGCAGGTAAAAGGTCATGTTGGGGTCATCACTGGGAAAAAGAAATAGTGCATTTTGGACGTGTCTTTGTTTTCATATTGGCTTCCATCAGGCTTAACTAATCAGAAGGGAGTTACAGTACGTGTGACCTGAAAGACGCAAAATGCTAGGAAAACTGACACAGCAATCCATAAGGACATGACCTCGTACAATTCCTCAGAAATTATCAGCATGATATCTGGACTGTCTTACAGCGCTTTGATGCCTTTTGGGGCAGCTTATTTCAAATAAACAACATAAAGTCCATAAAGAAGAACAGAAGCAAATATTATTTTGTAAAGGAATAACTCAGTTGGGCTGCAGGATACAATCATCTATTGGCTGAAAGTAAGCAAAGAGAAGATCATATACATAACAACTGGACTTTCGATGCAAGTAAAGGTAAAGGACCCAAATTTTACACATTCTTTAACAGGTTAACACAGGTCTCAGAGGTTCTGCATAGTATCTCTGCTAATGCTTCAGATCAAATTTTCCTTAGATAATAATTTTTTTTCATATTTCTGTTTTACTCCTCTTACAGATGCACTGTTTCAGTGTTTATGTAAATGAGCTACTGCTGAACCATGTCCCAGCAGAGAACAGCAGAGCTGAGGACCACTTAGCAGCAAGCTCAGGGAGGGGATCTTCTTATATGAGGTCACATTAGGTCACATTGTTTAAACCCCAACCAACACACTCACTCACTCATCGTCTATACCGCTTTATTCTGCATTCAGGATCGCGGGGGGCCTGGAGCCTATCCAAAGAGACTTAGGGCACGAGGCGGGGTACACCATGGACAGGGAGCCAATCCATCACAGGACAAACACACACTATGGGCAATTTGGGAACGCCAATTAGCCTAATCTGTAGCTCTTTGGACTGTGCGAGGAAACCCACCAAGCACAAGGAGAACGTGCAAACTTCATGCACACAGGGACAGGAACCGAGCCTGGTTGGGAATCGAACCAGGACCTGGAGGTGCAAGGCGACAGTGCTAACCACTACACCATTGTGCCACCCCCAACCAAAACAAAAATGGAAAAAAGACAAAAAGTATGGAATGTTTTTTTCCTCCTAACATTTTTTACATAATAGGTCCCCTTTAAAGCTTCAAGGCTTTTAATTATGGGCAGTCGGTGACAATGCATCAAATTTTAAGATTTAAAAGTCTATGACGGGTTTACAAATAGACCTAATAATAATTTTAAATAATTTTGGAATTTTCTGATCATTAACTTTTGAAGTGTGTGAAGATGTGTGAAGCCAGAGTAAGTGTTAATATCCTATGGAAACGCATGCAAAACTACAGGGAAATTACAGGGAAACTACCCAGAGGGCACATGTGTGAACAGAAATCTGTACACTGCTGGGAAAGTAGAACCTGTCAAGCATTTGTGCAAAAACAATACATTTTCCATTAATTAATGACATGAAGAGATATGCTGTTCATCACTAAATCAACAGCAGAGCCCACAAACGTGAAGGTGTAGGTCAAAAGATGTTTGAGTTTAATAACTGACAAACCCGAGTTTTTGAAATATACATTCTATTAAACATTACTATTGTTACACGTCAAAGATGTGTAATAGCTGCAAGTTTGAATGATACAAAACCCAAGCTAGTAATGCTGATAGGAGCTCGGTTAACATTATAACAGATAAAAATGTTAAACTACCGGTGTAATAACTCTCACTCATTCTCTGGCCCATATAAGATTAAGATTCAATTATTTGTCACATATACCTTACAGTACAGTGATTTTTTTCTTTTCATACATCCCAGTAAGGAAGCTGGGGTCAGAGCACAGGGTCAGCCAGGATACAGCACCCCTGCAGCACAGGGTTAAGGGCTTTGCTCAAGGGCTTAACAGAGGCAGCATGGTGTTGCTGGGGCTTGAACCCCTGACCTTCCGATCAGTAACGCAGTGTCTTTATCGTTTGAGCCACCACTGCCCCCCATTTCCACTTTAATGTTGGAATTAAATCCCCCTATCCAGTCAAACCACAGCATTCTGGATCGATGGAGCAAATCAACTAGAAATCAATGAGCATGAGAATGAAGAGAGTCACACTGTAGCCATCTTCTGAAACAGAGGAAAGATCAATGCCCTCAGCGGACTTAGCGCAAGCGTGTGCACATAAGACCTTTCAAATGAGTCATGAATGATGCTGCACTTTCATTAACGGTCCATGCAAAGTGACCAGGCACTGTGCACATGGTGCTGAGCCATGCCCACACATTAGCACAGAACGACTGTTTGCAGTGAGACACACACAAGCTAGAATTAAACTGAAATTAGTTACCAACACCACGCAGCAGGGGCCTGTGATTACAGTGTCAACCACACACCACCACCATTATCGTTTTACACACTAATCATCCATCTGTGTGTTTGTTTTTGGTGTGTGTGTGTGTGTGTGTATCTGCTAATCCTGGCAGCATCCTCTGGAATTCAGGGAGATATTATCTCAGGATGTTGGTAAACCAGCTCAGTATGTTTAAAGCCTTATCTACATTAGAGCTGTCAGAACAAATTTATATTCGAATTCTTATAATATCTCATAATATTTCAGTCTCTGAAGGTAGAAGAAAAATATTCCATTGTTTAAGGTCTCATGTGTTCCTATTAGTTACATAACGAAATATAAATTTCCTTCAGTGCTGAAATGACCCTTGTATCGCCTGTGGCAGTAAAAACAACCCACAGTAAAGGGAAGCCGTTTGTGACATATGTTATTTCCGGACTTTTAAACCAGCTGTCAAATTAAATACCAACATGACCAAGTTATATACTACATATAAGGATTTAATTTCAAAAATCTTTTGAGTCACTTTTTATAGATTAAGGTCAGGTACCAACTTATTGGGCATTTAGTACGTCACAGTTTGTTTTAAAAAACCATCATAAATTTTTAAGCCATGTAGAAAGCTTATAGTGAAAAGGACTATACCTAAGTGCACACTATGTAACAGTGACAGGAAAACTGTTCCTTGTTATAAAATTAATGAATAAAAACATTACCTAAATCATTACATTTTATGATAAAATTATGATACTACTTTAATAATTTCCTTTATAATCACTTTCAGCTTTATGTGATTTAAACACATCACTTCATCACTGAGTAATTTTTTTCTAAGATACTTTACATTTAAAAGCGTATTATTATTATTATTATTTTTTATTTATTTTTTATTTTTTTAAATATATTTTGGCCTCATGTTCACAATGTAACAGTATGTTTGATTATCAATAAATACACTGAGGTGTCACTGTGGCTTAGTGCCACCTCTGAGGTTTGGAGGTTCAAATCTAACCTTTGGTGTGTGTGTGTGTGTGTGTGTGTGTGTGTGTGTGTGTGTGTGTGTGTGTGTGTGTGTGTGTGTGTGTGTGT
>JAQQZT010000006.1:18171629-18185837 GCA_030068275.1 Clarias platycephalus | reverse complement strand
TTGTGTGAAGCTGCTTTGAGGCAATGACAATTGCTAAAAGCGCTATACAAATAAAATTTAATTGAATTGAATTGAATTTATAACACAGAACCTGGGCGACACAGGAAACCAAAGCTTCTATTAACCCCTTCTCGTTAGCACACTTTTAGACATATCAATATGGGTGTGACAAACTCGTTTAAACATGGACGCTTCCATATACTGTACACAACACTCCTCTTCAACATAAATAACACACAGTCACCCAAGAGAAGGGCATCCAAAAGTGACTCCCTGTCATAAGTTTCAACCTCATGTGATGAAGTTTGATGGAGTTGGCAAAAGTGTTCATTGTGTTTCTGAACATGGCTGGGAATTTGAATTGGCAGTGAAAGTGGCACAGTGGAAAGGTCAGAAGACATGTGCTGATATCATATGCTGCATCCCTCAAGTGCCCCGAAAACCTTGCTCTGCTTATTTCTCAAATTGCTCCCGTACTTTAGGGTTAAACATGTTGACCCACATTAGACATATGGACAGAAGGAGAGGAGTGAGGGGCAACGCTGACCTGGGCTATGACATGGATTAAAGCGAGTCAACTGGACACTGCAGTAAATGAATGACTATGTGTCAGCAAGTCGATCCTTTTAAAAGCTTATAGGGACGCTGATAAACGAACCAAAAAAAAAAAAAAAAAAAAACACTGCAGAAAACATTTTTGATTAATGAGTATGCAAGCTGCTGGCATATGGATATAGTTTTGACATAATAACAGACAAGAGTGTGTGTCCATCTGCTGAGAAGCAGCTTCGCCTTCTCAATAAAAAAACACATAGGAATGTAAAAGATCAGCTACTCTGAAGAGCTGTGGAAATATTTGATTTATATGCAACAGGTGCCACTCATGACAAATTTTGACCAAAGTGTTAAATAGGGACCTAGCTCGTTATCATAAGCTAAAACTTGTTTATAGAGAGAAAGTGGGAAATAATTTACAGAATACAATCGATTTCACACAGAACTAGATATTATTAAGTAGGTTTGAATGTTTACGTAATTAGATAATGTAGAAAGGGGGTTTCAAAGAGTGAGTCAGTATATATGAGAGAGCTAAAGAGTGAGAAAGAAAGAGCAAGAGAATGAAAGATACTGCTTTGATTACAGTCTGAGAAGCATGTTCCTGCCCAGACACTGGCGGTGTCACTTCCCTATGCATGCACATTTAATCCCTCTGCCTGCCAGGAGGATGGAGAGGAGAAACCCGATCTCCCAAGGGGCCAACAGACAGGAGGACAAGAGAAGGAGAATGAGACAGTCAGAAAGAGAGAGAGAACAAGCACTGACAAGATTTATAAGTTGGCTAATGGTGCAGCGGCATCATTGGTATCATCACCTAGGCATTAACCAAAAGAAATATGAAAAGTAGTTGGGCAAACAGAATGCATTTATGATGCTTCTGAGAAATTTGGGATTGATATGAGATTCCTGAAAGTTCTTTTTTTTATAATATGAAAATTGTTGTTTAAAGAAATTAACTAAGGTACAAATAAAGTGAATCAAGCTTGTATTCGATTAACTAGAAGTAAACTTATGAACTTAGGGGCCATCATCATCCCCCACCATTTTCACACACACACACACACACACACACACAGCTTAGCGGCTGCCTCTCCCGGTGCTATCAGGTATCGCGTCCCTCCCGAGAGGGAAGGTGAGCCAGCTTCATGAATCATTTAGAGTGTGCGCTGTGAGTGGAGGTCAGTGTGATTGCTGAGTGTAGGATGTCTCTGCCCATGGCCCCCACACAACTGCCTTGATTTGAATAGAAAAAAGGCTTAGGCCATGGCACAGTCAGCAACAGGCCTCTACTGAAACAGAGCACAGCAGAGCCGTTTGGATTAACAGAGTTCCTCCTCGCTCAAAGTCCACTGAAACGAGAGACAGGTGCAGATGGAAGCAGAGCACAGGCTGACCTCCTCATTCTTACCACTGGTCCAGGTAGTGATGTAGTTGTTTCAGGAAGCCCAAGCTCACCCCATAGTGCTAAATTCTACAATACAGGTTGCTCAAGTTTGGTGCCTCTTAAGAAAGATTTACGATTTACAATTGATTTACACTTTATTTTTATTTTTCATACACAAGTATACAAGGTTAACAAACCTCGGGATAAGAGGAAGAAGATAAAAAGAAATATCATCAAAACAATATTTCTTTTTTATGTTTTCGTGGAGTTAACTTTGTATTTTGGCTTGCTGGAAATCTTTATTCATAGTTAAATTGTTAAATACGTTAATTTTTATTTTTCACACCATGCAGAAATCATTGAGAATACAGCATTTTGCATTCATTTATATTTAAACTTTTAGACCAATTGAAAGTAAATTCATGGAAATATAATGAAAAATGAAAAATATCTGTGATTCCCAACAAATGTCTACTTTCTCCCACTATCATCAGGAAGGTTTTGTTTCAGAATATCTTAGTCTTCTTGACTTCATTGGCAAGTTTAATTACAGCAGTCAGACCCAATTTATAGTCTGCCTTCGGGCTTAGAATGACACGGCATGCTTAGAGGAAGATCAGGCCTCTTAATAATAAACAACAGTGTTTAGAATCGACCGACTCGATCTTATACATTCTCTGAATCAGCATCAGCAGTTCTACTACAGTCATAATACTTCTCATGCACTCCCCTCTTCTCCGTGGTCTCATCAAGAAAACCGATACTTACCATGTACAATCAATCAGCCACATTAACTGCAAACTCTGCAAATTCAGCCCTGTGTTGGCTAGTGAGCTGGTGTGTACATAATTTGTTTGAAATATAAACATACCAAAAAATATTAGTTAGAATAGAAAAAGTCAAAGCCTAAAGAGAAGCCTGCATATAGAATTTTGATTTTACATTTAAAATTGAATATGAATGAATTAATAATTTAAGATTATGAGTTCAATAATAAAAATTATTAAAGAATAATTAAATATTAAAGCATTAATTCATGTATTTATTATTATTAATTAATCTACTAAATTATAGCATGATTATTGCATATATACATATATTTAGTAAAGCTGCATTCAGAAATAATAAACTATTTTTTACAATTATAAACTTTATACATATAAATTTTATACAATTATAAACTGTAAATCAACAACCAAACTGTACATCAAATGATGACATGAATACGTAAGTTGTTCAAGTTCTTCTAAAGACCGGGCAAACCTTAATTGCCTTAGAAAACTATACAACACTATAACTAAAGGCAGGTCATTATTTGATGTATATTTTTGGTTGTTGTTTTACAGTTTATCATTGAATATAGTTCTATTATTATTTCTGAATGCATCTATGTAAATAAAAGAAAGATTTTGTCTGTACATTGGTCAGAACTCGCTCTTTCAATGATTACTTTAAATTTCATACATTGGAGGACCCAGAAAAATGTTGGTCTGTATGTATGTCTCTCTGTCTGTCTCTCTGTCTGTATGTTTGTCTGTCCAGGCAGATTTTGTCACATCATCACGCAAAACTGGCTTGATAGAATTTAATGAAATGTTGGTAGGTATTTGCCGAAAGTTAAACCTGCACCATAAATTAAATCAAAATGTTGAGTAGAAGAGACGTCATGAGCAGTAATGTTCCAGATTATATCACAGCATCTAGTGCTTTCTTCTAATTTTAATGCTCTTTCCCTTGAGGTGGGCGTGGCTATATATGTCCCTCAACAGAGCCAATCAACCTGATAGTTTACATGTATAGACAGAGTATGCAGAAGACACAGAAATACACAATTCTCAAGAAACAAAATGAAACATGCTTATTTCAGAAAAAGGCAAGTAGATGATGAAAACTGAACCTTCAAAGATGAATGAACAGATAAATGTATCTTTATTTGTCTGCAGGAAGTTTAAATCCAGTTTGTCTCATATGTTCCGAAACCATGGTGCTAATAAATAAAATGCAGTCATGTGGAACCCCACTATGAGATAAAACAATTGTCGTTAGAGCACACATATCCGCAGCAGTCCGAGGTGAGGGGGGTGTAAAATACCTGAACTGAGAGCCCAGTGTTATATGCTGAAATGCTGCCTAGGACTGATTGCCCCCATAAATAAAAATATTTATTACAACATAATTTTATCACACAAAACTGACTGGACAGAATTTAATAAAACTTTTGCAGTACTTAGATATCTGCCTCAAGTTTAACCAGCACCATACGTGAAATAAAAATGTTGAGTTAAAACAATGTCATGACAGATATGTGCCAAAATTAATAAGCTACTTTAAAATAAGCCACTAATAAGTTACCTGCTCAATGTAAGCAAACACATGCACACATAGATATTAATTAGAAAAGCTAAACTGAATATTTTCCTTGCTGAAATAACAGTACTGAAGTGGTCTAAGTAAATTTTACCCTGCTGGAGTTGTTTTAAGACAAAAACTTAATCTTTTTCCAATTTACTTTTTTTGATTTCTCATCTGTTAATCACTCTCCGATTACCGAACAGGGAGTATATTTGGTTGATGACGAAAGAACTACAACTTAGTATAAACAAGGCTCAAGATACTTAATCTTACAAAATATTTTTTCATTGTATTAATAAATTAGGCAGGGAGTTCTGCTGTACAGAAAGACAGACATGTTTGTGGGTTCAACCTGAAATAATAATCTCAGTGATTACATTAAAGTTGAAGCTTAATTTTAGCTTTTACCTTTTAACTATTTTTAAAAACTTTTTTCTTGTCAAAGGCAGGTACTTAGGCTAATCCTCACTAAATATATGGACACTCAATTATCATGCTATAATGTAGCAGATTCATGAATGAATACATGAATAAACTATTTAATGCTTTAATAATCTAATGAATTATTATTGTCTATCCCTTACTAAAATTCATTATTTAACAAAAATAATAAAGTTCACAAGTGACAGTTATCTGAAATCAGCATTATTCTATGATAATTCATTTCTATCTTAATGGGCGTCGACACTTCCAGGATGATTCAAAACCCACTCACAGGGCTCACTGATATAGTTTGATAAGGATGAAAATGATATTGGTACCAGATCTCAAGCCAATTTAACAGAGGCATTGCAATAACATGTTAGGGGGACTTCCTACATCCCTGAATTTGATCCAGAATCGATACAATCTCAAGATTGTGAAAGTCTAGTTCATCAGAGGTTGGTATGGCTCACTTCTGGAAATATTGCAGTCATCAATAAAAAATTTTAAGCATGCTTGAAATTTTGAAATGTAGTCACTGACAAAAAAAAAACATTGTAGCAATGCACATGTTATTCATATGTAGATCAGCAATTATTCACAGGTAGGTTGTGCCTTTTCACAAATTCAAATTAAGAAGAATGTATCCAAAAAAATGGGTATCGGGGTCAGTGTTAACAAATGAGCTCAAAGACCATGATTTATTTTTTGTGGTCCATGAACAAATTATAATGAATAAGACAAAGTATAATGAGATTGAGAAATAATGAGAAATATTACCAGGGGTGGCATGTTTTTACAGTTTAAAAAAATAGAAAATTGTGACATTGTTAGTGTGCAGGTAAATGAAATTCGAAGTTCATGGAAGAGTTTACAGTACTGTATATTGAAAATGTAACATGCTGTCACTAATACATAGCTAGTTTGTTGAAGGTTAAAGCATGTGATTTCAAACATTAAAACAATCAAGAACCATCAAGATCTGCAGTTTGGCACACTCACAAACATTTCGAGAATGTGGGAAAGGCCCTGTAAACAGTGTTATATAGCACCATCATCAAAACACTAACTGAGGTGATCTTTTGAATTAATGGTGTTCGTCCTGTCTGTCCAGTCCCAGAAACATTAATCCCACCATCTATGCCACCATACATACGATGCAGTGACATGTTCTGAAGACCTTCTTATGCGTTGTTACAGTTCAATCGCTGTTATTGGCACAGGCCAACCAAATTATTTTTTTGTTTTCTAATTAAATTAGCTATATCATTCCAATAAAAACAATAATGACTAACATTTCTTTATATTTCTCATTTCACTTATACATATTCTCTGGTTAGGTTTTTACATTTTAGAGTGGGGTCATGTCACATATTATATTCACATAAATTTTATTATATTTTTGTAATGTTTGTGTAATATATCTGGCGTAAAAAGTAATAAAGTTAAATTAGTAAACATCTCACTGCACCCTTGGAAGCAAATGCTTCAGTGTCCATATGAAAAAGTAAGCAGGCCTAATGTTACATTCCAAAATAACTCAACAGATACATGATACCAGTGACTTCTCGTCACATCTATCAGTCTAACACACTTCTGGTGGCTGACTTGTTCAGAGTAGCCAACCCAATCTCACTTATGACACCATTTTGTTTCTTTTTTTATTTAATTATCTAACTTCACACTAATGATCAAATCATTACAAAATGAATTGATTAGAAAAAATTTGACAGATTTTAAAAAAATCAAAGTCATTAAGATATTTTCAATATGACATTTTCAGGAAGGATTAATTGGCTATTGAATCATATAAGCTTGCCATATGAGCTGCCAAATGCTTCTTGCATTTGTTTCCGCTCAGTTTCATGTTATTGTTGTTGGTTGTTTTGTATATGTTCCAATATTGCGTGTTTATATTTTTACTTTTCAAGCACGCAATGACATGGGTTATATGAGTGATTTTACCCTGCATTGATTGCAGAATCCGTGCAGAGATTGCGGAATATATAATATAATTTATATCACATTATCACGGTATAAGCTACTGCAATTACAGAAGGATGCGAATGAAGCATCAAACAAATAGATAGGGGCGTTCACATGACCAAGCAAACTCAATTACATCAAAGGAATTATAAAAGTAACTCTGCAAAAATGCCCCAAATGTTTTACTGGTTTATAGATATTTTAACATATTTAAAATATATAGCTGTATAGAAAATGTTTAGCAGTATATTGTCCTGATCGTGACGTTTGCTCCACAAACTTCATGAGGACGCACTCCTGTAAGGAGATTCGGTTACCGGAGGGCGGGCTAACAGCTCAACACCATCGAGGAAATAATGTAGACTCCTGCGCACAAAGTGAAGACGCACAGCGGGAATAAGATCATCTGCACTCTGTATTAGCCTAGATCATGTAATTATGCGATGGAGAAAATGATCCACATTTACGCATAGCGATTAATGTGATAATCAGCAAGTTTTACTGGTGCCGTTGGTCATGCATTTTTCAGAAACTTTGCGAGAATCGAGTTTCGCTCGTGGGAACATCTTGAACACCTGAGTCACCTGCGTGAACGTGTGAATGTACGTGACCAAGCGGAGTTGACTGAAAAAGGAACGGGACACGCGAAGCGCGCACGACTATGGCCACCGTGCCGCCGACCTTTGGCTTCACACAGGAGCAAGTGGCGTGTGTGTGTGAGGTGCTGCAGCAGGGAGGGAGCATCGAGCGCCTCGGTCGCTTCTTGTGGTCTCTGCCCGCCTGCGAACACCTGCACAAGAACGAGTCCGTGCTCAAGGCCAAGGCCGTGGTAGCTTTCCACCGAGGAAACTTTCGCGAACTCTACAAGGTGCTAGAGAGTCACCAGTTCTCACCGCACAACCACCCCAAGCTCCAGCAGCTGTGGCTCAAGGCGCACTACATCGAGGCAGAGAAGCTACGTGGGAGACCGCTCGGCGCCGTGGGCAAGTACCGGGTGCGCAGGAAGTTCCCGCTGCCGCGCACCATCTGGGACGGCGAGGAGACGAGCTACTGCTTCAAGGAGAAAAGTCGCTGCGTACTTAAAGAATGGTACTCTCATAATCCTTATCCCTCACCGAGAGAGAAGCGCGAGCTGGCCGAGGCCACGGGGCTCACAACCACACAGGTCAGCAACTGGTTCAAGAACCGCAGGCAGAGAGACCGCGCTGCTGAGGCGAAGGAGAGGTAACATTCTATATGTACCTTTTACAGTTTCTGCCAATTACAAATTTTAAAAGCTTCTGCATTTTTGTGTTATACGTAAATTTATTTTACATTCTTTAAATTCTTTACATTTCTAAAATCATTTTTCATATTTTACATTTCTGTCTATATTATTCAAAGTTCTGCAAAAAAAGCATTGCCTTTTTATTAATATTTATGTGACTGTTAAGTTGATCAGAATTATTTTCCATCTAATCATCTATTGTAATTCTATTTTATTATTTTAAAAAGCTCACATTAAGCCTTTTAACCTGTATTTTAGGATTGTTTGCCGAGTCTTTCGGGTTACAGACAAGCTTTAAAAAAAAAAAAAAAAAAAAAAAAAAAATTCTTTTAGCTTAACATATCTAGTATCTTGGGTTTTTGTTTCTTAAAAAAATAATAACTTTTTAACCTGAACAGTAAGTTTGATTGTTTTCGAAGTTATTTATTTGGTATATATTATAGTTAGTCTTATGTAAATGAACACAAATCTGATTTACTGGAATTCCTGCTTGGTTTATATAGTATATTCCACATTAAATGACACTAACCAACCAATTAATTAACTTAAATAGCTCAACTTGTTTCAAGCTTCTGCAGAGGTGTAATTTAATTTGTTGAAGGTCAAACCCAAGGGAGCCCGAAGTGATGCCCTGATCCCTTTCATTTAGTGATCTAGATCTGCTAAATCATGCTTAAAACAGGCAGACGCACACTTCCAGAATGCAGTAAAACAAACAGGCCCAGAAAAGAGTAAAATCCTCCTCTAGCACTCCCCATATTAATAACCTAAGATAGATAGATAGATAGATAGATAGATAGATAGATAGATAGATAGATAGATGGATAGATAGATAGATTATCCAGTAGATAGATTATCAGATGACAGGTTATCAGGGTTATGAGTGTGTATGTGTGTGTTTTTAGTTAAAATGGAACTAAACTGTTCATCATCATCATCATCATCATCTTCTTCTTTTCGTTCTTTCTTCTATTATATTAATAATAATAATAAATTATTTTATTTTTTATTATTAGTAGTAGTAGTAGTTGTGGTTGTTGCTGTTGTTGAAATATAAGTAGGCCTATAAAAATAAAGCAGAAATTATAGTTACAAGTTTAATAATATTTAGTAAATATCTATTTACGATTAAGGTACGGATTTAGTGGCAGAAATGCGCATTAGCTTAACAATGAACACAGCGTAGTTGTTTTTGTTTGAACTGCTGACCTAATGAATCAATTATCCGCTCCTCAGGGAAAACGAGGGCGCGAATCAGAACGGGCACAACCCGCTGCCTTCTCAAATGACTGAGAGCAAATCTCAGTGTGAGAGCTCCGACGACGATAAATCTCCGCCAGGGACCCCAGATCACCCGTCCATGAGTCCTGCTCTGCTCCTGCCCTCCAGCTCAGGCCTGCCACCACTGCATAGCTTCGCGCCCAAAGCTGGACCCAGCGTCTCAGACACACACCATCCTCATCCTCATTCTCATCTTCATCATCCTCACCCTCATCAGCAGCACAGCCACCATGAGCAGCAGCATCTATCTATGCACGACGGCCTCCTAAACCCCATGGCGGCCAGCCTGGTGGACCTTGGCTCCTAACAATTTAGATGCTTATTTGGCGCATGAGCAATGCGTAAAAAGACCATAACCAAAGAAGACGAGAACAGAAACGCATTAAACTCCCAATTGTTATACAGAAAATATTGTTTGTGGCGGGACTATCTACACTGAAAAAATATGTGTCGGGACACGATGTAGTCTTACAAAGAAGTGACACACAAAAAAAGACCAAAGAACGAAGGCGACATCCATCTTGTTTGTGCCTTACATACAAGAAGAGGAGGTGCACCTTTAATATTAAGCCTATGTGATAAGTCATTATGAATCACCCGATAGTTTTTGATATATCTTGCTATACATGAAATAATAAAAGATGCAGCTATTGACTAAAGACAAATTTGACAAGAGTCTTTTTGCACGTCTGAGATGTTACACAGCTCCACAGAATCATCTGATACTCAGTTCCATTCAAAGGTGTGTTAAAAACATTTTAACAGGCATTACCACTATTATGACAATATAAACCCATTTCTTAATATTTCCCTAATAATGACCCAATATTGAGGTTAACAATCAACTTTAACCATATAACATATTGTAGCTTATCGTTGATAAGTGGAGATGTTGATTTGCGTCAATAAAGTGGGAAAATCGTTCTGGCTTCTCTAAATCTTATTGCTACAGCTTAAACTGTTTATATAATATAAATTATACACCATAAAATAAAATAAAAAACATTAAGACAAAATTCTAAATTATAGAATCTAATTATTTTAACCACTAAGATTTTTAAAAAATAGATAATGTAACAGGTCAGGATATTTGTTATACACGTTCCAAGGTAATAGATATGGTTTATTAAAATGTGTTAAAACTGTTGTGTAGGATTTATCTTCCACCCTTTTACCAAGAAAGTCTATACAGTAGGTTGCAACTTGGTCGTTTTATTTTAGAAATACCTTAAACGCCATGTTGGATATAAATAAACTCTGAAGAAATACATTCTAAACTGTTAAACATTTACAAAATGTGCTTTACAGTAACATAGACAAAAGGGTCTGAGGGTTAATGCTGCCTGTGGAAACAAAAGGAGCAAAAGTGACTTTCTGACGGGGCTACTGGGATGTACATCGTACAGATTAATTTAGCCGAGTCTCAGCTAGTTCATTACAAATTACACCGACGTTTTACTGGGAGTTCTAGACGGTTTTCCTTTAGACTCGAGAAAGACAATTGTTAGTCTTACAATGCAAATTAACAGAACGAAGAAAACTAAACTGTGTTTTTTCTCGCGGAAGCTGTCTTCATTGTTAGTCTATTAAAGAAAACGGACGACTAAAAATCTTGATTATACTGCCACCTAGTGTTGAAACTTCTCAATTATGGTATAGTCTTCTTTTCTGTCTGTGTCGGGCCTAATGTTAATCAGGCAGTTGTTAATTCCAGAACAAAAAGATCAACAGTTAGATTAACATGGTCAAGTAGTAAATGAAGATATAAGATATAAGATAAAGAGGAGGATTAATAACACTGTTGTTCTTGCTGGAGATAATAATTTTCAGTTTCTGCATGTTTCTGGGGCTTTTGCTTTTGTCTACTTTTGACATCTTTTTTGACTCTTTTGGCATTACAGCAGGTACAGTACATCTGCCTCACAGCTCCAGTTTCCTGGGATGACTATGATACTGCTACTGCTACTGTCTGTAGACACACATTTTACATTTTCTTCATATGTCCATGTGGGTTTTCTCTTGGCTCTCTCACATCCCACCCATTCCCTGTCAATGAGTGTGAGAGTATTGTGTATTGTACACGTGCACTGGGTGTCCCATTTAGGGTGTATATTTCCCACTAGCCTCAAATTGATGTAGATCAGCCAAGACATGTTTGGAGTCCAATATTTGCTTCTTTATTTTCACTAGAGTGAAATAGTTGACATCTAATGGAGGTCTCTAAAGTGTTAGCATTTCTATGAATATCTGCTTCAAATTTAATCTAGTTCTTCAAAAAATGTCATAGAGAATGATGTGTGATAGTAATATTGCAGCCAGTTGGAAGCACATTTTGCTTCATTTAATGTATGATTATTCTGCTATCTAGAGAGCCTTCTTCCCAAAGCCCAAAGTGTGGAAGAAGATTTGGAAGAATATTGCTTCAAAACTGGTTGTAAGTTGTAAAATCCATACATACAGTCATCTATCAAGTATTTCTCACAGAAAAGTATTGCATTAACACATGTTTTGCTATACCCATGTTTATTCTCTTTGTGTGTATTGGAACAAAACAAAAAAGGGAGGGAAAAAAAGCAAATTTGGCTTAATGTTACACAAAAATCCAAAAATGGGCTGGACAAAATTATTGGCACTTTTTCAAAATTGTGGATAAATAAGATTGTTTCAAGCATGTGATGCTCCTTTAAATTCACCTGGGGAAAGTAACAGGTGTGGGCAATATAAAAATCAAACCTGAAAGCAGATAAAAAGGAGAGAAGTTCACTTAGTCTTTGCATTGTGTGTCTGTGTGTGCCACACTAAGCATGGACAACAGAAAGAGGAAAAGAGAACTGTGTGAGGACTTGAGAACCAAAATTGTGGAAAAATATCAACAATCTCAAGGTTACAAGTCCATTTCCAGATATCTAGATTTGCTTTTGTCCACAGTGCGCAACATTATCAAGAAGTTTATTGCAACCCATGTCACTGTAGCTAATCTTCCTGGGCATGGATGGAATTTATGAAATTGATATAGAAAGACTCAGAAAGTCTGTTTTAATAATTTAATTAACATAGAGACCACAAACTCAGAGCACACTGAATGCGCGGCTGGCACCTCTGATCTGAAGCTAGGACTGTTAAATATTAGATCTCTCGCATCTAAAGCAGTTATTGTTAACGAAATTATCACGGATCAGGAGTTTGATATACTCTGTTTAACAGAAACCTGGATTAAACAGGACTAGTATGTAGCTTTAAATGAAGCTAGTCCTCCTGGATACAGCTACATACACCAGCCTCGGCTAACTGGGAGAGGAGGAGGCATCGCAGTTATTTACCATGATAATCTGACTATCATACAAAAACACAGACACAAATTGAATGCATTTGAAGTTCTCTATAGTAACATAACAAGTGTACCTACAAATATTGAGTCATCTCAGTCGATCCTGCTAATCATCATTTACAGACCTCATCATGACCTCATTTACAGGCAGTACTCTGAATTTCTTTGGGAATTTGCAGATTTCCTCTCAAACCTAGTCGTTTATCTAGACAAAGCGTTAATTGCTGGAGATTTTAATATTCATTTTGAGAATCCAGAAGACCCCCTGAGAACAGCATTTATGTCCATACTGGACTCGCTAGGAGTAAATCAGTGTGTTGTAGAACCCACTCATAAAGCAGGTCACACTTTAGATTTAATGATATTCTTCGGATTAAGTATAAAAAATTTATTCACAATTCCACTGTCTGAAGTTACGTCAGATCACTATCTTGTCTCAATTAAAGTGTGTCATAGTAATAATGTACGCACACCGCTGCGCTACCGTATTAAACACACATTCACATCAACTACCACACAGAGCTTTATCAGTAATCTCCCAGAGTTACCAACTTTGATTGGATCGCCATCTGACCCGACAGAACTTGATCAGGCGACCGAATATTTAGAGTCAACATTCCGTTATACCTTAGATAACGTAGCTCCAGTTAAAAGAAAAATTATTAGAGATAAGAAACTCGCTGCCTGGTATAAAGATCACACGCGCACTTTAAAACAGACCGCTCGGAAATTAGAACATAAATGGCATCAAATTAAATTGTTAGTATTTCAAATAGCATGGAAGGAGAGCATCCTGAACTATAGAAAAGCTCTTAGTGTAGCTAGATCAATGTATCTCTCCATTCTTATAGAAAATAACAAAAATAATCCTAGATTTTTATTTAATACCACAGCCAAATTAACCAGAAATAAGACAACTGCAGAAATCTCCACAACAACATGGTGTAATAGTGAGGATTTCATGAACTTTTTTAATAATAAAATTGTAAATATTAGGCATAAAATTGAGGCTTGAAACCAGACAATGTAATTGATGCAGATGTTAAAGTACCATGTCAGATCAGAACTTAGAATACTTTACTCCCCTTGACGAGAATGAACTAATTTCACTCGTCTCTTCTGCAAGTTCATCAACCTATATATTAGATTCGACACATTTTCTCAAACAGATAGTGCCAGAAATAACAGAATCCCTGGTGAAAATAATGAATTCTTCACCCAGCATTGGGTATGTTCCAAAATATTTTAAATTAGCAGTTATTAAACCGATAATTATGAAGTCTGACCTCGACCCCTGTCAGCTGTCCAATTACAGGCCGAGATCAAACCTCCCTTTTATCTCTAAGATTCTGGAAAAGATAGTAGCGGAGCAGTTATGCTCATATCTACATAGAAATAGCATACAGGAACTGTTTCATTCAGGATTTAGGTCTCATCACAGCACAGAGACAGCACTCGTTAAAGTAGTAAATGACCTCCTATTGGACTCTGACCAGGGTTGCGTCACTATGCATGTGTTACTCAACCTCAGTGCAGCTTTTGACACCATTGATCTCTCTCCCCTCTATTGAAGACATCTACACCACACGCTGCATCCGTAAAGCCACAAGCATTGTGGCTGATCGGACA
>JAQQZT010000006.1:18150853-18161702 GCA_030068275.1 Clarias platycephalus | reverse complement strand
CCCTAGTCACCCCCCCCCCCACGCACCTAACAATGTAAGAGTATATCATTTATTAGTTGAGAGGAGAATTTCTGAAATGAACCGAGTAAACGGACCTCCGCACACGCGGACGAGTTGCGACTGTCGGTCAGGGTCTTCGTTTGGGGCGCAGTTTGTTTTTCTGGCTCACTGGAAGGGACATAAAAATGCGACATACTCGCGCACGCACATTCGCGCTCTCTCTCTCTCTCTCTCTCTCTCTCTCTCTCACTCACACACACACACACGCATGCACGCACGCACTCACGCACCTCCAGCAGTGTGCAACAGGTTGCTCTCACATCCGATTTGTCATGCCGAGGTTTCAGATCATCGCCCTTATCACAGGTAAGCCATCATTCCAAAATCATCAGGACACAGAACAGCATTTCAATGCATAATGAACAATTAACGTGATTGAAATTTTTACAAGCAAAGATATTTTCTACAATTTTTGTGCTGACCTATACATTCAATAATTGGTTATAAATTTGACTTCATTTAGATCATGACCATGTGTCAATGATCTAATCACTTCATACATAATAAATGTATTATTATTATTATTATTATTATTATTATTATTATTATTCAACAGCAGCAGTAGAAGTTGCAGTACTAGTAGTAGTAGCTTGGCATTTTCTGTCTATAAACTATACTTATTATATATATATATATTTTTTTAATTTGTTGTGCTACACCAAACATTGTTACTTTCAGCAATAAAACAAACTATAAAACCACAAACAAAATCTGTCTCTTCAAAAAGGCCTCCATGTGAACATTATTTTATTATGTAATCTAGATAAAAAAATATTTTTGATGGTTTGTTTTATAAACACAGGTATATCAAATTAAATTGCTGTATCGTGCCTTAGCAATCAATCCTGCAGCAGATGGCAAGATGTCTGATATCACTGGATGTGTCAGAATAATATTTATGTCTAGTTAAGCTGGATACAAAGACGTCACAGAATGGCCACTGAATTAATGAAAAATTCATATGTAGCCCTAATTGTCTATAGCCACCAACCCTCATTTTGAAACACATTTCTAAAAATTTATGCACTGTATATTTACAATGAACTCATTAGAAAATCAAACAATAAGTAGTTTGAATTGAAATGTATTTTCATATCTTTTTTGCAGACAGTTGGGTGAGATGATTTTACAAATATGAAATAAAACATTTTAATTTTTTATCTTTGTCTGTTGTATATTTTTTAATTACACAGTAAATGAACCATGTTTTCTTGTAAGCCTAAACAAACAAAAAAGGTTTAATCTTCATAGTATCAATTTCATTTACCTAATTTTATAGATTATGATTATCACCTTAGTTTGCAAACCATCTGCTTTGGGCAGAATCATATAAATGAAACTCTATTTTAAGCAGGTCCACAATCAGACCCGTAATCCCTTTTGCAGGAGTTGCAAAAAGGCATATTAAATTAAACGTCCTTTGTCAAGTGTACTCTTTTATTCTAACATGTCAGGAGCAGTGACTGAAAATCATGCACTTTGGCATGAACTTGTCCAACAAGGTTGGCACAAAATTAACATGTGATCTTTAAAATGCTCTTTCAGACTGAAGTGGGTTTTTCCACCACACTGACCGCTAGAGCAGATATTATCATGAAGATAGCATCTCACGTATGTCTTGTAAAGCTGTCTATGCTTCTTGGTGGAAGTTTCAGGTGTCTGTATTGCACATTCATGCGTTGTAACCACTCCCATGTTGTTCTCAGTTAATGCTCAGAACTCTGTACTTCCTTCTATTTTCATCACTTTTCACTCTTTTGTTTTCTTTATAACTCAGTGCAGTAACATCTGTAATCCACTATGACATCCAAGTGCTATTTATAAATGTCACTGCTAAAACTATACAATCTTTTCAGATGTCCTTAATCAGAATCTAAGTATTTTTTTCCTTTTTCATTTTAAGGCAGACTTTTCCTATGCCTTTACTGCTGTATGGAATTACACCAAGGTAACACTGACCTCACATTTGACCTCATGCTATTCCCTGACTGAATTGTATTTTCGTCAGGCTTTGTAATTTACCAAGTCACACTAAAACTTTTTTTTTTTTTTTTTTTTTTTTAAACCATCATGCCTGTATTTCCTCAAGGTCATCTAATGTGATATCCAAGGTCTAATTCTGAGTACAAGTCTTCACTGTAATTTGCTTTGCCTGTGAAATTGTAAATCATTCCTTGGATTTCTGGGAGTGATGAACTGTGATTGTCAACCTTTCATCCTTTTATAATGCAGATGGGACCAAGTTTTTGTGCAAGAGAAAGGACAGAAAAACACTAGCCTCCGCCACAGAAAGAAGAGAGGAGTGAATTGGCACAGACCTTCAATACCAAACCACAGAACAATTGTACTAGCACAGGGTCTAATTGAGGATTTTGAAAGACCTCAGACCATAGGCATACAGCAAAGAGCAGGAGATCGAGGTGACAAATTAAAACAGCTTCACTCCCTGAGAGATGCTGAAAATCATTAAATATAAAAAGGATTGCATACATACAAATCTTAGTGCACAATGAGTGGAGTAAAAAATTGACCAATGAAATGACTGGAAGAAATCCTATAAGCCCTGAAATAGGTATGCGGATGCTTAAACCATTATGGCCAATTAAGTGTAGTGGGATATGCAGTGCACAAAATACTAAATGCACACATACAGTGATAAATAATGAGATTTCCTGATTGGCAGAGAGAAAATTGCTTCACAACAGAGAGAAAGAAACTCAAGATCTTTTTCCACATGATTTTATGATCATATTTCCTTCCAACCAATTGCTTGCAACTCATTGATTTGGTTCTTTTATCCAAAAGTGCAGAAGGAGGCAATGCATGATGAATGCTATTAGACATCAGGTCAGACACAATGTTTTGCCCTTCAACATGCTTTCAGCATGCAGTGCAAGTGTTTCATTCAGTAGAGGCTTCACCAACCAGGAGGGTGCTAGAACGTAAGCTATGAAAACAAGCATGCTTTGACTGAAGGTCACATTCCCCTTTTCACTCACTATTCTATTCTCCCATTATTCCACACCTGATGACAACAGTAAAGGCCTCAGGTCACAAAAAACAATGGAGGCATGTAATTAATTAAAGTTTCAATTAAGAAAAGCCCCATGCACTCAATTGGCCTGAGGCCATTAAATGAAATCAGCAAAATAATATACTAAACGGTTTCTCAAAATGGTCAGTTCTGAATCAACAGGCAAATATGCAGTAGTAGTTGCATGCATTTCCTCAAGCTCGCCTCACCTACTGACAGTTTATTTCTCACTTTGTACTTTTCAATTCGATGTTACAGTCAGGCCTTGTTGAATGTTTAACATAAGTAGCTTTTTTAAAATAAGATTTTCTATTTATCATTAAAAAAATCTATATTTTGTTTTTATTAATATGTAGGTTGTAGTTATTGCATTATAACTTTCTCAATGCTTTTTTCTCTTCATCAGCCAGATATCAAACTCCATTTAAAGTTCAGTGCAGAAGATAAAATGCCATTCTACATTAAATCAAATGTAAAATTCCCACCTAGATATCTGATTAGTATCATATCCTTATGACTGTGAATTCCTGGACATTTTCTGAGTGTGGGTAAAAGATAAAAAAAAAAAAATAAAAAAAACAGAGAACTCTTTGGAAGCATGTCACATACAGGAGAGCAGAGTGCAAGAAAGCCAAAAACAGGCCCAACATGGAAATGCACTCATCAAACAAGCTGATTTTGGAAAGCAGAAGACAAGTCCACCCTGGTCTCATTAAATAGTGATGGATCATGACTGTATGCTCAGTTTCTATCAGCCTGTCTTTTATTTGGAGGATGAGAGGAAAGAAGGGATAAAACATCTTTCGAATTTTCGCCTTGAAGAAAACAACACCAAATAACAAAATCTGAATGCCTGTTAAAGTCACAAATTGTCATAGCAAAATAATCGACTCCATCTTTGACCCATAAGGGTCATCAGTCCTGAACTTGACAACATCCTCATTAAGTGTGATTATAATTATGGTGTGCATTTGAGTGCAAAAGTTTGCATAGCTCTTGCATACAGAATGAGGAAGACAAAGACATTTAATTCATACCACGTAGGGGTTCACAGATATGCATTTATTTTCACAAAATCAATTATTTATGTTCCAATATTAATACCAAAACAATCAATTCACATTACACTGGCTGATATATTTTATACATTCCTATGTTTTATACATTCAACCACATACTGTTGCTCTCAAACACTTGATTTTGCTTATGATTTAGATTGTCACAGGATATACCCACACTTCATACTTGTACATCTTGGAAGCCTATTTTATTGAAAGTAAATTTTAAATGGCTATATTACTTTATATTATATTACCCAAAAGCCAGAGGGGATGCAAACTTCTGCAGTCAAGTGTTTATGGTAATTTACAGTTTCTCTGAGAGTAAACCAGGAAGCGTGGGAAAGAAATTTCAAACATTTCGCAGAAATCTATATGGAATATAGTGTGTTAAAAAATGAAATATGGAATGCAATCCAACGATTTATTCAAAGGCCTATCAATCAACGTCTCATTTCATTTCCACTCTTATTTCGTGTTCTACACCTGTCAGATTTGTCAGCTCCATTGTCCCTCGAAGCTTTAGATTCAACACACTTCAAGTCACAACTGCAGAAGGTCAAATCAACACAAACAGTATGTATGTCAAGACAAACAAGCACTGCCATTCTTGGAATGCAAACAATGCCTTAGATACAGCAAGTCTTGTAACAGCATTAATAGACTATTATGATATAATAATGGAGGGCCTAACAGCTCTGCAGGCAGGACTCCTGATAAAAGCATCTGATTGAAGCTGGGTTGGAATGTGACTTGTAGCAGTTTGATACATATTCAGGGCCACAGAGATCCTGTCATCTTCCCCCACAGGGGGATTAACCCTGCGAAACACAACACCCCATGTCACTTTCCATAAGATGCACTGCGCTGCTCCTATTGTGCACTGAGTCAAGGGGAGAAATGGTGGGTCCACCTAGGAGATGAGTGGTTAGGGTTAATAGGGTAACTAAGGAGTACAAAACAGGCTGTTAGGGTTATTCGTTTAAATTACATCCATGTTAGCCTCTTGAGAGTCTACTGATAAAATAAGCAAAAATGATCAAAAAGGTATGCGGGAGTGTAGTTATTTTCATTTCTGTGACAGATCTGTAGGGCATTATGGTTCATTTACAACTTGAGAATCAGACAGATCAAGAAAACTGATTTTTAAAAAATCATAACTTTTTCTTGAATTATCCATGTCTGTGCAATTATTTTTCATATGCTGTCAGCTGGGAAGCTTTAAGAGGGCACAGGAAGAGGCAACAGCAGCACTGCCTCCAGCCACTGTGGCAGGCCAGTAAAGGAGGCAGGGCAATCCATGAAAAATTCATCAGGCCACTGGGTGATGGGGGATGCAGCAGGGCTGGTTGAGCAAGGGGCTTTAATTTACCTGGATGGGAGAGTGGGTGCATCCCGTGCTTTAACCCTGCAGTAATTAAAGGGACAAGGCCTGCGGAAATTGGCTTGGACCCTGCTGCAGCGCGCCATCACCCCCGCCTGTTCGCTCTCATCTCTGGTCTATTCCAAAATCAATTATCTCCAGAAAACAGCTGTAAGGCCCTCACTCCAGCCTCTCGCTCCTGAAGTGAGGAACACATTTGAAAATCATTACCACACGAAGCGAAAGGCCCTTTGCATCTTTAACAGTGTGATTTTGAATAAACCATGTTTTTTTTTAAGCCTGATGACAATTTTACCCCCTTTCAACCTCCTGGTATGAAAGCCAAGCAGAGTGGCTTGATTGAGTTATTTATGAGGCAACAAGAAGACAAGGCAGGAGGTCAAGAAAGGAGGGTGATTGTAAATTGTCAGTCCTGATGCTTACAATGAACGTGGTCTTTTGTGTCACTTTGTCAGTTTGTTCAGTATTTTTTCCCCCTTCAGCTCCATAAAAGAATATTAGCAGAAAAAAGTTTTTGAATATTCTTGTCATGGCTTTTAACCTTTCCCAGTATAGCACACAAACACAAGGCGATTGTTTTCTTAAGACATGATTTGTTTTATACCAAACTTCATCCTTCCATGTTTGTACTTAATGAAGAGGTGAAGTTCAGAAAAAGATCTTGTCAAAGATCTGAAATGCCCAATAAGGTATTATCTGCCTTCACAATATTAGGAAATAAAGCAATATTATATACATATTTTTCTGCTCTCTACCACACTTTTTAAATAAGTCTTTTAATTGCTGCTTCCATCCTTCAATTTTATTTTCCATCCTCATACAAGCTCTTCAAATTGGATGAAAAGTCCACAGGCTCTGTGACAAATGTTAGGCACAGAACAGGGTAAGGGGTGTGTGGTGTCAGAGATTGACTCATCATGTCTGACTATTCCAGGACAAAGAGACGATAACAGGCGACTCACCAGGGAGCTGTCTTGTCTTGCTATTTACAGTTCATTGCACCCTCTGTACTCCAGAGCTGAAAAAAACGAGAGAAATCGAGAATCACTGACATACTAGAGGGATCATAAAGTGGTAATGGGGGCAAAATCTGTCCAAGATGAACTTATAGGGAGAGAGAGACTAGGTGAAAGTATGGTTAAGTGTTATCAAAGAAGTAAACTAAAATGATGACTGGGAATTTAACCAGGGTGTAGACAGTGGATTGCTCACTACAATAAACAACTGGGTGATGTATTAAATTGGAAGATGTGATATGATGTATGTCAGTGTTACACACCAGTACTAATTCTATTCCATATGTAGATATGGAATCTATATTAAAGAAAAAAAGAAAGAAACCAGACCAGTCAATCTTTTAACAAGGTACAACATAAAAAACAAACAAACACCTACATATACAATAACTATTCAGGCCCACTCCTTTCTACAGGACTAAGCAGTAATTCATGGCCGGCGCAAAGCCCGTTCTTACCCAGACAGCGTAAACATATCAGCACTTAATGTCTCACAGCTGAAGCAAATAAGCCCCTGAATCAATTAGCTCTGAATGAGATTGCTTTAGTAATGCTAATGGCATGCTCACTGACCACTGTGTTATCTGTGCCACTGGAAGAGTAAGCAGAAGCTACAGCAGCAGGTGCCCGAGGGGTGGATGTGGTAAGAGAACACATAGAGACTGATTATCCAGACAAGGCAAACGGGATGTTTTTACAAGTTTACCTGAGTCAAAAACCTTCGACTAACGTCTGACTTGCTAAGCAGCTGAGATGTGACGGATGGGAAGCAGACCTTTGTTTGGTGTATCTGCACATGTTTGTTTGCCCTCTTGTCTTGCCTGAGGACCATGAGTGTTCTTTAGGAAATCCCTTCCAAATGGAGTGACTAACTTCTCAGACATTGTCGCATCATACCCCCCCACTAGTTAATGGTGTAGGCTGCGGGTCTTATTCTGGCACGAGGATGAAATGAACACAAGAGACAGAAAGCTCTTCAGTGTCCACCTGTCCAGGACTAATTCACATGACTTTGTTTCCCCATCATTCTCACGATAAATGTAAAAAGTAAAGAGGCATACTGTATAAACCCTGAAGATTTAGTCATAGGAGCAACCACTCTGTCACTTCTTCCCACAAAATCTTTAGGCACATATGTGGCTAGTTGATTTTCCCCTCACTGATCTGCATTATTGCATTGTTGTCCTTAATATTTTAGTAAAATATGCAACACTTGTCCTATGTTTGTTGTGCAAGTATATAATACATCCCAAGGCCACATCATTGCTCTACACAACAAGTTGGTCAACAAGCACACTTTCTCCTGAATACAGAAGCATGAATAAAAACATATTTCTTAGAAATTATATAATGGACTTTGTCAGAGGGGGATGGCATGGCTTATATAGCGTTTAAGTCACCACAGGATACGGTGAAGCAAAGTGTAATGTTAAGCTGCCTGCATTAACACTGTCTGACATCCTCATTGCCTACACACAAGAGCATGATGTTCAGGTACTGGAGCAGAAAGTGACAAACTTGTTTGAATCATTGTAGGAACCATTTTAATGTGATATGAATTTATTTTATAAGCTCTTCTGTCAGGGCTTTCAAAAATTGCACTGATGAATAATTGCATTAAGTGATCTAAACAGTCAGAAAGCTATAACAAGCTAAAGGGATGTTAGGATTAAAAATCTCTTCATTTTGCAAAAAGAAGGTTTTAAATTTACATCGTAGATGCTGTGCTACTATCTAGCAGTGAGCAAACTTAAACTTACCTATTGATGCATAATAATTTATTCAGAAAAACTCTAGGTGAAGTACACAAGTGTAGAAAAAAAAGTCAGTTAAAGCACAGAAGGATGCAAAATTTGAAACAATAGACACTGAAAGGATAGCATAGTTGAGACAGTGAAAATATTTTTTTCCCCTTGCTTGGCTGGAATACACGTTAAGATTTCCCAATTTGCCAGGTTCAGCCAGATTGTACATCTAGCCACAGATGCGCGTCCCAGTGAGAGCAAAAGAACAATACAACAATAATAACATTAACAATTAGCTACACATGTCAGCTCTGTGTGTCTTTTCTTTATTTGCGTCTTGCTAATGATGGGAAAGTGTGCCTGAACGCAGGTCTTTATCTCCTGCCCACAGCAGATTGAGTCAGCCCACCCAGCCTACTCACTGCCTCCGTCCTATTGACGCCCCTAAAACCTCCAACAATAGTATTTGCATGCTGGTTTATTCTGTAATAACACAGATATGCTTGGCTGGATTAAAGCAGGCCAAACAAACGTGCTTAGCTCTGGCTAATTGTGCTTGGAGACTGTGTGTGTGCCAAAAAAAGCAAAAAAAACAAAAAAAAAAAAAAAAAAAAGCAAAAAAAAAATGACAGGTTCAATTAGATATAACCCAAAGCTTTTCCTTCAGGCATCTTGCTAAGTAATTTCAAGTCTTTGTGAGGAAATAATTGATTTGTGTATGTGTCTTGGGTGTGTGGAAAAACGTATTATGATATTTGTGGAATAATGGGTAGTGGTTAGGAGGGGGGCTGGTTAATGGATTAAATGGCTATTGGAGAACGAAGTCTCAACAGGAATAAACCGCCAGTGATTGGCAGTTCATAAATTGCACATGTCTGTCTGTTTATTCTGCTGATGTGGAATAAAGTTTCTCTGCAGGCAAAAACACACAATAATGTCAGATATCCATACTGTTGGTCTAATGCACATGGATTTCCTGTGAGGTGTCAGAGAAAGGCAGAGCAGATAATTTCTCCAGTCTTATTTCTAGTAATAATGCCTTGTCTAATCTGAGCCGAAAGGCAGCGGAGAGGGTACTAGCCAGTGGAAAGGTTAATCACTGCTGGTTAGCCTAGGATGAGGAACTAATTCCTCCAAAAGGCAAATGGCACAAGGCTCTATCTGAGTGCAGATAAGCTGTGTTAATATACACTGCAGAATGGAGGCTCAAGGGCTGAGGTGGTGTTATCAGCAAGCCCTGAGACAAGGCAACCTGAAATCAGCCCATGCCCTCTTACACAATACACCATTTGCCATTCTCTCAAGCAGAACTATCACTTAAACCCCTGAACCCTAAAACCCAGCCTCATCAAGTCTATACCCCTTATGCTTTTTCTCACTCTCAGCATCCCTAACCCCACCATAACCACACACACACACACACACACACACGCACGCACGCACGCACGCACACACGCACACACACACACACATACACACACACACACACACACACACACACACACACACCTACCTCCAGGCTATCAGGTGGCATGGCTAATTGGGAGATCAGTTGAAGAAATTAAAAGATAAGACACTTTAGAAGCTTCCTGGTTCAGCACAGCAATGGGATACTATCAGGCATTGACACACACACACACACGGCACTTTCTGAAAACAGAAATTTATCCAGATTTTTTTGTTGTTGTTGTCTGTCAAGTTGACATTAGCAAAGACATAAGAGATTACCATATAAGAAAACTGACAGTCTCCGGGGTGCAGGATATAACCCTTTCTCTGTCGCATCCCGCATTGGAAGCTCATCAGCCATTGTATCTTGATGTGGTGTAAAATCCCATTTTCTGGTACATGGATTTTCCAAACCCCTCAGACAATAAGCTTAGACTTACATGCAACACAAATTTCACACTTCTGAAGTAAATGCAGCTTTCCTCATCTCTAGCCCAAAGGTCTACCCTGAAGTCATATTTGCCCCAATGACAAAATATTTGGCTGTTAAAACTCAAATAAAAATAACTACTTTAAATTGAACATGAATTGCTGAATTCCTAGCATATGCAATGTTTTTTTTTTTTTTTAACTAAAGAAGTTTTTCAGAGCGAAGCAATTTTGAGAAGGTCAGAGAGACACCAAAAGGACTTTAATTTCAGACAGACTCTCCTGACATAAAAATGTCAAATTACAATGTATAGAATTTAGTTTGACTAGAACAGTATTCAATTCAATTCAATTTTTATTTATATAGCACTTTTAACAATGTTAAAAGTTATTTTAGTTATTTAAAGTTATTTAACAATGTTAAATGTTTAGTTATTGTCTCAAAGCAGCTTCACAAAACTGAAAAGAAAATTTGTGGAAGTGTGTATGAGTGAGACAAGTGTATCTAGATAATAATGAGATTGTCCCTGATGAGCAAGCCAAGAGTGAAGGCGATAGTGGCAAGGAAAACTCCCTGAGATGGCAATAGGAAGAAATCTTGAGAGGAACCAGACTCAACAGGGAACCCATCCTCATTTAGGTGATAACGGATAGAAATTATATAACATCATGTG
>JAQQZT010000006.1:18134871-18149749 GCA_030068275.1 Clarias platycephalus | reverse complement strand
ATGTCTTCTAATGATGTTACCCAAGGGAAGCATGTATATTGAGAACAGCAGAGGTCCTAAAACTGACCCTTGTGGGAGCCCATATTTCACTGGCATTACACCAGACAGTTCTCCATTTAGATCTACAAAATGGTATCGATCAGACAGGTAGGATTTTAATGCCTGTCCCTGAATACCCATGTGATTTTGTAAGCGATCTTTGAGAATATTATGATCTATAGTGTTGAATGCAGCACTAAGATCAAGTAAGACTAGTATTGAGATGCTGTCTTGGTCCGAAGCTAAAAACAAGTCATTTGCAATTTTAACTAGCAGTTTCTGTACTATAATGGGGCCTGAAACCTGACTGAAATTCTACGAGGATATTGTTTTCCTGCAAGAATGTGCATATTTGAGCTGATACTACTGTACCTTTTATCTATTTTTGATATAAACAGTAGAATTGAAATCAGTCTGTAATTTTGTATTTCATTCAGGTCTAAATTTAGATTTTTTAAGAAGAGGCTTGATAACTGCCAACTTGAAAGGTTTAGGGACGTGACCTAGATATAATGAAGAATTAATAACGTTTAGAAGCGGCTCTCCAAATGTATGCATCCCTTCTTTTAAAAATCTGGTTGGGATTGGATCTACAGTAACAAGCACGTTATTGATTTAGCCGAGGGATACGTTTATACAGCTCTTCCTGTCCTATACCTGTAAAGCACTGAAAATCTAAATGTGAAGCTTTAGGCTGGACTGGATCATGAGATTCTATTAGAGGTTGAACCTCTGTTATTTTCTTCCTGATACTATCGATTTTCAGTTGATAAGTCCATAAAGTCTTCACTTCTAAACTGTGATGAGATACTCTCTGCAGGCATCTTAGGTTTTGTTAGGCGAGCCACTGTACTAAATAAGAACCTGGGATTGTTTTGGCTTCTTGCTATCAGTTGGCTCAGATGCTCGAATTTTAGCTTTTAGAGCCTGTCTATAGCTGCACATACTATCTTTATACGCAATTCGAAAAACTTCTAATTTAGTTTTTCTCCACTTTCGCTCGAGGTAATGGGTTGCTCTCTTTAGGGCGCGAGTATGACTACAGTAAAGGTACATTAAATGCAGAAATGCCAGTGGAGTTGAGGTTATTATTATTTTATCTAAACCTGGATGAATTATTAGAGCAAAAGATAGTTGTTAGGAAGCTTTTGCAGGATGCCCTTGACTTAAAACAAGGAGGGGGGGACATGTCTCTGATTCACATGCATTCAAATAATAATTTGAAAAGGTGAATGAGGGTGTTGACAAAATGTCGAGGTTGTCAAAACATGAACAAGACCCTCAGATACAGAATCAGGAATAAACAAAGATATGTTTGTACTGGAATGTAGACTTAGGTAAAGACAGAACTACCTGCATGATGAACTTACCCTGTTGGAGCTATGGATTAGCACATAGTTCCAGGCTTTCATGGCTACTCTATTTCTCTTCTTAATTGTAGCTGAGGTATGTCATCAGAAGAACAGTGATGGGCTGCCACAGGGGAGGACAGCGTGGGACATTTTCCAGAATTGGTCAGGTCAATGAAGTTGTACTTGTACCCTCAGAGAGCTGCTAATTTGCTGGAGGAAGTGCCGACAAGACCTTTCTGAGCCACGTTTCCCTTTCACAACTCCCTGCCATTCTTTCTTAGGCAGACCTTCTGTTACAGATCTGGAGTGCTGGGAATCCAGTGGGGCCAGAACCTGGAGAGGAGGCTGTCAGTAATGAACCACTTCACATTTGCGCTTACAAGCATGCCGGGGTGGGGTGAGATGTGGAGCGCGTATTGGGTGGTTATGGTGGGGGGTGATCCTGGTTCAGGGGCCCTGAGAAAGGCAGGCATGACAAAGCCTGATGGTAGAGAGAATTTAGGCATTCTCCAGCAGTGTGCGGGCCCCTCACTGCAATGGCCCACTCAACACAAGAGCACCTCTCTCACCTGCCAGGCAAACATGGCAGCCCCCAAAATGGTCTCTGTTTACCATCAGTGCCGCTCTGCACCCATCTGCCCCAATTTAGTGCCAATTGAGCCCCAATTCAGCCATGCTGAGGTGCTGCTAAATATTTGCCCCACTCAGACAAAAGGTGATAGCACCAAGAGCACAATCTAAAGCAGAATGCACAAAGAAGTTGAGGGCTGAGTAAAAAAAAGGTGAAATAAATGGTATACATTATAGGTCTGTATTGCTTTCATACAGTACTCAAAACAGATAAAACTGGACAGGAACTAAAACCAATACACTGACTAAATAAACCTGAGGATAATGGCAAAACATGGGAAGTTTGTTGAAGTAAGCTTTTTTTTGTGTGTGGCAGAAACAGAGTAATAGCGTGTTTGGTGCTGAAATGGCAACGCTTCATCCCTGTGTGGTCAGAGGAAGTATCTAATCAAACCAGGAAGGTTCAACATTCCTCACATCCTCAAACAAAGAGACAGAGGTCGATACAACAGAATACAAACAACGTCAAAAAGGAGCCATCCCATTCAAAAATGAAGAAATGTCCTACCCAACTGTTTTGCCTCTTAGGACAATGACTTCCTGCTTTTAAATTAACCACCATCCTGACCCAAGAGGCCCCTGTCTCTATAGAGCGGCCCACTAAGCCCTCCCCAAAGTTACCCCAATTTCCGTTGTGCTTTTGTGCTAAGCATGGTCGTAGTGAAAGGCTCAGTCAGGGTATTGTTGCAGAGAGGAGCCAGGGAGAGCGGGACATTGTACAACATGATCTCCTTTAAGATGCTACTGATTGTTCAAGCCAGCATGGGTCAAAGTCCCGAGTCCAGTACATGATCCGAGAGGTTGCAAATTAAAGAGCGCTTTCTGTACAAACCTCTCATAAATCCATGGTTCACGGCCAGACCTTAAGTCTTGTATTCCTCGTGTCTGTTTAAGGAATTTAAAACAAGTGCCTTTGTGTAAATCATAACACAATCAGTGACAATCCGATTGTGTTGGGTGTCACAGCTACAATAATAAAGCTGGACTGATTGACTGATGGGGAATTTTACAGTTCATTATCCAATCAGACAGAGGCATCGTAACGGGTGCTTGTCACCGAGGGAACTCTCCCGGCGGGGGCAGATGTCACTCCGATGCTGTTAAGATGACAAGCGCTGGAGGACAGCACTAAGAGAGTGACATTTTCCCTTCCTCCCTCCGATGAATGGAAAGATGAAAGAAAGGAAGCACAAGCGTAACGAGAGAATGTGGAAGCCGAAGGACTGGGAGGACACAATGTGACAGGCTCCATTTTGACATCTGAATTAAAGCCAAGACGGGGGAAAATTAGCCAGAAAGAATAACAACGTCTGACAGCATTATCATTCTGTTTATCCTCACCCAGTTACTGCATGCTGGGAAGAGCTACAACACACACAGCAGCATCTCGAGAACTTAGATATGCCTTATGCCAGTGCTGAAATGACCTCAACTGTGAAAGAATGAAACATGATGATGATGATGATGATGATGATGATGATGATGATATTTAGAATCAGCCAGGGAGATTGAATTATATAACATGGAAGACAGATTTAGGTTAAATATGCAAAGTTATAAGAGTATGACTAAAAAAATGAACACTGCAGAAAAAATAATATGCATCTAGAAAAAAAGACAGAACAATATACTAGCATAGCTATTCACAAATGGCTAGATTGTAAGGGAATGACAGTCTGTAGATTATCTACTAAAGTGAAACATCAGGATTGATGGCTAGATGGTTTGAGGCTGTTGTTCCACATTGTCCATGTTAGCAAAAGTTTAAATAACCAGCATGAAGCGGTAAAAGACGTCTGCCCCTAATACAGCAGTACATCTCAATTCATTATATCTAGTGTAATGTAACTAAAGAACTTAAGATGGTCACTCTTGAAAAAGGGTAGAAATCAGAATCACAGCACTTGAATCCACCTCTAAAGATAATAAGGTTTACCCAAACCACCAAAAAAACTATTATATGGTCTTAGCTGCACTGTTTTTGGAAAGACAAATTTAAAATAATGAAAAAATGTATATTTAGTCTCCAGAATCTGGCAACTTGAAATGATCAAGTTACTCATTTAGGTTTCATAGACAGAATGCCTCTTGATTTTGTCATTACCCTACAATCCAATCAAATATATACAGAATACTTTCGGGAATTACTTTAGAAACTAAGAAAAACATTAAACTTAGAAAAAATAAATATCTAATTTAAGACCTAAAAAGGAGTTTTCTACTTCAGATTAGTAATCGTTATAAAATACTGGTGATTCCTGCAATTATGCATCTTGACACTTTTCATGATATCAGCGTTATATGGTGGTATTGCTTAACCCTGCTCACTACAGCAGGTTTATATTTTTTACTGTAGACATTTTGGTGGATGTCATGATGTGACTGGTGGGTCCACTGTTGTTTAAATTCTTTACGTATTTCAATCACTAAATTTAACCAAACAAACATAAACGAAAACCAGGATGAGTAAGCAAGAGAGAGAGAGAGAGAGAGAGAGAGAGAGAAAGAGAGAGATCTCCATCTACTCAGAATGAGGGCCCCATTAACTTGACCACTTGCCCTTTGCACACAAAGGCTTCAGCAGCCCTTTACTCCTCCCATCCAATTATGTGTGATTAGGCTGAGTGTGCTGTGTCAAGATGGAGGAGCGCAGAAAAGGCATGCCTCTCTTTCTCCCTCAACTTCTCTCTCCCACACACACACACACACACACACACACGCACACTAAAAAAGTGTGTGATTGGCCATCACAAAATATCATGCAGCCTATACAAAACCAATGATACTTTATTTTCACATATTCCACTACTGTGTCTTAACACACTCATCTAAAAATACAGTAGCACTGTGATAAACCTGAGACTTTCATTGCTGATTCTGATTCTTTGCAATCAATAATGTTTTGCATCAGTGATTCAAACAGCAGAACTAAATGTTTTTTTTACGGATTCAGAAAAAAAGGAAGTGCATATTTTGTTCAATTAGCAGCCTTCTTACAATCTATGATTAGCGAGGCCTTGGCTCTCACAGAGGCTCCATGTAGCACGAGTAGCATCGTCGCTGATTCAGAGCACATGGAACAGGGACCCCCAATGTCTCCTTCAAACCTCAAACAATAACAAATGTCTCAAGTAATTATTCAAGCAAAGGAGCGCAATGATATAATGGCATTACGAAGGCATGAAAATGCATCAGTTTACAAAAGGAGGAATAACAGGATATCTGAAACTGTTTAAAAAAAACACAGATATTTGTGGAGAAATGAAACAGACAGGGGGGAAAAAAGGCCATAGAACTATGTTGGAAGGACGAATGAGGAGGGTAGAGGGGGCGATATTAAAATTCATGGCTCTCTTTGAAAACATTTGTATAAGAAAAAGATTACGATGGGCTGGGAAGGGGGTGCTAGCATTATCAGTCCTCCTCGTTCTCCATGCTGCCTGCTCTCTCCACTGAGACCAGAGGGATAAGAGGATAACTGGGTCCTGGTCGAACTGAATAGAGAAGGCTTGTGGAGTGCAGGTCACCCCAGCTGCTTTTCCGCTCATAACCAATCCGTCATATCCCTCAGACTGTGCTCAGTGCCCAGGAGAAGCCCAATCACTAACTGGCTCCCAGCTTACAGCTAATGAAATACACTCAAGGCTTTAAATAAGTGGCATTAAAGCAGCAAAGCATATGATGTTGGTGCAGAAGCAGGTGCTTATTATAGGTAAAGGCAAAGAAGGATGAAAGAAGGATGAAATTGCTTTAGGAAAATAAATTTTCCTAAAGATTTGGTATGTTTTTTCCAAATAATAAAATATGCATTACATGGTTGTAATTTTTGTAACTAATAACATCATTAAGAGATTAAAATTTGTTTGGTTAGAGGGAAGATTAGGGGTTACATTTAATCAACTTACAGTCAAACAATTAAAAAATCTATAGTCATTAAACTCCAGCTTCCAATAGCATTCTGTCCAAATGTGTTTACACTTAGAGTAGCATTTTAGCAAGTTAAAATATCTTAATTATAATTAAATGTATCTAGTATTCCCATTATAATATTGCCATAAACTAAATCTAAAACTATGACATCTAATTTTAGACCTTTTGCTTAAAACATATGCTTAAAAATAACAGGATAATCTGCCAAAATAAATTTTTAATGTAATATTTAAAGCTTAAAAATAAGTTTAAAAGAGGTGTAATAATCTTATGTTGTTTTTCTGTAGTTGGTGTCATCTCAGCATAGCAAATACCAGTTAAATGTAACCATTTTAAAAATAGATGCCATTTAATAGATGTAATTTTTGCACTCTTTCCAGAGCAAACAGAATCAGCTCCATCTAAAAAGGCTCTACATTGCGCTCAACACTGTCTAAAAGAAGATAAGGGAAACGATTCAATCAGAGACTAATCCTCACCTGCCCATTCCAGTCCACCCATATACATATGCATACCAAACCTCAAACCTTCCACACACTCTGCTTCCTGCTGCTAGGGATCTAGTTTCCACTTCTACCACTTTTTAAATAAATGAACGGATAGAGGGAGTGAAGTGATGAATATGTTGGCAAGTAGGTGAAAAGAGAAGGATAGATAGGTGTGACAGCTTGACTAAGACCACTAGCTGACCGCTGCATGACCTGAGCGCAGCTTCTCAAATCTGGAGTGGAGAGCAGGTAACTCTACCTGTGCACTTAATCCTACACTTTAATTTTGGACGAAACCCGACCTTCTTGCCTGATCCTAGCCCTTAATTGGAGGGTAACTCCACCTGACTTACTGATCCTGTATTCTAATTGGAGGGTAACCCTAGCTGGCCAGCTAATCTGGAGTTTTTGATGCAACCTAAGTGCCACAAATTGTGCCAAGTGTCACAAAAATATCCATCAGTACTGTGCACAACGGTATTCAGTTTCAGCCTATTCAGAACTGATGATTTGAACACGGACTCTCTCACACTCTTACATGCCCCTGCCTGCACTTTCTCCTCCCTCCATTGTATTGCCAAATCTTGTAATGCCGCTTACTTTGAAAAGAGAGAAGTGACCAGGAATGAGAGGCAGTTGAGGATCAGCTCACTTATAAGGTGTTGTATTTTCGTGTGTGTAAGTGAGGTGTAGAAATACATTAGAGTTTCCTCATCAAAAACACTTTTCAATTACAATACAACTATTAGAAAAAAACTAAACGTTTTCAGACAGATGTCTGAAGGAACCTCACACACATGCATGTAACAGATAATACAGCAAGACCCCAATCTAAGGAATGTGAAGTATTTATATTATATAGTAAATATTTATGTATTCTGGAAAGTAAAATGAATTAATGCATATGTAAATGTTAGATGATTGCAATACCAGCACTGGCCGATATGATGCACAGAAGAAATATTAGCTATTTGGGTTTTTAGAATGCATTTTAATTCGAATTCATATCAATCTGAGAAAATTTACTGTACATGCAGAGAAGGCGTTAGAAGCATAAAACACTGATATCAATTTAAAATAATAATAATTATTATTTAAAATAATAATAATAATAATAATAATAATAATAATAATAATAATAATCAGTATGAGGGAATACATGCAATTATTTTTTTTAAAAATTGAAAAAAAAGAGAATGTAAAAGTATTGCAAAAAATTGTTGTATTTCCTGTTAACCAAGGGAAACTAATATTCTGCAAATTAATACATTTAATAATTTTCCATGTTAAATACAAGAAATTCTATGAGCAAAAAAACAACAACAAATCACTAACTCACTTTCCAATAATCAGACAATCACATTTCTGTTTACCAGGTAAAATCAATTCCCTGCATTTTCATACCATATTAAATATTACAAAACAAAAAGTATGTTTGTTTTTGAAATCTGGCCCAATCAACCTCAAATCCACAACTCGTCTATTAAGAAGATTAGCCGTTAGTACTACATTTATCACATTTTAATGCCGTAATTAATGCTGTTTTTAATTAAAACCTGATAAACACAGAGGGTATAAACCACAAAAATATTAAACATCTGGCTTCTGTGCTGTTTCGCAGCTGTCTCTGATGCCATCTACAGTCTTCCGCCATTTTTCACAAACCGCAGCCCATCTGAACAGGTCTTTGTTATGTTTGTCAAATCCTCTGGACTGGAAACAGGTTTTCTATCTAATGCTGTCTACATAGATTTCCATAATAAACATGCACGCATTGAATCCTCAAACATGTGAAGGACACAGCCTTTTCTCCAGAACACACTCGCAAATAGATTCAATCTGTGAACCTAATTTCAAGGTGGAAAAAAAAATGACTAGGTAAATGAGGACACAGTCACTCGCTCCTCCTATTTTCCATCTTAGTGAATGTGTGTGTGTGTGTGTGTGTGTGTGTGTGTGTGTGTGTGTGTGTGTGTGTGTGTGTGTGTGTGTGTGTGTGTCTGCTTGTAGCCAAGCACCTCTCAAAAAGGGGTTACAAATGAGCCACATCCCCCAGAGAGTATTCAATTTGCTCCTTATTTTTTGGAGTCAAATGTGTCTCTTTATCAAAGTGAATAGTCCGACCCTGTGCAGATAAACAATAATCTCATTCAGTGGTTAATGTTTTCCCCCTGCTCTGCACTAAGCAGAGCCGTGCCTTATCTTTCCACCTGGGAGCTGAGAGGGCTCTGCTTAGATTAGCCAAAGGCATCAGACAGATAAGGACAATAAATCCAAATTGCATATGAAAAATATTAAAGCATTATGCTCTATTAATCTGGTCATTGCATTTATCCTAATCATCAAGGTCCTGGCTCTCTGGGCAGCTGAAAAAGAGAGCAGGCATCATATTGAGGAAGAAAAAAACAACAAAAAAACTGTCAGGTGAAAGAACAGTTTCGGAATTTGAAAAGGAAGAATGTTGTTTTATTCAGGAATAACGATAAAGAACTTAATTTTGTGATCAGAGCCCCTTTCTTATGAGTGTGAAGGTGTTTCATGATAATACTAACCAGATTTTATAGCTCACACCTTAAATGTACAGTACTGTAGTAGAAATACTTAATAGAAAAAACTTTTAAATATAAAAGTTGATTCACATTACACTGATCAGTCATAACCACTGACAGGTGAAGTGAATAACATTATCTCTACAATGGCACCTGTCAAGGGGTGGAATGTGTTAAGTGGCAAGTGAACAGTCATATCTCAATGTTAATGAAGCCAAAAAATGGGCTAGATGGCTAGATGACTGTCTCATAGCATCTCCAAAACAGAAGGTCTTGTATGCAGTTAGTACCTAAACACTGTGCAAGGAAGGACAACTAGTGAACCAGTGAACTAGTGAACCAGTGACAGTGGTGGACTGGCATCCACATTTACTGATGCATGTGGGGAGTAAAGCTGAGGTGCTATGAATTGGGGATTTTTAAGGCTGGTACCTCTAAATGAACTTTTCCTCTCCAGCAGTGGTAAGCTTTGGTCTTGCTTTCCTAGGATTTCATGAGAGCCAGTTTCATCATGTACTTGATGGGTTTTGCAAATACACTTGACAATACTGTTCTTGCAAGAACTATTCCAGAACTGCTGACCTTCGTGTCTTAAAATAATAAATCACAGTTGTTGTTGCTTCTTAATTAACAAATTCTATGTGTTATCTCAAAGTTTTGAAATCTCCAGTATTGTTCTAGAAGTAAAAATGTGTCCAGACATTTGCCTGGTACTGTATATTAGAAAAATCATGTGGGCAATACTAAGTTCCCCCTAATTCAATAGCTTGTAGATCGGGTTAAGGTCTGAACTTTGACTAAACCTTGATTCTTTATTTTTCAGTCATTCTGATGTAGATTGTGGTGTGCTGTGGATTGTTGACTTGTTGCATGACCAAATTTCAACACAGGACAGATAGTCTCACATTTGCCTCTGGAATAGTCTAGTATACAGAGGAGTTCACGGTCATCTCAGTGTCGTTAAGGTGCCCAGGTCCTGTGTCTGCAAAATAAAAATCATCACGCTTCACTGCCATGCTGACAGTGGGTATGAGGTGTTTCTGCTTAAATGCTGTTTGGTTTTCACAAAAAATGGTGGTGGGCATAAAGGCCAAAAGACTCCACTTTGGTCTCATCTGTCCATAGGATATTGTTCCAGAAGCCTTTTGGTTTGTTTAAAGGCAGTTTATGTCTTTCCCTCTTGGCATTGTTTAACCCAGCAATGATTAGCAAACTGCCAAAATCATATGCTTTTATAGAGGTCTGCACACCTGCTAATGATTAATTAATCAAGGGCTGATGATTAGCAGCACCTGAATGCAACCTACCCTATTAAATCCCATGCACTCCCTGCATGTTTTTTTTTTTTTTTTTTACTTTATTTTGTTAAATAAATAATGGCCCAGTGAAAATGTATATTTGTAATAATAAATTGTTTCTTAACTATATCCTGTCTTAGGTAACTTAGAATAATAATAGTAGAGAGAAAGATTTATTTCAGATGTTTAACCTTCTCCAAACGTCTTACTGTACATAGTACATATGGTTGCTGGCAGAACTTGTATAACAGAGTCAGGTTTGTAGGCCTCCTTGCTTGCACATGCTTTTTTCGGTTCTTCTCCTTTAAATACATCCAAAGATACACCTCCAGTTGACTCAAATTATTCCACCGATCAGAACTTAGGTTAAATGATAGGAAACCATTCAGCCTTGACATCATAGTAAGTTATAAGTGAAATAATCTATTTGTAAACAATTGTTGGACATTTGTCATGCAAGTAGCTGTCCTAACTGATTTGCCAAAAATATAGTTTGTTGTGAAGTGTTTAATAATCTGTTTTAGTGCGAGAGTATATATAATATCATATAATATCATATAAAATCAAGAACTTGGGAGAGCTTTACAAGAAGTGAAATCAGACTCCAGTCTGTTACCAAGCACAGACATCTCCAAGAAAAACAAGTTCAGGGATACAACTGTTGCATTCCCAATATTAAGACAGTCCTGACCCAGAGCCAACATCAGAAGCATCTTACCTGGCCTAAAGAGGAAAAAAAAGACAAAAACTAGACCATTTTTCAGATAAAGGTAACTCTTGCATTTCATTTGAAAATCAAGTTCTCAAAGTCTGGAGGAAGGGTTGAATGTTAGCACTTGATCCCAATATATACAAATATAAAGTGCAATAATTAGTATTGTGCAACATTTCGGTATTGTAAATCCTTTTTTATCGACAATCAAAATAAAACAACACAAATAGCTTGAAATATTTTAATGTTTTTTCACCATATAAGACTTATTCACAATGCACAACTCACTGTGCAAATTAGTTCATCTTGAATAATTTTAATAAAATAAAATGTGGAAATGTAAAAAAAAAATAATAATGTGGGGGTGGGTGGTGGGGGTGGTCTTGACAGGGGACAGGCATTTAGAGCTGTTCACGTTGCTTTCGTCCATCACATTGTCCTCATGTCTCATTATAATCTGCTCTAATCTCTTCCATGTTCACTTCATCTGGACAGTGAAACCTACGTGATCGTCTGCAAAAATGGGAGAACAGCACATTTGCTAAATTACTTAGCTAAAGTCATATGCTGTCGCTTAGAGATGCTTATTCTAATCACTCATCACTAGGTGATTAAACATATAGTCCATGCAGAAGTGATTGGGTTAGATGAAGGTCCAAGTACCTTTTTTTAAATTTAAAATTTTTATATTATATAAGAGAAATAAAGGTATCTTTACTCTACTATCCAGCACAGCTGTGTGAGACTGCCAAAATTCAATCTCGAGATGACCAGTTTATCACATTAGTATATTATCTAAACCAATTTTTGTATATTTATCACATGCCTTACATTCATATGACTGTAATCCAGTCTAATGGTTAATGACACCAGGCCACCCTTGCATGTCTGTCTTATATTTTAGGTATTATATAGTGTGAACTAGCTTTAGTCCGGTTTTACATTATTTTCAGGGTTAAATTGGTTGTATATTGAAGCAATAACAAGACTAAGGATATGCAGAATAATAAACGGAAGTAAAGTTTTTGCACTTTATACACTAGGGGAAAAAAAGTATTAGAAACTGAACAAACAAACCAATCAAACAATAAATAAATTTTTGATTATAGGTTTGTGTGTGATTATATACATGTTAAAAGCATGCAAGCTGTTGTTGATACACCACTTAAACTACAGACATTTACAGTCTGTAAAAATGAGCACATCAAGAGACACTAAAGCATTTAACACATCCTAACGTTTCATCTTTTCTGTTCTCTATTTCCAGTATAATTATATGCCTTCTTCCCACCATGCTTATTTTTTTTTTTTTTTTTACCCCTGCTTTACAGTGATGCATAAAAAGATGTCTGCATCATGCCAAAGTGATGTGATACAATATCCAGTGTGGCAGGTACCATATGATCTGCATCTTTTCTCAGGTTGAAGGAGAAAGAGGTGGCAAAGACACAGATGCCCTGAGATGACACTTAAGTTCTGGCCTTTACAGCTGTGGACATTATTCTTCTTCGCAAACATCTGCTTAAAGAGTTCATGTTTACTTCACTTAATTCAGACACATGCATTTTGAATTCAGACAGCTGGGTTAGTTTCTTTTGCCTAAAACAGCATCCTAAATCAAGTTCTATCCTCCAGTCGTGCTTTATACGCAGGCAGTCATATAGGAGAGTATGAAATCCCTGTTCTCTGAGTGAAGAGGCCGTGCTCACACTGGCAGGCTCTGATTAATAATCACTCATTATTCACACCCACTACACTAAAATTACTCCTGAGGGGGAAACAGTATTTGTTCCCCCGGCAGGGTGCCCAATCCAGCCTGTCCCCCCACTCACCCCCTACAGCCAATCACGCAGCAGAGCCCAGCCCCTTCCAACTACATGCTGGGAAGGTGCTCCTAATCTACAAAGAAAACAATAGAGACTAAATAGCACGTTTATGTCTGCAATCTCGTCTCTGAGTGTAAATACACCACAAGGAGGCACGGCAGGAAGGACAAGGGGTGTTCCAACAGGCCAATGTCAAAAGCACTCAAAAGGACACTAATGAGTACACTAATCTTCCAAGCATTACAAAGACATACCTGGGCCATGGATTAAAAATATAATTCATGAGGGTTTATATATATATATATATATATATATATATATATATATATATACACCACATACCACACACAATGACAGTAAAAAAAATTCTTATGAAAAAAAATACATATTTAAAAAAATGTCACAAATCCCTCCTATAGTCTATACTTTTTTTTTTTCCCTTTTGTTGTTTTCTTCATTCTAATCATTTACTCACATCAGTCAATAGCTTTATTATCTTGTAGCCTGGGAGCCTCTATCTTGCTATCGCCCTGTGGAGTAATTGCATTGTGACAGGGGATGATGGGGCCTGAAGAGCCTTTCATTTGCAGGTTAGTGTTTATCAGTCAGATCCATCATACAGCTCTGTCACTCTGCCATGGGCTCACTTGCCCTGCCTACCTCATGTCCTTCACGTAACTTTGTGTGAAGGCATGTTTCCATTTGGGTCTCTAAAATATCAATATGAATCTTCATGATCACAAACTATGCAAAGGAAACTTTAGCAACAAAATGCAACCCAAAAAAGTACTTTTCAAATACATTTGCCAAAAATATTGACTTTCAATTTTATCTGATTCAAAACCTAGAACAGACTTACAGACTTAGGTCCCCCCCCTCTGATTACATGTTGGAGAGGATGAATATATCTCATAAACAGTCAAGGCACACGTTCGAATTAACATTCATTCAGCAGTACGATTTCTTCACAATGTCAAAAACCATCCAGTCTTTCCTATTCAATTGAAATCTGCCTGTTATAACACGCAATGATGAAAGACCTGTGAACCATGAACAAAACTCAGTATAGCTTGAGTCTGAATGGATTGTCACATTACTCATATGACATTAACACTCCTAAATAAGTGTCCAAAATCACTTAACATGATTACATTGCAAGTATAGAGTCCTTGTGTAAATATACATCTAGTAAATACACTTATTGCTTTAAATGTCTGGCTTCAATCAAACTCAAAGGTTTCTTCATGCTTCTCTGTCCCTGGGAGAAGGACAACATGTGGCCACAAGTGAAATAGAAGTGCAAGTGAAAAGCTAATTCTAGGACTTATGAAGAGAAATAATTGATTTCTGGACTTCCACCTGTGTGCATTTTTTCCTCTTTGAATCCTTTCGATAGCCTACACTTTTTTTTTTTTTTTTTTTTTTGCATCAGTGCCCTTTAACAGTGCCAGGGTTCAAAAGAATTAACCTTGATTGGGATAATTAAGCCCAGGCCAGAGTGGATTGATTATGTTTTATAAACCTATTTTTGTCCTGTCAGCACCCTCCCCTTGCCCATCCTCAGCTTTTCTCTCCATCGCCCCCCTGCTGACAATTTTGCTACCCCCTCATCCACTGTCATCACCATTTTTTCCCTTTTTCTTTGCATACAGTTGGAACAAATCAGTGAGAACAGCAGCAGATGTAAAGACGACATCACTGTTAATATGGATCAGGCTCCTGGTTAGGGTTAGGGTTACAGGTATCCACTTGATTTAACAGTAAGGATAATATCAATACAGTAGAATAACGCCGCCGGCACAAGTCGAATTACCCGAGTGCTCAGCTGACTGCAAGCTGATAGCATTAATCAATAGTCAATGCAGTTCACTTGACAGCATAACAGAAGAGAGCAAGCTCTCTCAGCCCTCTTAACTTCCAGAGGCACTTTGTCAAAAGGTTGGGGGGACAGATTGCCTCATGAGAAAGGTTTTAAGGGTGTGTGTGTGTGTGTGTGTGTGTGTGTGTGTGTGTGTGTGTGTGTGTGTGTGTGTGTGTGTGTGAGTGAGTGTGTG
>JAQQZT010000006.1:18099732-18134771 GCA_030068275.1 Clarias platycephalus | reverse complement strand
TGTGTGTGTGTGTGTGTGTGTGTGTGTGTGTGTGTGTGTGTGTGTGTGTGTGTGTGCGTGAGTGTGTGTGTGTGTGTGCACGCCCATCAGCAGCTGAGCCACGCTGAAAAGGAGAGGAGGCAAGCAGTCAATATCATAAGCGGCTTACAAGGAGGCGTCCACTGCTTCTCACAACAGATAGAGACTGACTTGTATAGCAGCCCTCTCTGTCAGCTCAAGATTAGCTGCAGCGAGAGGGATTTCATCACCTTTATTCAGAGCGGAAAAAGGACGGGAAGATTGCCACTCGGGAAATGTGCATGCACAAGCTACTGTAACACCCGAGAAAAACTGCCGGCTTTTCAACACTCTGGCCCTATCCTTCCTCCACAGAAGCTGATGATTGCTCCACACTCCACTGGACTCGGTGTGTGTGTTAAAGCCGACGGCACAATAACCTCCAGCAGATATATTAAAGGCCCTCTAACATGGCACAGGTGACTGGCAGATGAGTCTCTGATAGCAGAGAGAGGAAATGGGTGAAGACAACTTTACTGCATATATGTGATTACGGCGCTCGCCGCCTACCTCAGACACACTTACAAAGCTTCGAGAGGTCTGGAGTGATTTGGATTACAGATGGCGTCGAGGCAGAGCTATAAACAGTATCCGCCACACATACAACATTCAAATCAAGGTCAACAAAAAGAGTGGGTGGTCAGCTTTATAAAATATAAGTAAATGTAGATATGTTTTTTTCCTAGTTAAGAAAAAAAAGCTTAGCTTTTGAAAAACTTCTTCCAGTCTGCTTGGCAAAGCACATCCTCAAACACTGGCAGGATGAAATCATTTCAGCTTTGATAAGCTACACACACACACACACACACTCACACACACCACATCTGAGAGAAGCCAAGGGGATTGTTCACATCAGCTTGGGTTAAAGCAGCGAGGTGTGAGTCTGTGAGGCCTGGAGCTCTCTGTACTAAACACAGACACGTCCCGCAGTGTACTAGAGCTGACGGCCACCATATGCTCAGCTGCCCTCCGTCTTCACAAGCCTCCACTCGTGGCATCTTCACACAGCACAGTCTAATCTACACAAAGTTCTCCAGCCCTGCAGGTTCCAACATCTCCCAACCACTTTGTTCACTCATTTTAACAGCGCTAATCTTCTTAAAAGGTTAAATGGTGAAACATTTCAAAACGTGTTACCAGATCACACAGAACACATTCTCTGAATGAAAAATTCTCCGAAAAAAAAAAAAAAAAAAAAGACAGCGCATTTTCGTGGACCTTTCCGGTCAGACCATGTCCTGATATTCTGAACATTTGATGACAAAGGGGCAAAGATCAGCATATTCAAATGGGATACATTCTAATCATAAAAACCGTCATGTCCTGTCTCCTCCATTCTCTTCCTTTCCATTCAGGTTAATTTCTTGTTAACCCTCCACTTACTGTAATTACTGTCCCCAATTACCTTTTAACAACAGTGTAGGATGATTTGACGAGAACATCTTTTACGTTTATTCTCCACTTTTGACTTCTGCTTGACGAACGTTGCCACACAACTCACACACTCAGCACACCAGCAGTTTAATTTCTTGTTAAAACAGTTAATAAAAGCAGCATATTAAAAACTAATTCACAGCTGAACATTCTGTGCTAAAGCATTACATTTTCTTCATAGTTAACAAAAAAAAAATGTTAGAAAGAACAATACAAATGAATAGTAATCCATTTTGCTATTCGTTCTATTGTACAATACGTAGTCTTTTTTAAATAATAAAATAGAAAAAGTATGTTTTATATACACACATGTTGCAAGATTAATATAGTTTTTCATTAGCTTCCAGGCAATGTTATACTATGTAATACAAAGTCCATTAAACGCTTAGGTGCATGCGTGCGCGGTCGACATCACCTGACCCGATTTATTCATTACTTCAGTTACACCTTGATGCTTTGGCCTTGATGTCCATCTGCAATTTTTTTCATAATAAAGCAAATCATAAAGCAGAAGGAAGGAGCAGTGAGATTTAAAAAGTGTCTGGGGTGGTAGCTGTGGCAAGAAAAACATTGTGTGTGAAGCCGAGTCGAGACCAAAGAACAAATAAAAGTGGCTAAAGAAACGTGTAGAGTGTGAAGAGAAATACAAACACACAAGGTCCCAAGTGAAGAAACCTTCAGAGAATGTATGGGCTGTGATGTAAAACAAAATATGCTCTTTTAAAAATACTTCTTATACTTAAATTATTTGTGAAAGTACTCAAAATGACTCCCAGGGACCCTGAAGCACTTTACCTTATCCTTGCTGTTGTTCCCCACAGACTCCTGCCACTTCTGTCTGACAGATCCAACCATCTGAATCTTTCACCTGCATTATTTCTAATTATTGCAGAAAAAAAGACTAAAGGAATAGTCCAGCATTTTTCCTGACAATCTTTATCTACGTCATCTTTAGCACACTGTATGTGTAATTACAGCACACTGGGATTTAAACACGTTTGCCTGTACTGAGAAAAGTACAAAAAAAAAACTCTGCTGACTCCAGACTCAGACTGATCAGGAATGACATTATCTCCACCACCAGGTGAATTGAATAACATGGAATTTTAAACTTGTAACCTGACGACAGGATCATGGGAGCAAAAGTTAATGCTGGAAATAAGAACACCTATTGCACCACAGCGCACCCGCACCGTGCATGCAGCCCAGCAGGCAAACAGGCCAACGTTCCTGACCCGGCCGCTAAACTTAGCAGATCTCAACCTGATTCAGCATCTGCAGGATGCTCTGGACAAACAAGTCCGATCCATGGCGGGCTCACACTTCAACCCACAGCACAATGGATTTGATGCCACTACCTTTGTGCAAGACCCCCAGAGATCCTGTGGAAGCCACACTCCAAGGTGCCAGACCCTGGTGGCACAAGAGGAACCCAAAACCTAGTTGGTTTTAATGCTATGGCTGATAGGTGTATATAAGTCATTGTTTGCTAAAGAAAAAATATTTAATATAAAAATATTTTCACAAATGTATGATGCATAAATCGGTTTAATGTGTCAAGAATGTGGAATGTATCTGTGTATAAATTAATAATAGAGGTAGTAGTTTGAAATTTAGAGTTGTATATTTTATAAGAAGGTTTGGATTTATTTTCCATAACAGATTTAAAAAATCCATAATAATTTAAGTTTAAATTCATAGGAACTGAAATGGCAAAGGTTTTAAGTAATGTAAGAATAATAATAAAATAAATAAAAGGAAAATGTGTTATAATTGATCAAGACTTTGACTTGATGAGACTCCAATATCAGTCTGTAAATGATCTTGACAAAGGAAAGCCTACTGAGCACACACTTCTGAGCAGAACTTTGTGATTCAGTGGTTCCTTTGTGGTTCCTCACTAAAATAACAATTGTTATGTAGTGTTATAAACAAGAGTTTACAGCACTAATAAAACACTAACATAGTGTTATAGAAAAAAAGGTAACTGTACACTGGTAACTCCTTCGAAATCTGTTTATTCATTTATTCATTATCCGATACCAAATAATAGTAAAAGAGTTAAACTCCCCTGACAGTGGTCATTACCATGAGTTTTGCTTTATTTTAAAGCATTTAGCTTTAGATTTTCTGAGCTTTAGAAATGTATTGTCAGACAATGACACACTACAGACAACAGGGCGGCTTGCTGCCTTGCATAGCTGTAGAATGTAAAATATATTCAGTGGTATGGACTGTCTTTATGCCATTGTGTAAAAAATAAATAAGTAAATTAATAATTTAACCTATTAATAGGAATAGAAGCATTTATGATACCAATCTTTGTGGTTCCTACCCTTGTATTTTGTTTAATAGCCATAAGGAAAAACATCAAATTTATTATGTTCCTCAGTCTGAGATTCTCTATAATTAGATTTTGGATCCATGGCCAAAGTGACAGCATTTCCCAATACCTTACACAAGGTTAATGGAGTTGCATTTATCTGACCCTCTTAACAAGACCCTCCTTTTACCAACTGTTTATCGACTTGACTGCCTATGCAGTGCAGCTTTTACCAGACCAGAGCTCTATGTACTCAGTAGCCTTCTCTTTTTGGCCTTCTGTGACTTTTAGCTGCCTCAGATAGCTGCCTCTTTATCCATGCATTTTATAGTGGTGAGAATGAAAGGCTGGAGCTCTCCATCAAATGCATTACAGTGCTCTTCTTTTGCCTTCAGTGCTGAATGCATCCGATTTTCAAAAAGCCCTGCTAAAAAAAAAAAAAAAGCACATTGCCCACAGTTTCCTTTAATTCTGTAGCTGTGTGGGTTAGTTTTCTAGACTGAATTCTCAGTCAACAAATATATAACTCTCTCTGCGTTTGGAAGAAAAGAAAGCCTTAAGCTGGTGAATGACCATATGCATGTCATCTGACACACACACACACACACACACACACACACACAATCTGCAATCAACATCCAGCAGCTTTGTGTTCCCTCCCTCCCAGTTCAAAAGCAATTGCTCCTGCAGTGGTGAATATGAAAAACAAACAAACACTCAAATCACTTCCAGCAGTAAATTACCTGTGTCCCGATTGCATCTGACCCTTAACCTCACCTGTCAGCACTTAATTATAAACCCTCTCATTGCTATGTGTGCTCCTCAGAGATTGGCCAGTAAGTGACAGTCCCTTGGATTTACAAAGAGCGTTGCTTGAACAGTGAAGGAAATGTTAGCTCTATCTGCCATCTTCTCTAGTGACCAAGGGAAGTGTTCAGATTGAGGCCCATGTACTTTATGTGAATTTTACTAGTGAATTTTCCTGCAGCCTTTAAGTTAATGCACTCAGTCGTATGTCGATCGTCATATCTTCTAGCCTATATAATTTCTGACTTCATGCAACTGTTATCAGTAAGACAAAACAATTAACCTCCTCAACATCTTCATGCCCCCCATCCCCTTCTGGCACTAAAGTGGTGCATTAATCATCTTAAGTCTCTGGTCAATATTCAGACGGCAAGTAAAGCAGCTCAGCACTCTGCTTATTTAACGGCTCACTGCTTTCGCACCTCTGTGGATTAGAGAACAACCTGCATTTACGTATTTATTCCCTCCGCCGAGACCTGCTCATCCTCCACTTTCCACTATCAGACAGACCAACACAGCGAAAGAAAGAGAGCAGGAGAGAGAGGCAAACGACCTCGCTGGTCTTCCATCTCCACCTGAAAACCATGTTCTCCTGCTTCAATGCACCTGTGCATGTTTGTATATACTTCAATTGATACTGCTGGAGAAGTCAGTGGATTGAAACCTCGCAGTGTATTAAAGTGCTCAGCTGTGAAATTGCCGTAAAACCCATAAGATGAGCAGCTAAGCAGGAGACATAATAGCAGATTGATGGACAGCACAGCTCTTAAAACATAAGAGGCACTTAAGAGAAATAACCGAGTAATGTCTTCAGGCTTCGTCTTTTTGATGAGCTTCAACTGGCACATCACTTTAACAATGCGGGGAACTTTTTTGCATGACAGCTTCATTTTCTAATTGGATGACACTTTATTACTTTATTGTCCACATCGCAGCAACCAGGAATGATTTCTGAATGATGAATTTAGAAGATGCTTTAAGCTCAACACCTATAATGATGGTCATATTATGTTTTTAACCAAGCACAACAGCTATGCTTTAAAAACACATTGGGGCAGTTTTCCAAGTAAGAAAGTCTGCTCTCAAATCCAGGACCAATATTAATCTGTGTTAAAAAAAAATCTATACAATGTATGTACACATTGACGTCAGTATTGGGTTATCAGGAGGTTATGCCATGTGATTATAAAGGTATCTTTTCGATTGGAGCGAAAAAGAAAAGAAATGGAGGTCAGCCATCAGGCCTGTGTGGTGACCGACAGGAATCAAGTTCAATTCCACCCAGAAAAATAGACCAGCTGAGGTAGTGAAGGCCAGGGAAGATGGAGGGTGATGGGGGACAAAATGGGCATAGCAAAGAACTTTAGACTGAATGAAGGGGTCAGTTACTGGGGCCATTTATCCGGATAGAGCCGCCATAGAGACGGCCATGAACGGTGAATGGCAGGAGAAAAGCTGGCGCACAAAACCAACAAGAATTGACATAAGGTTCTGTCAAGGGCCATTTCACAACTAACATCTTCACTATGTCACAATTCTCCAAGATTTTACATTCTATACAGAACGGGGGAATGGAATGGACCTGGTACATTTTGTTCATAAGAGGTCAAGATTTCAGTGCAATCTTTTTTTTCTTTCTTTCTTTCTTTTTAAACACAGTTTGAGTGCCCAGAAAGTGCATAAGCTCAATCAGAAGCGCTAAACAGTCTGGTGAATAATGAACAGTATTGGTGCTCTGCAAATTAAAACCCCATTACTCGCATGTAATATTCAGAGGCTCTAATCCAGGCTTTTAGCGAGTGGCTAGATGGCTTTGTACGTTCACGGGGCGCCCCAGGGCAAGAGCAATCTGTTCAGAGGAAAGACAGAAACAAGTTCTACTTTAAATCTATCCCAAGTAGCTATCTATACGCATCAGCCAGGTGTACATACATGATGTTACAGGGGATGCAGTGATGAGGTCTGTCTTCGCTTTCGTAATCCGAGACATTTTGTTAGCAGGTGTCTGTTATAAAATATTATAAGGTAGATAGAATAATTTAATGGGTTGGACTTGTATTAACGGGACACATTGGGTAGTTTTCCCTGTTGGTGATGATGGGTGAAGGAGCTTTGTGTAATCCTGCCCCATTACAATATAAAATTAATCAGAAAAAAGGGGGCAATTATATCAATACATTCTTTATGTCATTAGAAGTGGCCACACCTGCTGCAACCCTACTCAGGGTGACCTGCGGAAACAGACCAGCCCTTCATCACCAAATTAATCTGAAAATAATGCGAGGCAGCAACAATAACATCATAATCCCTAAATCCACAATACTGATTGAGAACACCTTTCAGTCATGATTGCATTATGATGGACAGACAGGCAGTAAGCTTATGGAAACAGCACAGAAATTTAAACGTAGACATTCGCCTGATCAGTCTAACTCACTGAATATGTACGTTGTTAAAAATGATCAACATACAGACTCTTGTCCGTATTGTCCGTACTTATCCTTGATCTGTGGTCGTGATCTGATCCAGAATCTTCAGCGATGCCTAGACACACCTTCCACTCCACTTAAGAGCTACATCCGATCACCAGAAAATCAGGGATAATCCTATAAAACCACACCAACATGGCCAGGGCTATGATTATACAATGAGGTGGAGAGCAAACGATTTGAATCAGGGGTGTTTTTTTTTTTTTGAGTTATGAAAAGGTGATGGAGAAAATGTAAGCGGCAAGAGAGACTTTTTTTCTGTTTCTATTATCTGTAAAGTAGTGGTATAAATAAAGTGTATTAAGACTAGGCCTTGTACGAGTGCTACTATTCACCTATGCATTAGTTCCCATCTTGTGCTACACTCATTACAGTCATTAGAGTCATTAGTGTCAGACATGCATCAGAACCACTGCACTCACGGTATACACACAAATTGCATTAATCACATCCAATGCTTCCAGCATGGTCACCTTTCACCCATGTCTTTTGTGTTTTGAGACTCAAGTGCTAAAGCAACTGTTTTTGCTTTTTTTTTTCTCTCTCTCTTTCTTTCTTTAAACTGACTGCTCAGACTTGAAAGCTACAGGAGACCTCGGAAGCCGTCGTGTCCTTCTGAAATTACAGTATTGCATAGTTACACGGCTGAACTTTCAGCTTCTCGGAATCAAAGGATGTTTAGAAGAACCCTTCACGAAAAGTGTGGAGATTGCTGCCCCCTACTGGTAGACCATAATACACTAACTTTGGTTTAATATTCCCACTCATTTTGATTGACTTCCAGTCTAACTGTATAGCGTCTCAATGCTGCTTTTAGCTGCAAAAACAGCAATTGTTTTAGACAGACAGACAGAAGGCAAAACTATTTTACATGACTATTTAATCAAGACCAAGATCAGAGATTGTTTTTCAATTCTTATTACAAAACAACTAATTTGATGCTATTTGTGTAATGGTTTGAGCATTTTTTTGACAGTCAGCACAGATCACGATTCCTGAAGAACAAGGCAGGAGAAACATCCTGAAATATAGGAGAAAGCGTGGGAGAAACCAGACTTTTAATTTAAACGCAACGATTTAATCTCCTTAAAAAAGCAATCTAGCACATTAAATACGTATTGGTCAAACCATCAATTATGGTGTGCAATAAACTCATGACAAAGTCATGAATATGAAATATTTTGATAAACAATTTTTTTTTTACACTGTTACAGATCATTTTGATCACCCATGGAAATCTTTTCTTGCACTTTATCTTCAACACTAAATATTCATTCGTTGATATTTTATATATTTTCAATAACTCAGCATAAGAGCCTATTGATGTTAATGCATATGCACCTGTAAAGGAATTCTCTGTGACCTTGGAATGAACCTTGACCTCTGGCACTTGACTTATTCCAAGGGTGATTAAATTAGTAAATTAGTATACTTACTAATTTAAGTTTATAATATAGCAATTTTGTTGAGTTCTTGGGTATATATACAGTATAAACATTTTTATACTTGTGTGTCTATCTATCTATCTATCTATCTATCTATCTATCTATCTATCGCTTTATTAATCCCTTTATTAATTAATAAGGGCAATTATTTATGCAAATAATTTAAAATTATGCAACTTTTAAATTTTATCTCCATAAACGAACGGGGTCTTGAAATATGAATATTGCTTGCCGAGTGTCACATGATTACAACTGAGCCAATGGTTCTCCTCTCTCTCACGCGCGCTGCAGGATTGTGGGTAATCGTCTCCCTATGCTCGGTTTCCATGCGCGTGCAGACTCGCATGTGTAATATTTACTAAAGCTTTGTGAGCATGTGTGTGTTTAAGGACTTTTTATTTTTTTTGCGTGTGTCCAGGTGTAGTTCTTTAGTAACTGTGCCTGTGAAGAAAAGTTTAAAAAGGCTGTAGCAGTGAGGGAGATTAATCTGTTTAATGACAATGCAATGTCACATCTTAGCAAAATTTGCACAAAAAAAAAAAAAAAAAAAAAGTGTCATTGGCGAGGTTCCTGGTTAAAGTCACACAAAAAAGGACATCCGACAGAGACTCTCCATCAGAGAGCAGCGATTCTGTTAATTGTGTGAGGAAAAAGTCATCCTACACAATAACCCTCCTCCTCCTATCTCACTCACACCAGCTATGATTTCTTTCAAAGGGAAATGTAGGTCAATTTGCTTTATTTTTACTTTTTATTTTACATTAATCATTTTTATATGAATATTTTTGGGTTGTGGAACTAATCATCTAAGTTTCCATTATTTATTATGGGGAAATTCACTTTGATATAGGAATGCTTTGGATCACAAGCACGATCACAGAATGAACAATGCTCGCAATCAAAGGTTCAACAGTAATTAATGAGTTGATTTTAGCTAAATGGTTTCAAATGCTGTGCATGTTTCATACCTTGATGCATATTGATGACCGTAGTTCTACAGTCATGTTATTTATGGGACTCTGTACCATCAGTCAACTTAAAAAAATTTTTTTTATATGCAACCATATCTACACCGTTGCGCTAGGTGCATGCAAATCTTTCTAAACGTCCTCCATAAGTACCTGCAGCAGCTCATCAGACATCATCTCTTAAAGATCCGATGCCATTTTCTCCTAGACTCTCATTCACTACACTCCCAATGGCACCCGTGTTCCTGCAATCTCTCGCTACCACCCCACTCCACCCCACCCAACTTAAATAAGATAAATGGCCTTGTCTCAACGCCCGACTATCAGCATCTAAATCATACAGCTCACAGAAGATAGGCCGTATTGTGCTTCACAACGTCTGCCCAAGAGGAGCACACATTGAGTCTAGATAATGCACATACACAATTGGGCAATGTGCATTACAACAGTGGATTAAGAGTATTCACAAAAGTGGCCTGAGGGGAGCTCCAGAATTAAATGCTTCACTTGATCTGAATCCAAACTATTCTTATACCCCTGACCTTGTGTTTCTCCTCTCTTCAGCTGGGTGCAATCAAAATGATTGAGGGACAACTCATAACACTTTTGACAAACATGAACCAAGATATCAAACCAAAAAAATTATCCCAGAGATCAGTCATTGGAGATAAACCGTTTCAGATGAAATTCCTCAGGAAGCATGCGTTTGTGTATGTGACTGTTTTCCTAGTCCACATTGATCCAGTGGTAATCTGCTCCACACAGAAGAGTGTGAGTGAAGTAGGGAGAGGTGGCCCCAAGCTGTGATTACTCCACTTAATTCAACAAGGTTTCTGAGGCATGAAACATGCTCAAACCATAAATGACTTCTTCCTTTGCTCTCCTGCACTTTACTCCAGTCTACCATGTAGCCCGCAGTCTCAGGATAATGCACCTGATCCAAACCTACTCACTTTGCTTACTTACAAAAGAGGAGCCATAATCTTGAGAGAGATATTAGGATAGCACAAGGTTTTCTCCTCAGGGCAATGAACTTGGGTCAAAGGAAATGGGAAAATTTCAACCACTGTGACACCATACTTAAGACTATAGAACTAAAATTGCTGTAGGCTTTCTTAACAATATAAATGATTCATTTACACAAATAGTTTACTATTATTTATCACTTTTTGCAGGCATCAGGACTTCATTAAAATATATATTTTTATTTATATATACATATACCAAAACCCGTAACAAAATTGCTGATAAACCAGAAGAGCCAGACATGCTGAGATACAGATCTGCATGTTAATGGCCATGCTTGTAATGGAAGCCTGCTATACATGTAGGGCTTAACCTGATGTCCTGAACCCCAAAGGCCAGCCATGGCCTCCTGGGGGCTCCGAGGTGTCATGTTCTTAGTCGTTCACACAGACATTCCTGCTCTTTTCACTCGACTTGACAGTGTTTTGTGGTGAATCGCATAATTAACACAAGGATCTCCAGAATTCAGTGACTAAACATAATTACTTCTCCCCTCCTCTCCTCCCTTAATTCCTTCCTGTGGCCAGGCCTTTCGGCCTGGCTGCACAAACACAAAGAACCGTCATGTCAGGACTGTGCCGGCTGGTGGGCCAGTGGCTGAGAGGGAGGTGATGTTCAGAGATGACGTCTCATACAGAGCAATGTGACTTGTATACACTGGCATAATTAAAACGAAATGTTAATTTAGAAGTCTAGAATGGAATTGGGCTACAGATGGTCTAACACTCGAGCTCGCTCAAACCTTTTCTTAGTAAAAAAACAAAAAAAGAAAAACAAAATCAGAAATCTGTTACAAACCAAACTTTTAAGACTACCATTTATTAATGTAAGGTAAAACACTAAGAGAAACACTGACCAATAAGAGGAAGGGTGGGGAGGAAACTATGTGGGTCAGTTGGTGTGTTTAATTAGAGATGAATTAACTGACTTTAGATCCCCTGCTCTGTCCTCTCATTTCCTCTGTAATCCTGCCACTTGGGCTGTCCTTAAGCTCCAGCCCCCAGGACGTACAGCCGTGCCACCCGTGTGCATTCTTTCAGCAGCTCATTTAATTCTGCAGTGTAGCCAAGGTTTTGGAAAGGGGTGGAAAAATCCCTACCCCCTGCTCAGTATACCTGCTAATCAACCAGCATTGCTACTTCCACACTCACAGAAGGATGGATTTTGAAAAATGTAAAAACCTACTTCAAAAAGTAAAATCACAGTGATTCATGAAGCACACATTGAAGTCTTTTTTTTTTTTTTTTTTTTTTTAAACAAACAAATAAATCACTTTACCCACAGACTAAGATTATCTTTTATTTGTTTAAAGTAAACGGCTTGTTTCCCTGAACATCTGCAACACGTTGGTGAAAATGTTTGCTTTTCTAATAAAGGACTTGGTCAAATGAGAATGTATGGACAGAATATATAAACTGCCAGGAGAGCTGGGATTCTCAGTTAACACTCTGATTCACAATTCAGACTACCATTAAAAAATAAAATAAAAAGGCCTACCATTAAAAAATAAAAAGGCCTGTAGGAATGGATCAGTAAAGGTGTAATGCATTGCTATGTGGCAATTTATCAGGACACATTTTCATCCCTCTACTTTACAAAGCACTGTGTGCTCAACAGTTTATCCTCACAATCCACAAACTTCAGGATGTGTTCAGCTAGTCTATTCCCCCCCTGCAGTTCCAGCCTGAAAAGTGAGGATTACATTAAGCCACACATTTGCTATCCTGATCCAAGGAAAACAAGACAGAACTGAAAAGGAGGGGCAAGTTTTTTTTTTTTTTTTTTTTAAGGAGACACCAATTTGACCATTAGCAGGATTTGGCTTCTGTAAACTTTAGAAGTGGAAGTACTGGCTCCCCAATGTGACAATTCAGAGCACAGCCTGCTATCCAAATCAGAGTAACTCACTGCCCCTAATAATCAGGCAAACTTTCTGAAACCCATGGATATAAGTACATCTATTCTTAAGCTAACCGGTGGAAGAAAACCCACCAAGCGTGTGTAGAACATGCAAACTCCACACAAAGACCAGAGCAGAGATACCTACCTCCAACCCTGAAATTGCAACAAGTATTTGACTGTAGTGCCACATTTAAACACAATAATAATAATAACAAACAAATCAGTGACATCAAATATAACACTGAACAGATGGTTTCCATAGTCACACACTTCTTGCAGTGTTATTGCAGCTTGAACAAATCTCAGTGCAGTTACAGTACCCTCTTGTGTCTCAAAATTGACATAACACACTCGAACAACAAAAAGAACCAAGACATCCAAAACTTTGCCCAATCATACAGACCCAACATAATTTTGAGCCAACATAAAATTTGGTTATAGGTTTATAAAATACAGAATAATAATAAAAAGTCATAGTATTGACAAACCTTTAACAATCCTTTATTAATAACAGATCATTTTCACTGTATTCTAATGAAACACAACATTGTACTGGGGACTATAATTACATGGATGTTAGCAGGTGGATAGAGAGGGTCAGAGAGATGGAGGGAGAGAGAATGTGGGCATGAGAAAGAGTGCAAAGGATTAACAGACTGAGCAAAAGAAGCGAGACAGCTCTCCATCACAATCTCAAAAACAGATTGAGCCAGCAATCTCCCCCCCTCCCAACTTCTCTCAAACCCTCCTCCCTCTGACAAAGCACATCTCATAAAGCCACATCTTCTAAATAAATAAAATCTTTCGTAACAATCAATCAATCTAGTTATCATTGTAGATATACAAAAAAAAAGAAAAGAAAAAAAAAAAAAAAACCTGGGTGCATGTCCATTGGCACCCACAGCACAAAATATATATCTTTTGCCATCTCAATTCATTTAGTAAATTTATTTCCTAGTTCTAACCATAATAAAATTAAGCGTTCCAGCATATGGCTACAATTTATTTGTACCAGTGGGAAATAAAACTGCAAATATATATACACATTAACAATAATCTCAAATTGAATAACACACATTTTAAAGCTGCACACCAGATCAGGTGAGGTCAGTGAAAAATCAGTAGAGGGGAAAGATACTTTTTTTTATTTTTTTTTTTATTTAAAAAAGGCCACAAATGCAAATGATAGTTTCTGGAGAGTACAAACATTTAGCATTTTATGCCAAGGTTGCCTGATTATCACTCAGACAGGTGACAAATTAAAAGGGGGAAAATTTTTTTTAAAAATTGCAAAAGTGGGTACTGGAAGATGTTCGTTCAGCAAAAAGCTGGCAGAATAGCTTCAATAGGCATTGGGACAGATTCCGTGTCTCTGAAACTGTACGAGAAACTTGAACAGGTCTAGCTCATGATTGCAGTGTCCCATGTCTGCACATGTTTAGTGATCTGAGCATATTAAAGGCCAGAGCATGAGATTTACATCATTGTCAAATTCAAGCGTGCGCTCCTCATGCTGTAGTGAATGAGGGAGGACCACTCTCATCAGGAAAGAAATGCAAAATGCCCTCCACAGTACAAAGGCCCCACTGATTTTTCCTTTAATTGGTCACCTGTTGTGTGTGTGCACGTGAACATTTTAAACATCTAAATCAGGTTACCTTAATATGGAAGTGGTTTAACACTATACATGTATGTTTGTGTGCATGTGTAAACCAGGGGTACATTTATCCATAACAAAATGTCCTGCAAGCAAACTCTTAATGCCAAAGATCTTCCAGTCATTCTCACAGACACAGATTAACATGTGAAACCAAAAATACTGTTAAGTTAAATAACTGTTAACCCACTGCCAGACACAAAGAGGGGGTGCAAGAAATAAGGAGTTTAAAAAAAAAAAAAAAAAAAAAAAAGGAGTAAAAGCTTCACCCATGAAAAATTCCAGTACCTTCTGGACTACTACTGGAGTAGTGTTTGCTGTTGTCCTGGCAAACATCACGATATGATATGCATGCATGCAGTTCAGCAGTTTTGCTTTAGAAATACTTAACCAACCTCAAGTGTCTCGATTAATTTATTTAAAGTCATGCTATTCCCCTGTAACCAAATCTAACTGCAAATAATACCAATTATACCATAGATCATAATGAAAGAAAGCTTTAATAAAAAGCTTTAAAATGCAGAATTGTTTAAAAATTAAAGTTAAAATGTTTTGTGTTAAAGGTTCTATATTGTACACTGTTTTTAGAGGAAAAAATAAAATAAAATCAGAAGGCAAGCCACAAGTTAGGACCACAAGTAGAGAAATGAGAGGATGAGCAAAAGGTAAAAGCTCTGGAGGTTTTAAAAGAGAAGTTTTGAAGCCAGTTCTTTTGGATCCCCTATTGTTCTAAACAATCTACTGCACAAAAATAGATTTCACTTATTAAAACAGACTTAAATCAACAGCTGCAGATTGTGATAAAAATTCTGAATTCGACTGAGGATCCGTTAGAACTAGATTGTGAAGCTCTGGTTTGACGTGAGTGCCACAGGAAGTAGAAGGTCAGCGCATAAGGCCACCCAAAACCCAAAAGCTCATTATATTTACACTCTCTACAGTAGTTAATTTTCCCTCAAGTTGCTGAGTGCACATGTCCTTGTTAACGCTTGTTCTATAATGAGCGCTACTATTATTTTTGTTGTTTTACTGCAAGCACCAAAACTAGCATCTGACAAAATATAACTGCAGCGAAAAGAGTGTAAATGCAGTGTTTAAGCAGAGTTGGTGGATGAACCTAGCGAACACTGACCGTGAGGTCATGTCTCTGGAAAGCTGCGCATGCGTAGAGTGAGTAGGAGAGCCATGTATAAGACAGGTCAGGAAGTGAAGGGGAAGCTCATCATGCTAGAGCACCCTGCATCATTGACAGCGGTCCAAACACCTTGCCCCACCCTCTCAGAGCTCACGCTGGTGCTGCAGTCTGTCCACCAGTCATTAAGTCTAGTGTCTCTGCTACAGCTCAAGAAACCACAAATCCTCAGTCTCATCATAACTGTTAGCTTACATGGAAAGGGGGGGGGAAAAACAAACAAACAAAAAAAAATCATGGAACAAGAAGTGAAATTATTTCTCTTTACCATACAACGGTGCAGTTCTTTAAAAAAAAAAAAAACTTGCCATCTCTGTAGATTCCTCATCATCGAAACAAGTGTTTGCGTTTGTGTTTTCATCCCAGGCTTTGAATATTTCCTATGAATCTCTTGGAATCAAAACCAAAAAGTGTGAGTAAAGATTTTCTTTTTTTTGTGTGAACTGAGGACATTCTTGTGTGAAGATTGCAGTCATAGGTGTCTCTGGCTACCACGGATCATCCAGGTCACCTCCACTCTGCGACAAGGAGAAAACAAGAGAGGAAAAGAAGTAAGATATCTGAAAAAAAATATAGAGAAACAGCTGCCTTGAAAGAAGCAAGGAAACAGCAGCAAGGGCAAAGCATGTGGATAGGAATTAAAATAATGATCAAGAAGTATTATTTTATAAATAGTTTAAAAAAAAAAATAAAAAAAAAAAGAAGTTATGCAACTTAAGCAAGGGGTATATTTTAAAGCACGCTGATCATTCTGGGAGAATATGAATTGTAAAGCCTCACAATCAGATGACTATCCATATTAAAAGATATACAATATTAAAGAAGAAAATAAACTTAAAAAAAAAAACAACAACCCTTAAACTGCCCAGGCATAGTTTTAATACAGCCAGGTACCTCACAAGAAATGACAGAACCTGCTTAAGTGGAAACAGCATGGAAAGAGAAACAGATTTGATTATAATGAAACAGTGAAAACAAAGTATCCCCCGTTAATGTGTGTAGTTTAAAGCTGTGATTAGCCAATGATTCATAAAAAAAGTAAAATAAATTAATTAAAACTGCTGGTTCACAGTATGGCACAAAGCGTTAAGATTCTCCATTTTGTTCCCAGATTTGTGGTGTTTAATGTCCGATGCTGAAATGTTCCACGAATGTGTTTAGTTGTTAACACACCTACCTGGCCAATGAAAGCATAAGAGGGGGGGGATGGGGGGGTCGGGTGAACCTGGTGCTAATACAGCAGTTTCATAACCACTTACCATATACATAGTGTTTTTTTTGTTTGTTTGTTTTTACCCAAGAAACCAAACAACAACAAATGAGAAAGAATACAGATAAAGTGTTCAATGTAATTTATTTAGAAAATAACTGCAGAATCAAACAAACTGAGCCAACACATTACCTTGCTATAGAACAAAAACAAAGCAGTAAAAATAAACTACTGAAAGTGTAGGGCTAATAAGTCAAAGAATTAAGGGTGGGGACATGTATTACACATGCAGTTGTGCTCACTTTAAGTGCAATTCTCATACGTCAACATTTTTCTCAAATTATTTTTCATATCCCGTTTACATTGGGGTGGGGGAAGATGACTTGAGGGCATAAAGAGAAGGCAGAAGCAATAGTATCTTTGGTCATGACACTTTAACTTTGTGGCAGGATCGACAAACATCCAGTTCACATAACGACAGATTAGCATTTGTGTGCAAAACTATGCAAAAGACACGTATCTTCATAATAGTAATGGTCTGTCGGTTAACCTGAGGATTGTGACGCGATGACGAAGCTCATCTTCCCTAGACGTCCTGTCGTCAGTGTGTTCAAATTTAAAGAGGAATAGCCTTGTTCCATTATTAGTCCATTTATTACTTTTAATAACGTGACTGAAGTGGGATGTTGTTCTTCCTCCCCAAACACTCAGACGAACAGCAAACAAATGTGACACTTTGATCATACACACATGTAGGCAATGAAACACACATACTCAGGTCTACACTTACGTTATTGATGTACTGATTAAAACCAAACCCTATGATGTCCATTATTTGTTTTTCATCTCTTGCTAGACAAAAAATTTAAACCTCATATCCAGCATAACGCTGAAAAACTTTTAACACACAAACACACTTCCTACAACCAAAATGTAACATACACATGCAGTGTAGGGCAAACTGCATGTGCTGTTGTGCACAAGAGCAAGAAGCAGCGATGTCCTTGGCACGGTCCAGTTTGTTATTGTCCGATATTGTGTTAATAATAGGAATAACGTATCCAAAAGAGTTTTTTAAATTTATAACAACAACGGCATCACTGAAAAATCTTACTTACAGCTAAATATAGATTTCACGAGATCAAAATTAGATTAATTCTAGTGCGGCACATTAGAAAAGTGCTGACTTGTAGGTGCTGAAATATGCCAAGGATATCATTTACAGTTACTGGGCAGGTTTTCAGTTACAAGAACAGTGCTCTAACCCTTCCCTTTATTGACATTCCTGTTGAGGAATGACTGACCCTGATATTCTGTCCTCTCATTAATACTTAAATACAATCAATTAATGAACTAAAAACCTGCACTGAAACTGTGCTGGAAGGGAGACGTGCCATGGGGTACTCAGGAAGCTGACTAGTGCTCTGAGCCTGGGAGAAAGGTGGAAATTTGGGGTGTGAAAATGACTAAACTGGCATCAGGGGTCATGCGACAGGAGGATCGGAAAGCTCGTCAAGTGCTGCTGGCACGGCTGCCTCCTCTGCGGCGTCCTCAGAGTTTAGAGACTCGCTGGCAGTGGATGGTGGGTGTGAGGGACGATCCTCCTGAGTGCCGGGCAGCCGGTAGGTGGAGAGGGCTTGTTCCAGCACATTGCGATACTCGCCGCGGTGGCTGAGGCGGAACTGCCGGAGCACCTCCAGGAGATGGGCAGCAGCAGTGCTCTTTTCATCCTCTCCGGCCGCACCTCCCTGGTCGTCCTGGTGCAAGACGCCAGCGTCAGTGGACAGAGCAGGTTAAGAGAATCGGACCTGATTAGCACAGGCCGCCTGCTGAGATCTTACACTGCCCTCATCTTGGCTCATTTTATAAATGACTCAGAATAGGGTTCAACAACAAAGTTGGGGCGGACCCAATTCTGAGAAAGCTGATAGCGGCAGTATGTGTGCGAGAGTAGGAGCGCGAGGATACGTACTAAACAAGACATATGCAAGCCTCTGATCAATAGCAAAAAAAAAATTAAAAAACCTCTCAAACTTTCAGGCAATGCAAATTCCCTGGCATTCTAAATTTTATTCAAGTATCTGACGGAGATGAAATGCACAAACAAAACATTTACAAGCAACACAAGAATACTGATACGCAGCAAAACACAAGTACATTTAAGGATTGTCATGGAAGACATTATGAATTCAAGCTATTTTCGACTGGCCTGTCTTAAAAAGAAGTAAAAACACTTGACCTTCCTCATATCACATTATAATATTTGGATAATATTCCAACACCAGGTGGTTTTATCCATATGTAATTTCCTGAACTTGACAGATATCACCACATCTGGACTGACAGCCAAGTCTAAAGTACCTAAACATTTTTAAAACATGTATTTTAAATGTTTTAAGCCTAAAACAAAAAAGAGCTACTCACCCCATCGTCTTCTCTATGTGGGTTAAGCCTGTTGTACACTGTCTCAATTACACTGCGCCTGGGAAGGGCAAAAAAACAATCATGCTTTATAAGCATTGCCAAAAAAATAAAAAATAAAAAAATAAAAAGTCACCTACTTACATCTCATCAGTTTAACAAGTTATTAATGGCCTAATACTGAGTAAAACTAATATTTAGTTCAAAGTTCCCCTACTTGCTCGCAAGACCACCTCCTGGTGGTAAGTTTGGGATGCTCTCAGCAGAAAGGTTGCGCATGACACAAGCCAGGTCCGGGACGCCTTCCTCTCCTGACTTCTCAATGATCTCTAAAGGGTAAAACAGGCAGCAAGAATGTTACACAGACAGGCAGTGGCCGTGACCCACTCGGGCATTCAGAATGAAAACATCCAGATGCACGCTCGAAGCAATCGCACCGTTCCTGCAGACATGTTTCCAGTGTTGTGTTAACAAAGCTGAGGATGAATACTTTTACTAGCAAAACAGAGTGACGAATGATTTGCATCACTGTTGCTCCACTAATGGACTCCAATGTCTGGGCAACATCTGTGAACTGGTGAGGTACTGATGAAAGAATCATAAACCTGGACACTTCCTCTACCACCTTCAGTACCTCAAAATCTCCTAAACTTGTCAAAGATTAAGGTTGAGAGAAGGCAGAGAAGATGTAAAAGGAGGGCAATCCAACTCTGATTCACAGAGCACCAGTGTAGAATTGCTAATATTTACAACACCAGTCCATGAAGAATTGTGCCGTTTATGACCTTCTCGAGGTTACCGAGTCTATATATTATTAAAGAGCAATTTTGTCTTGTTTGCACCAGTGACATAAGCATCAGCATCTAAAACTAATGTCTCTGAAGGTGTGCTGTGGTGTCTGGCACAGAGTTCTTGTGGAATCCATCATGCAATGGAAGGTGTTTTGGCAGCACAGGAAGGATTATGCAATGCAGGTGGTTTTATGGTAGATCGGAGTATGACACTATTTTTCAAAGAAAGGATGAAAAAAAAAAATCAACACTGAAATGTAATGTTACATTTCACCTGACTGTGAGGCCACATGCCATCTGTAGCACTACAGCATCATACACTCGCACTCCTATATTGTACAGTAAATTAAACACATGACAAGAGTGCAGTACATTACAGATTTCAGTATTTGTACAAGAGTGCCTTAAACGGTTAAGGAAGCCTTTAAATATGTATGTGCCGTTTCCTACTTTAATCTAGAGACTGGAGTGCAACTATTAAAATATAATTAAACAAGTCAATACACCAGTCGAAAAATAGACACTCAGATACAGTGCAACCTAGGATTACGAGCATAATTTGTTCCGGAAGCGGGCTCATATTTCAAAACACTCGTAAACAAAATCTTCCCATAAGAAATAATGGAAACTCAAATTATTCGTTCCACAGTCCAAAAAAATAAATACATAAAAACAATTGACACAAAATATTAAGTAAAAATAAAACAAATGAACCTGCACTTTACATTTGAAAAGAATCATGACAAAGCAGTGTTTCTGAGTAGAGCAGAAAGAGTGTGTGTGTGTCTGTGCAGATGGTACTCAAGCGGTATTCTGGTTTTACCGCCACGCCTCACGGCAGCAGCATTTGGGTTTGTGCATTTGCTGGTTTTTACCGCTGAGTGGCGCTATATAACTATAGACTGACGCCTCAGGCCTTAGTTCATTCACTCAATGATTATTGAGCCAAGTGAAACTAACATCAAGTGAAACATTGTAGTTAAACGAATTCATAATCACAGTACTAAAATTACTGTACAAATGTAGAATTCAAATTAAATTAAATCTTATTAGGATCGAATTTAAGCAAAGTAAACGTTAACAAAGGAGCCTTTAGATTTTATCATGTGTAATTAGAAAAGCTACACATGTAGGTTTTTTTGTCATCTTATATTTTGTGTTCTTTAAATTTGTAGTAGATTTATTAACTGAAATAAACTAAACTAAAGGACCATAAAAATTCAAACATTGTCAGGACGTGTTTATTCTAAGAATTAAATAGGCTGTTATGATCATCATAATGTTCTTTAATAAATAATGAAAATGTTTTAACAAATTAAATTTTTACATCCCAACACCCCCGTTGCGCTGTACCACCGCCGGCAAAAACCTTATAAAATAGAAGTGAAACATTAAACGAATTTACAAATCACAGTACTAAAATTACAGTACAAATTAAAAATTTTAATTAAATATAGGCGTTTCTTAGTTCCATCAAATTTAAGCAAAGTAAATGTTAACACAGTGAGCCTTTATATTTTATCATGTGTAACACTCGCATAGCCAGAAAACTCTGGGTGTGTGTGTATCAGAAAAAGTGGGTGAGCCACAGGTGTTGTCAGATTAATGGGCAAAAACTATATAATAAGCCTATATAAGATACATAGCCTTTATAAGACCCTACTTTTACTTAAGTGCACGCACAATGACGACAAAACGTTATGATGATGTAAAATAATGAAAGCAAACAGGAATACAGCGCTATTCTGTATCGGTTTCTGTGAACTTGAGCACGTCAGAAAATGAACCGAAACTCTGTGTATTTCGCACAGCGCCATAAAGACGGCACTTATTTAACACGTATAAATGTGTGTTTGCTGTATTTCTGGGAAAGAGAAATCTCTTATAAATCTCTCATATCTGACTTTAGATCAAAACTCGGCAAAAACTCGGAGCGCACACGAGTGCCGTGGATTTACGCGAACATTTTACGCACATTAACTAAAAACCTTAAAAAGCTTTCACTTTTCATCTCCCCTTCGATCAAAATGCTCCCGATATGAGCCGACACGAGCAGCTTTGTTTCAGGCATAATATTCATCTCTCATAAAGAGGGGCGACACATACTTGCTGATTAAACACTGCATTTTTAAAAAGTGAAAGCGCGCGCGATGTGAGTAGCTTTAATTATAAATAATTAAATAATTATTATATGCTGGACATAAACAGCAAAAAGCACGATGATTATTATTCGTCTGATTATTTTCTATTATCATGTTCTTTTGTTGTTTGGGTTCAGCGTTGAATGATTATTTGAAACTGAAGCGCTTCGTGTAGATTCATTCCATGAGTCATTTTATCATACAAAGATTATTACGTTGTGCTCGGACCACTGAGCTTGACATTTTTACCGTTAAAAATAAAAATGTTTTTACAAGTCCTTGAGTAGAGGTCTGCATTCCTGCGGCGCTCCCGCGGGACCCGACAAGTTTTTTCGCGGCGCGGGAATACATTTACAAACAAAACGCGGTAGCGGTAGAAAAACTGGTGTAATTTGGTCGGGAGCGGGCGGTCTAAAAATAAATATACCGTTCCCGACTTCCTTCCTGAACAGCATATCTGCGCTTTTTTCAATCTTATCGAGCACCTTTCCTTGTTGACAACAAAACGTCATTTATATTTTGAATAAAAATAATAAATATGCTACAATTTTGTACATTGTTTCTACATTTTTTCCCCCCTGCAACACATTTTCCGTATTAACCATTCTTGACAAGAAGAATAAAAATAAAATATATTGTTGTACGACCTACAGTTTTTTTTTTTTAATTCCTCTCTTTCGGTTTAAATGTGAGATTCTGGAAACACGGACATTTAGCGGAAGCGGTCGGGTCGGGAAGAAAATTATTCTAAGCGGGCAGCGGGTGAACAAAGAGTGATATATAGCGGGAGGATGCCGGATAAAACCTCGCGGGAGCGGGACTAAAAAAACAGTCCCGCGCAGACCCCTACCCTTGAGCTGTTTGTGGTGTTTTCTTTAATAATAACAATAGATAGAAACAGAGTCTGTCTAAACAAAATTAATTGCAGCCGTTTTGCAAAATGTCACTTTGCGCCAATGTCCCAATTTCAAAGAGCAGGTTGAGCCTCGAGCAGAGAGAGAAAATTTATTTTTAACCTCTCTAATGAGACAGTACACACACGCATACAAACACAAAATAAAATGTGTTTTGCGCACACACACGTGGTTACAGTGTTATAGTAAACAGTACATGCGTACACGGATGTTGATTATACCAGTAAGAGACGTGCACTAAGACCCAGCAGGGGAGACGATTACCCACAATTCTGCAGGAGACACAGAAGAGAGACAAGCTGTCGGTTCAGTTGTGATCACGTGACGCTCGACGTCAAAACAAGAAGCGCATGCGTGATACATGATACTCTGTACTCGTAAACCAAGTCAAAATTCATTAAAAATCTTTGCTCGTCTTGCGGAACACTTGCAAACCGCGTTACTCATAATCCGAGGTTTCACTGTACTCAGATCCACAATTCCAAACTTGGAGTCACATCTTATTTCGAATTGCATGTAGAGTCGTGAGAAACTGTTCACCAGTATTGACATGCTGACCCATAAAAGAGTGTTAAGTTTCTCTTACCCTCAACACGAGACTCCAGAAACTTGTCAAGCTCTGCCTCTCTCTTCATCGCTTCTTCTGATATCTTGGGTGCATTGGGCAAACACACCAATACAACACTCATGTTGTCACGACTGCCCTGGATAAGAAAAAGTCAGAAAGGGGGAAAAGTGAAAACTAAACTTCGAATCTAAACTACTGTAAATCACGGTTACCTCTATTTGACAGTATTTACTCTACATGGAAATGCAAGACATCTATTTATACTAAGACACTAACCAGAATATTAAAAAAAATAATAATAATCTGGAATGAATAAGGGGGGGAAAAAAAACCTAACTAGGCTTTCCCTTGCATCAGACAGACATAACAAGAAGGAACCATGGCTAGTATGACAAACAATTCTTAGAAAATGATCGAAGAAAGAGGAACAGCTACATAAAACCAGATATAACAAAAAGATTAACATTTCTGTACTGCTCAAGTCATGCCTTGTTTCCTTGGTGACAAAGAAAAAAAAAATATTACCATAGTGCCATTCACGTAATAGCTTGGCATATAAAAGCACGCAACTTGTGTAAAATTCAAAACATAAAACCTGACTTACTTTGTGTAGACATGTGTCTACCACAGAGTTGCAAACTTTCTCTAGGTCATCGCACACTTCCAGACGGGACCGCACGAAATCACACAGCTCCTCGTTGCTCATGACGTCCCAGATGCCATCGCAAGCCAGCACCACAAACTCATCCTCATCTGGAACGCGAGGAATCTCAAAGACCTCGGGCTCAGGAGACACCAGCTGCTCTGTGGGTCCCTTTCCATCCACACACTTGTAGTCATAGTCACCGAGGGCACGCGACACTGCGAGGGAGCCGTTGACGCGCTGGATCATGACGGAGCCGCCGGCGTTCTGGATACGCTCCTTTTCACGGGGGTTGCAGGGCTTATGGTCCTGAGTGGAGAAGCGCACCTGACCGGCACGGCACAGCACGGCACGAGAGTCGCCACAGTTGATGAAGTAAAGGTGCTCAGGCGAGAGCAGCACACCCACAGCCGTCGAGCCGCTACGGTCCATACCATTACGCAGCTCGGAAAAGTTGCGCATGTACTCGTCTATCTTCAGGAAGCCTGAGCGAATTCCGCTCTTCACACCCTCGACCGAGTCACGGCCGGGACGGAAGTCCTCGCTGCTGCTGATGATGTGCTCCAGTAGGTGTTTTGAGCAGTAGTTGGCCACACGTGAACCAGCGTGCCCGTCGTAAACGGCAAAGAAGGACCAGTCGTCCAGGCCGTGAGGTAGACCAACGACTGCTGTATGAGCATCTTCCATTTCCACCCGCCAGCCCTGCATGCTGCTCAGACCGAAACGCAGGCCATTACCTGCACCGTGTGCGTTGTGTTTCTCCGTTTTCGGCTTGTCCAAAAATGCCCCCATGGCTTAGGACACGAGCTGAAAAAGAAAGGAATAGAATATGATTTCCTGTTTTGATTTAAAGGAATCTAAATCTATAAACAATAAGGGTATCTTCATAATTAGTTTCCAGTTTTATAACAAAACAACTGAACTTCATGCAAGGGTGATGCCGTCTTGCTGGAATAAGCATCTGGCTATACATTGGCCTTTCATATATGCAGGATAAAGATAAGGCTTGGCGAAAGAGGGATGGTGATTCAATTCAATTTCCTCCCTAGCAAATCAAATCGATTCAGAATACAGGAACATTCGGATGGAAGGTTATTAACAGGATCGATGTGTATGAATTAGTCATTATACCTCTCAGACAGCAATTAACAAAAGAAGGCTAAGCTAGATGAACATTTGCAAGTCAGAGAGATATAAAGAAGCTAACTAAAAGCCAACAAAATCTTCAGCACTATGCAAAAAAATATTCCCAAACGTAAGTCAAAGCATTTTGACATCTCGATTGTGCGACTCTATGAAAGGTCTTGATCATATTTTAAATAATGTGTATTCAAATGTGGATGCTGTAAAAACAAGAAAGGTGGTCTCATGACATGACACATGAACCACACTTAAGTTTGCATCGGGTGCGAAAACCTTGATACTAAAGAAAAGAAAATGTGGCCTGCCATTTATAATTATATTTTATATTTAAGAATGCTTTCATAATTGGGTATGATTGATTGATGTGAAAGCATCCTTCGAATGTCTGGACAGGGGCTGCTACCATTTCTCTCTGCTACAGAAACACCAGCCATAGTATGCATGCACCCAAAAAAGGGCTGTTAACTGCAACAGGACATGGTTGAGCCTGGGTCTCGAGAGGACGTAGGTGATTTGTTGTGCATCGTCATGGCTGGGATTGCCAAGACTGTCTGCTTGTCCACCCCACCTGTTTAGAGGACCACGCTATTTTTACCTCCCACAAATGCAGCTTGGGTTACAAATTGCAGCAGTCAGATTGGGGGAAGATGATGCACTAGGGATGGGCAGTACCTAAAAATAATTGTGTTTTATAAATAAACAAGTAAAGCAAATGGAACTCAATGCCAACAATGTCAGCAGTGATGCCTCTGCCACAAACAAGTCCAGCCTTTCATGTACAGTAACTTGACAGAAATAAGGTCCTGAATATATAAATTATTTCAGACATCTAAAACGCTGCAGTGACCGTGACCCTGTTTTGATCCGCTCCAGAATCGGACAAGTTCATAATCAGTTATATCCGAGGCGGATTCTGATTACAAGCTGTTTAGTAAAACTTTGACTGGTACTAAAATAATACAAACTAGGATTTTAAAAAGGCTACCAGTATTTAGGGGAAATAAAACAGCCATTTTCATCTGACCAACAGAAAGTTGTCTTACAGGGTATGTTGTCTTTTTGTATAGTTCTTAAATAATGTTGTTTGTTGTTAGTCTTTCAAATAGATTTGTTAATTTATGGGGCTAGTTTCTTGTCTTAGTTAGCTAATTAGGTGTCTTAGCTAGTTTTGTTGTGTTATACATAGCACCTTGGTCCTGGAGGAACATTGTTTTGTTTCACTGTTTACTGAACTATACAGTTGTGCTCAAAAGATGGCATATCTTGGGAGAATGTGCAATCTCCCCAAAATGGCTTAATGATCTTGTGGTCAGGAGACGTGATTGCCACTCCATGACCTTCACCTATTTCTGCTGTAGCCATTGGAGGGTCAACTTTGTGCAACTTTGGATCATGTTGGAGCATCCACAAGTGTCCCATGTGCAGCTTGTGTGCTTTAGAATGCAAACTGTCCGCCAATATTTTCTGATGATATGCTGCCTTCATCCTGCCATCAATTTTGACCCAAAGTTCCCTGTACCACTGGAGCTCACACAGGCCCTAAACATAAGAGATCCACCACCATCCTATACAGTGGGGATGGTTGTACTTTTTACCATAAACACAGCATTTATGGTTGTGAAAATAAAGTCATCAATACAGAGGACTCTGCTCCAGAAGCTGTGAGGCTTGTCTAGGTTCTGTCTGGCAGACTCAAGCGGGCCTTTTTGAGACATGGGCGCAGTAACGGCTTTCTCTTGGCAACTCGTTCATGCAGTTAATTTGTGTTCAAGTACAGTACCTCCATATTTTACTTATTGAAACACCACAGTTTTTCTATCAAAGTTGCTTGTTGGTTTTTCATGGCATCCCGAATAATTCTTCTGGCAATAGTGGATGAAATATTTCTTGGTCTACCTGACTGTGGCTTAGTATCGACAGAGACTCTTATTTAGCACCTCTTCATCAGAGTTTGAACAATACTGACGGGCAATTTCAAGTGTTTAGAGATACGAACCACGAACCAACATAGTGAGCAGAGCACTCTCATTTTGTGTAAAGAATAGACTTGGAAGAGATGGCAGCAGTAATGAGCGGCCCGAGGTGAAACATGAATACATTTCAGCTAGAATGTGGAGAAAACATCAGAAAGGGCCCCAAACTCAGAAGCACTGGCTCAAAGCTGACTTTTTCACGGAATTGAAAGATCCACAGGTGATAGTTTACTTGTTCAAACTCCTGTTAAAAAAAATATATACAGAATGACGAACTAAAAGGTCTCTCCTCCACAGTAAACTACATCGTTCATACAAACATCATCCATGACAATGTATGCAAATAAGGGTATCAGAGACACTGTCACCCAGCTGCGAAGAGACTTTTCAATTATGCATATGCATATCACCTCATCTCATATACCTGGAACAGCAATGATTCAATGCATGAGCTTGAAAACAGTCAAAAGAAACATAATTAAGTTTATCAGCTCAGCAGCTGCCCTTTACAATCCTATTCTTCATACTGGGATTAGTGTTTTTAGTGTATTACTTAAGTGTTGACACTTGTGTCGTGGTGCCATCTCAATGATTTAAAAACTGATCAACTGGATGGGAAAAAAAAAGGGGGGGGGGGGTGGATGATATCCAGTGACATTTACTCTAATTATATTGCATTTCCAGATCTGCAGACTTTTATTATTTATTAAACATTTTGTGCAGAAGAAATTGAACATGTAAATACTTTTGAAAAGAAGACTTTCCTCCCCCAATGAAATCTGGAATAAATTGCACAATCCTCACCGACAGTGTTAATCTTTTTATTCTTGGTTTTAATTGCTTGTGTAGCACTTTTGAGATTTGTCCACAAATGTAAAGTGCTTTATAAATAAAATGCATCATCATCAACACAAATCCCTTTACTAATCAGCTGTCCCTGTGTATGCCCAGTGCATTTACTCACTCTTTAGTGCCATTATTTATAAAGTGTTAGATTTGACATCTTGTTATAGGACTATTTAAACTTTTTAAGGGCCCAAGCACGATGACAAAAGCCCTGGTATAATAACGTATGAAGACCTGTCTTGTTAGGGCCAAAGTACTATGACGTCATAGTGTGTGAAGGACCCTCTTGTTTTGCTAAGCATTATTAGGGACCAAAAATATGACATCAGTCCAAATAACATCATACTGTGTCAAGGGCCCTAACGTTTTCTAGGGATTATTTTTAGGGGCCAAGTTCTATGACGTCAGCTCCATTACGACATGGTGTGTTTTAGGGCACTATGACATCAGCCCTATTACGTCACATGGTTCGAAAGCCTTCCTGGCTCTTAACATGCTGAAAAACTCAAACAGCACACAGGTTGAAATCTGCTGCCCATTAGCACGTCTGGGAGTCTGGGCCCGGGAGCATGGCATGAGACCCTCACACGAGTTTTGCTGCACAGCTCAGACACACTTGGACAAATACTGCACATGCGAAACATGATACACATTTAGATCTCGTTGAGCTGAATAACTTTCGCATGGCAGGTCAGGAAATCGGTTATTTTGGGTCGTTTGCAGAATGCGCCCAATGGACTTTGATACAGTCTTCCTAGAGGATTTATAAAATTTTTGACAACTCAAATGAGTCAGCGGTGACGATGCCATAAACATATGAAATCATATTGAGTGAAATCAGTGTGAAGCCTTTTTTTCCAAAACATCTGTGGCTTTTTTGAAGTCTTACCATAAAATTACCCCTATTCTCAAATTAGTGTCTTTCTGGTGTGCCCGGGCAGCGATGGGACAGGTGCCTGGGCCTGATAATATACATAGTCTGTCAAAAAATTTATATATTTATATTTGTATTTCTGGGTTTCTTTCCATGCAAATAGACAGGAGCAAATAGACTTCTGGTATAACTGGAAGTAACTGACTGGGAGCGTTGCCAATGTAGATAGCTTGGATTCGTTCAGTGACCCAAAACCAAGGGTTTATTTGGACCATGATAGTCTTCATACACCATGTAGTACCAAAAACAAAAATACATTTATAAGAGGAACCTTTCCAGCTGATCCAGCAAGTTAACATTAAAAAAAAAGCTTAGTTTTCTGCGTTTAAAGATTTAATTGCCAATTTTATATTTATGTAAGGGTTACCTATACTGTATAGGTCTTTATTCTTGAGGGAAGTGTCTTTCTACAACAGGCAAGATAAAGGAACTTCAACTATGTACTTGAAACTTATTTAACACATTATCATATAGTGTATTCACAAGCAGCCAAGCCAGTTGACTGACTACAAGCTAAAAATCTAATAAAATCTCATTTCATAATACACAAATCACTTTATAATATAATTTTATTGAGCTGGAGTAACATGTATGTACACATTTCCCACCAAAACTGAGCCAACACCCCTGACACAACAGCACTGACTCTCTTTACTACTACAGGATTGTCTGTGGGGTCTCAATCAAGTACAGGATCATATCATAATATATATCTTTTTTCTCCCCTTACTCAATCATGTTTTCTTTTTAAAAAAAAAACAAAAAAAACAATGAAGCATAATAGTGAAGCTCTAATTAAATAACCTGCAAAAGAAAGAAAGTTGAGCCGCGAACTGGGCTACAACATCCAAATAAAGTTTCATCTTTCTTCTGATTCAATTCTATAATAATGTAACCGTTTCGAAATGTCATTTTGAGAAAGAAAAACACATTTTGCCTGCTCTACTGAACACATTTCCTTACACATATGGAATACAGTGCTAGAGAGAACAGTCATTGGTGCTCTCACTCTAGGCCACACCTCCAGGAAGCGTATGATGTGTTGAATCACCTAGGCATCAAAACAAAAGATGAACAAGGCCCTGTATGGAGAGGCTATATCTGTACAGCTCCAAGCGGCTGAGTAAACACCGCTCGTAGCCACAGCCCAGCCACATGCCTCCAACTACACCTTGCACTAGAATTTCAATTCTCCACTCATGAACGCATAAGGCTCCTGCACATGCTAAGAGCCCACCCAGCTATCCATCGTGCTCGAAACCACAAAACCCTTGACCTCATGCCCCGAAACTGCTGTCACTGACCAGTCATTCCCTGCAAACCACAGAGCGAAACCAGAAATGTAGCAAACATGCTGCCAAGAAACACAGTATCAGTGAAAAGGGGAAGTGCGTGTTTTACAAAACTCTCAGAGCATGTTTCAACAGCCTTCTAACTAAGAACCAACAGTCGCATCATTTACAACTGATGGCATAATGTACTAGAGGCTATCAGGATCAATATTCTTACAGGATCAATATTCTTATTCAGGCCACGTGAATTACAGTAGAAGAAGCAAAGCATTGCGTTGACAGAATGCATGGGCCCTAAAGAATCAGAGTTCGCTTCTATAAAATGTTTGGAATAAAATGTTCCAATTCCGATTCTAGTATCGGAAATGCTGCCGATACCACAAAAAAAATAAAAAATAAAATGCTGTCATCGGTATCGGCGAGTATTTGAGTCCACGTACCGATCCGATACCATTTATCATTTTTTTAATAGTTATATTGTAAAAAATACTAAAATACCTTTTTCAGTTTACACTGTTAGAATTGTGGTTGCATTTGAAGTTCTTTTTCAGATGTTGAAGTTCAGTTTCTTTTTCAAAAATAAGTAATACTGTTAAATGTATGTCAGATAATAAAAACACTAGTTCACTATATGAACTTGCTCATGTTTTATTAAGGGATAAATCTAAAGCACAGTCAATTAATACAGGGCTAGTAATATCTACAGCTGTATATACAGATACACCCAGGTATCGGATCAGTACTCGGTATCGGCCGATACCCTGAGCCCAAGTATCGGAATCGTTATCGGGAGGGGGAAAAATGGTATCGGAACATCTCTAAAAAGAAATTTAAAAAAAATTAAAAAAAGGTACAAAACTGCAGCAGCTGAAGAGCAGTATTCTTTAACATTTCAATACAGACCCTAAGACTAGCAAAAAGTCTAGTCTTAGGGTCGGAAAGTAGAAATGTGTCTTAAAAAAAAAAAAAAAAAAAAAATTATATATATATTTTTTGTTTTGAGGTTAGACACATTTCTACTTTTCTGACACATCCTACTATTGGCTTTATGCTTGGTTACAAGGATTCAGTCTAATCTATGACTGGTTATATACTTTACTACATGTGAAATCTAAGCCAATCAGTACCAGTTTCTCAGCCAGCAACCCACAGACTGGTGTGTGAGAGAGTTGCGTTTACCGATCAGGAATAGAAGAAAAATTCCCTTCATGGGAGTTCGCCACAGCACCGAACATTAACCCCAGTGTGGGGCCAAACAAGCAACAATTATTCTAAGAGAGAAACAATTACAAGTGTTTCCATGGGTAATATTTACATATTGAAAGAAATTCTCAAAGCTTTAAACCACTCCTCTTACTGAAAATGTATTCCAAACGGTCCCCATTGGGCAATTATTCATATTATTAGTAGAATAAATACAAATACAGCATCTTTTTAATCGATACAGCTTGCACAAACAAACTCAGTTAAAGATTAAAAAGGCAGCAGATTGTGTGTAAAATGGTATCATCCTATCGGGAGAAGACGATGACATGGCCAGATATACACAGCACTTGAAAACAAGTTTTTGTTTGTTTTGTATTTTATACAAGTCAGCTGCATTAGCATTAGAGTTGAGTGTTTTTATTTTTTATTAATTAATTACCTGTTAACAAGATCACAAATGTTGCAAAATGGAAACTGTGACTTTAAATAAACCTCTTATTTGATTTAACTAGGCTCATTATAAAATTTACTCTCATTTATTTACAAATGCTGAGCAGAGCCGTTTCGTGTATAGTGACTTATTTTCTTAATTTACATCTCTTTTACAGGTTCTGAAAGTAGTGGCAATCCATGGCATTAATCTGTCTGGCAGCATAGACAAGAAAAGCTAAGGTACATCACAGAATGAGGTTTTGTTGCTCTGCTTTGAAGTCAGACAGCAGGTTATTAATGTTTATATAGTCTGTGCAAAATTCTTGAGTGACTCCTGATTATAGTAGATTAAATTATGTAGATTTCACTAAAGAAATCAGAACAAAGGTTTCACTGCACAGTCTGCAAAGTGCTTAAAGATACAATTTAAATGGTTGTTTATTGAACAACCTGAGCAAAAACTTCGTTTTCCCTCTTATCTGTTCCAACCACTCAGCATCACCAGCAGTGCTGTGCAATATGACCTCAAATCAATATCTTGTGTATATATAGTGAACCTTTTACCTCAATTATGATTAATGAAAAGAGGTAGTGCTTTTTGGGACTTTTTTTCTTCTCTTTACAAAGTTTGTTCTGTGAAAATGCTGAACTATTAAAGCTGGGATATTTTTCCCCTAATGAAAGAGCTCTTCTCTATATTGATTCCAGACTGGACGGAGCAGAGTGATGTAACTGCACATGCGGTAGTACGTTTTAAAGAGAACAGTATCTGAACACAGTGTACTAACAGTTTTTAAAAACTGAATTAATTATTATTTTATTAATCTGAATTGTCAAAATTACATCAATTAGAGGTTCTGATTATTTTTCTATTCCTTGCACAGTCCTAATCACCAGTAAACTGATCACCAACCCGATCATCCACCATCACCTGCACTTGTTTCTCACTGGTTCATGCCTTAAGTTCGATAATATTTTGTAATGTTTGAATGATTCATGTCACTGTGTATAATTTAACAACCTCCACCTCCCCCTCCCTCAAAAGAAATAATTCCTCTGAAACTGAAAGCAAAATATGAAGAAATTATTGGTGCCTCAATACTTTTGCACAGTACTACAGATTAAAAGGAAATACACAACAAACTTTTTTTTTTTATCTTAAAGCTGTAGACAGCACATTTTCCTACTGACAATTAAATCGTCTGACTTGGACACAACGATGGCAGGAATCTAACAGTGATTTATAAAACTCCTTTCAATCAGCCCAAACCTGTGAAAGCATATTATGGCTATCTGTCTCATCGCTAACAAGTCACTGAGCAATATTTTTAGCTCAGTGTCACAGTAAACATGTGAATGATTCAGTGCTGCAAAATGAACAAACTTGCACATTCACCAGTTTATCTCAGTTATGAAAGCTAACCAGAAAATGAGGAAATATTTACCTTGGATGAAACTTTAATTGCACACGTAAAGTGTAAAAGCTAAAAAGGATGACTCTTGATCTCTTTACACAAAGATGGAGATTTATCCAGTACAAAATGACTTTCATTAGGATGAATCCAATGAACGGTATGAACACAGTTTAGTTAGACGGTTCAACAAGCTGCGAACTAACTCAGTAACTGTTGCTGTTTCGAAACAGAATCTGATCAGAGTAGTAATAACCACATGCCGTGTCAAGAGCCACTCATTTTACTTCACACCTCATACACCGAACAGAAGACAGAAGCTTAATGTTTTATACCACACATGCCTACCCACAAGTCCTACCAGTTCAATATCAATTGCTTTAGACTAAAAATAATGCACTGAATTTATTTCTGCTAAATTATTAATGACATTCATAAAAAGGTTAAGTTGTCCATTAGTGAATTTCCATTATACTTTTGCTTTATCACAATCAATCAAAGGAGTTTGATGTTGAAGTAAACTTGGGCAATACAAGAAACAGCAAACAGAACCAGTAACCAATATTACGTTTAGGGAGAAGGTAACAAGGTTCTACATATTTTTTTTTTTACTGTAAGTACTACCTAAAGGTACAGTAAACAAAAGGCAGTAAACAATACACTAAAGCCATAACATAAGACACATCCTCATACAAGTCTCATAAGACTATACTGACATGGGACATTTGACACAAACAAAATAACAAATCAAACCAGAAGAATATCAACAAATTAGAAACGCAGGTCATATGTCATGTTATTAACTTTTTATCTCCCCCGAGTCATATGTACTCATCTTTCATGAAAATGTTATTAATGTTGAAAGATTATGTGAAAGTCGACTGTGTTTTAAACTACTGGGCTAAATAAAAACACAAAATGTCTCATCACTGTACCTACCTGCTGCTAATTGTAATTTTATTTTTGCGTATTCCTTCATCACTCCAAAATGACTTTCTCCGACACAACTCATGACCATTAGATAGTGTTGGTTACATCAAGCACAGCATGGATTTTAACCCAAATTTTAGACACAAGAGCACATTTGTAAACGTATAACAGTTAATTGTCACTATGTGAGGATGTTTAAATTATGACTCTGCTGTGTCTTCTGGACAGTGTGAAAAGAGTGTATTATGAAATAATACACTATTATACCCCTCCCCCAAAGGTTTACATGGACCAAAATAAAACAAAGCCACAGGCTGGATTTGCCCTGTGGGCATTGACCTTGACACGTGTGCAATAAACACTTCCACCTGATCAGCTTAACTTTTTGGACTGTGTAGGTAGGTGTGCTCTGAGACAGGTAGGTTCCCACTCAAACTCTTGTGCCCTGTATGGTATAACCTCTGGTGCTGCGGTCTAGTTCAGAAGAAGAGGTAGAACTTGTAACAAAATACTAAACTGAAATATTGTGATACACCTCAGAGACGCTAAATTCTTTCCGTCAATTTTTAAGATCAGCTTATTTAATACAACTAGGGCTGCAACAACTCAAAATCAATAAAATCGATAATTATCGATAATGAAATTCGTTGTCAACGATCGCCGTTATCGATTAGTTGGGCTGCTCACGTTACTGAGCAGTGCGACCACAAGATGCACAAATACACAAAAGATACACACAGATACACAGCCGCTAGCGCAATGGCGGTTACAGAAGCATCTGCAGGAAAAAGTGTGCGCCCCAAGTCCAGTAACAACTGTATCTCTTCATCGTGTAAAAGTTGTATAGTTTAAGTGCTTTTGTTTAAACTGTTTGCTAACTTCG
>JAQQZT010000006.1:18074278-18092163 GCA_030068275.1 Clarias platycephalus | reverse complement strand
CTAGTGACGGGGAGGAATTGGACACGACTAAATTAGGGAGAAAATCGGGGAAAAAGAATTGGACAGGACTAAATTTATTTAAAAATAAATAAATAAATAAATAAATAAAAAAATAAAAAAAGAGTGAATGTTTTCTGCTACACCAGTCCCCTTATTTTATATTATTTCTGCATTACTTATCAGTTGGTTGGAAGTAAAACTATCTGCCAACAACAACAAAAAAAAAATCCACCTCTTCATTTGGCTTGTGTGTCACTATTTGGTCATGAGTTTTATGGCTGCAATCTGCACATAACACCACCCTTCATTAAACTGGACATTAGAATAACCTTTTCCCTCTCTTTCCAGTTGTTTGCACTGATCATTATTGCAAGAACTCAAATCACACCCTTTTGACAGGTAAGACAATCAGTCAAAGAGTGACTGTTCAGTTTTATGGTGTTAACATAATGAAGCATTGTTCAGTGTGTACAGGACAATAAATCATCAGGCTCAAAATCTGAAGACAATGGTTATGGAATAGTATCTCATCACACACAAACACAAGAAAAGATTGACTCTTGCCAAGCATTATCAAGTTGAGATTTAAACATGGTTCCAATGTCCAAAAAATTGCACACCATCAGAACTTGCATTATTTAAAATAAATAAAGGAAATTCAACACGTACTGTTGAGAGAATGAAACTAAGTACCAAAAAACGGTCATCTTTGTCACCTGGAAGAATTCTTGTTATTATTTGAATCCAGACAATAAACTTGTTCAGTTAATCTACCCTGACAAAGGCCTATATTTCATATTTTCAATTGATTACTTAAGATAAAGTATGGAACCATAAAACACACAAAACATTTAGTCAAGAAATTGGTTTGTGTCTGCGAAAAACAGGGCTACAGCGTGTATTAAGCTTATTATTAATTTATATACTAATAGAAACATCTTGTACTAGTTATCTATGGTCACAAACACATCAGAGGTCTTGTGGTAAGGCTAAAAGCACTCCTTTAACAATTATTCAATCCTAAGCAGGTTATAACTTGAAGTTTTGCCATAGTCACAAAAAAAAAAAAGAGAGAGAAAAAATCTCATAGCAACCTAATCTTACGACGTTTGAAAATTCTGTTTTCATCACAGTGATAAATATTTGATAAGTTGTTTGGGGGGGGGGGGGAGGGTGGACAATGTGCTTTTTTAATATCAAGGACAGAGATGATTATACTGAGACTATACTTGGTATCAGTAATAATAAAGGAAATGACGTTACAGGTCAACTTGAAGATTTTGCCGTGTTATATACTTGTAGAAATGTGTTGATTGATTTGACTTACAAATAAAGACAACATGGAAGTTAATAAATAAAACTACAGCGTACAGAGAGCACTAAAACTGTGCGCGTGCCTGTGAGTGAAGGCCTCGCGGGCCTGGACCTGTAACAAGCACGCGCAATTCACATCAACACTTACACTAAAGATATATATAGTTTCAATAATAATTTTAAAAAATAAATGTTCAGGAAACTTCTAATTCACATGCAGACGGGGGAAAACAGATAAAGTGTGCAGACAGCTACCTCAAGTCAAATATCGTGTATAGTATAACTAGCTAAGTAGCTAAGGACCAAGGCAAAGAGTGCGTCTTTTAAAAAATAAAAATAAAGGCGAGATAAGGTTTGACATTGGTTTAGAAACAGATTTAGCATATTTTTTTAAACACTCCTAATAAATATGCCGAGTTTGAGGAGTTTGATTATGACGCTTGACAAACAAAAGCAATAAACACCTCAGGCAAAGTAGAACACCGTGTCTTATTTTAAATGACGCTAAACATCTACAGATATATTCAGAAATTTGTATGTTTTAGACCTAAATATATTGCAATAAACAATAACAAGCAGTTTATTCCCATCAATATCCGTTGTTACACAACACCGCTTGCTAACGCTATTACAGCCCACATACCCTACCAGTTAGCTTTCTCTCTCACTCTGTGTGTTAGCTACCGCAAACTGCTAACTGGCTAACCTGTTTAGGTAATGCTGAACACCAGGCCATGTTAGCGTCAGCGCTAAATAAACTGACAGAGCCAGCTAGCATTCAAGCTAACACCCGAGCTAACGAATCACACACAGCTAACTTCGCTAATGTTACTCACCTTATTAAATACCACAGATACACGGACTCCGTTCCGACTTCCGTTTATAACCTCTGGATGTTTTTTTTTTTTATCCAAAATTCTTCAATCCGTTGTTCTTTACAAAACAAATCAAACCGACCTGACTTTACATGAGAGCCGATAATTCCGTTTTCGGTGTTTCACAGCGTGAATTCTTTGGCATTTTAGGGCCAGGATTTTTTTTCAACTCACCGCCCTAAACATTAACTTATTTACAGCCTCGCATGAATAAATGTTTCCAGTGTGAAATAAACAACTATGCGGTTACTTAAAATGATCTTTCTCCCATAGAGAGGGCCAAGCTCTTCATCGGGTCAGAGTCTTGTGAAGGGGAGGGAGCTTGCGAAGGAGTGCTCTGATTGGATGAGCGTCTTCAAATTCAGGCATCTGATTGGATTATATCACTGACAAACACCGCGCATGATAGGAAATCGTGTCCTGTTATTGGTTACAAGCGTGTCATTTTTCTCAATTGCACAAATGAAATTTATATTTTTTATTCAGAGTTTCTTAAACCACCCCAATCCCACCCCCTCACCCCGACACACACACACATATACAACAACCGGGCGGGGGGGGAGGGGGGGCATTAAGTATTAAAAATTAAAAGCCCGGGTTTATTTTGTGAACACAATCTAACTATTCAAATACTGGGCACATGTACCATCATATTTATTTAGTTAAGCCATGTGAGCTTTATTATTGAACATGACAACCACAAAACCCAAACCAGTGACATTGTGTTAAAATGTAAGTAAGTGTAGATTTGGTATTAACATCATTATTCCCTAGCTTAAGCAAAATACAGTATGATTCATTTATTATTATTATTATTATTATTATTATTATTATTGTTGTTGTTGTTGTTGTTGCTCTTGTGGCATATTGTGGCGTACTGGTTAGCACTTCTAGGATCGATGGTTTGGGTCCCACCTCGGGGTCTGTGTGCATGGAGTTTGCATGTTCTCCCAGTGCTTAGGGGTTTCTATAGGTTTTCTTGCACAGTCCAAAGACATGCCCTAAGTCTCCAGGGATAGGCCCTGTACACAGGAAAAGCAGTATAGACCATACATTAATGAATATTATTATTATTATTGTTGTTTTTGTTGTTGTTTTTATTATTATTCAATTTAAGCATCCAGTCAATAAGGGTTATTGAACTTTAGCACAATAAAGAATAAGAAAAACACTAACTACGTATAATAACTCTGATACTACTTGCTTATTAGTCACGGGCCTTTGGGGGACTTTGGGCACCATAGCTGTATTTTTGTGTAAAAAATCTGGGGCACAAATTTACCCTGTTCTCTGAGTTGCTTAAACGTTTTTACCCTTCATGAAACACGTGCTCAGTGGTCATTTTATTTGGTACATCTATCTTCTTATGTACAACATATTGGATATTTAATGTCTGAATTGCATAAAAAAAATCAGCATGTGTATCACACAGCCTTATTATGAACAGTATCTTATAACAAATATGCACAATAGCACTGAGACTGGCTGGTGACTGAAGTGTGATTGTAAAACTGCTGTTAACTGTAGTCTCGTATTCCCCATGTCGTCATTTCCCATGTTGTTCACACCAAGATTTCTGGGTTGGGCCAACTGCTAGCCTTTTCCTCCCACCTTCCTAAAATAGGCTATTAGGTGGATTCCAGGGTGTGTTCCCACCTTGTGCATTCCTGGGATAGCCTCCATGGTTCAGTGCGACCCTGAGCAGGACCAAATGTTTAGTAAAATGTATGAAGGAATGAATAATAAACCACAGACTACATTAGATAATGGAATACAGCTACAGATCAGCGTGTCCTCACATAGCAACGTTTTGAATTAGAGATCAATGTAATCTTTACAATCTTTTGTAATCATTTGCATTAAACACTGTGTCACTGTGTCTGTATCTAATTTATAATGATAAATGTAGCATTTGACAAAGCAATATATATGCTCAGGTCTTATTTTGGGCCTAGGAGTATATAAACCTGAATATTTACCAATTCTAAAATAAGGGTAAATATCCTATGATTATAAAAAGTCAGAGCACGGAGTGGACAATTATTGTCTGCTTAACAGTATCATTAAAGAGTCACCAGTAGTTTAGTCTGCTCTCTGACCCCATGCTGTGCACTACATTGATTAAAAACTGAGTTGTATTCACTGTCTGGCAAAAAAAGTTTAGATCCATTTTTATTGATTTAGTTGTTTTTCTTCATTGTTCTAATTCAGCTACAATTTTATCAGTTACAATAAATATGAAATTATTTTATGCAAAACAAAAAAAAGTTTCTTTCAGGTCCTCCGATTTGCCCCCACACTCCAAAGACATGCAGAGTAGGCTAAATGGTGCTTTTGAATTCCCTGTAGTGTGTGAGTGAGAGTGTGCTTGTGTGCCCGCCTCGTGCCCCAAGTCACCTGGGATAACTTCTAGGCCTCCTGCAACCCTGAACAGGATAAGTGGAATAGAGAATGGCTGATTGAGAGTGTGAGTATTTTTATCTATGACAAATACCAAATAGATTAATCCTAAACAAACACTGACTGAGTGATACACTGAGAAATCCATTAGACAAGACATGACTTGCGTAGTTTTGCTTGTCACAAACGTGATTAAGCAAATGCAAAAATCTTTTTTTTTTTTTTACTTTATTATCCGCACAGAAAGTTATATGATCAATTTCTATCACTTCCTTGCCTTTAGAGGCCTTTTTGTAGCTACAGTAGTTGCAATGTGGTATTAAAATTCAAAGAGCACTCAAAAAATATGCAAATGAGATGTTAATAACTTATTGTTATTATCTTGTGAAGAAAATGGAGGTATTATAGTAACAAAAACATATCTCTGTTATTAGTGTTTTTAAGAGCTGTTGCAACCAGTAAAATTGTGGTCACATCAATTTAACTTTTATTGCAGAGTGAATAATTCAGGGTCCTGGCACATGTTAAAAGAGAACTCCAGCAGTTTTCCAGCTTATCTCTAGTCACTTCATCTATAACATATGAGCTATTATCTTCATCTTCATGCATTTATCCTCTATGCCGCTTATCCTCTACAGGTTACAGGGTAGGTGACTGGAGTCTATTTGAGGGAGGATGAGCATACATCCTAGACAGGGTGCCAATCTATCACAGGGCAAACACCCCAGGCAATTTGGAAAATTAACCTAACCTGCATGTCTTTGGACTGTGGGAGAAAAGTGCAGCACCCGGAGGTTTTTATCTGTTTAATTTGTTGCAAAATTTGAGTACAAATGTGAGTGTATTTTGTACTGAATACAGTATGTATATCTAAAATCATATTCAGATTATGCGTGCAAAAAGAATGTGATGTTTTGACTTTGAAGGAGAGCAGACAATAATGATCTGATGTATATGTGACTGTTCTTATCTGTAGGAGGTAAAAACAAACGTGTCACTTTGTGTCCTATCTTCACTAAGACACAATCAGAGCCATGGATTTATGAGCATCCAGATCCCTCATGGAGCTTAGCACAGTAAACATCTGGGATCAGGAAGCAGATTTAAGAACATGCACCACTTGCCTTTGGTAATTTGGTCAAAGAAGATTAGACATGACAATTTTTAATTTGTCTCTGAATCCATGGCATAAGATGATAATACCACCACTGCCTTTTTATATTCGGAGCGCTGATATTTTTATGAGTAGCGAGCAAATCAGGTTTTAAGCAAGTAGAGGAAAGGAGAATCATAAGAGCTAACGATCAGAAAAAGTCTGGGCACTTTACAAAATGAAGCTGATGGAAATGATGAAACCTTGTGCAGATCTGTCTATGTACTGCATGTTTTTCAAAAGAAATCCTCGGATCAGCAAGGAATAAGCATTTCATTCATTTCAATTTACATTACATTTCTTAACATTTACAATATACTTTTCTAAATTACATACAAAGCTGACTGATGTTCTTCATCTTGGATGGATTACTGTTTAACTAGAAAGAATGAAACTGTAAAAAGTGTGTGATGCAAGAGTGTGCTGTCAAATTCTTTTGTTTAAGTGTGTGTCATACTGTCCTGAGACAGCTGTGATAGCTTATCTATCCAGTCCATGCAGACAGAATTAGAACCTTTCCTGCTTTATCAAAATTCCTATCCATGCAAATTTATCCATATTTATAAAAACTATAAAATATAACCAATAATGACAAATGGTGATATTTTTTCCCCTGCTTCATAATTTCTAACCATAAATAGAAGTTAAAATGTTTGTCTTGACATCCTTTTGTATGGACTGAAAGAATGAAGCTGCATGGTTCTCTCCTTTGGATTCAGTAACGATGGAGAAGGCCATCATGCTTCCTGCTCTTTATTTATTTATTTATTTATTTATTTATTTATTTATTTTAAAAGATATTTTAGTATTCTTGATACTTGAATTCTTCTGAATAAGGTACTATTACATAGGCAAAAACAATGTTTACAAGGTTACTTGCAAATGTACCACACAAAGTCAACAAGAGGGTTTATACAGTATGTACTGTATGGTTATCTTTGTATATCAGAACCAAGTGGGGGTTCCAAGTGGGGGTTCACAATATAGTTTGGTTTAAGATAATTAACTGATCCAAGGGAACTGTAAGTGAAACTATCTCTTTGTGCCAGGATTATAGTCCAGAAATATGCTGTATATGGATGGTGATATGTGAGAAAGGATGGGAGTTTGCATGACTCAGGGGCCCTATAAAGGTTCACAGGCTGAGTGACATGCTGGCAATTCTGCACTTCTGTCTAAAAACACCATTTCTGCCATTAAGAACTTTAGAGGCTAGAGCACTAGGGACAGTAAAAAAAAAAAAATAGGATTAAAGTAAAAAGAAAAAGGAAAACTCAAATCTTTGGCATTCCAAACAACATTAGTGACCAAGCCCTAACTCTGTACAGAATTCAAATTCAAATTCAAATTCAGAACCTGGCTAACCTGTCACTGAAGCTGGTGGCATACTGGTACCCTGTGTTTACAACATGCATTCAAGCCCCTATTGCATTTGTTTTGGCACAAACAGCAAATCAGTCACATGACCCCCCTGTAGCCTGCTGGTATTCTGAAGCAAGCTTCTGCAGCCTCTCAATAACCAGAATGAGTGACAGTCGAGTAATGTGCTGTACATGTACAGTACCTTAGGGAACATTGTTTGTTCTGTGCGGTCTTGTTCATCGCTTTCTCCTGACTGAAGGAGTGCTACTGTGGCTGCCCAAAAGGGATGAGATAGTCTCCTTATACATTTCCTATTCACAATATCAGACTGACAACAGGGGCATACTGTTAATACAGGTGGAATAGTGGCTTAGACTGTGGTGGCGAATGGGAGGTGTGCCCACAGAGATTTAAAATGTGTAACAAATGTCTGCACCCATAACAATAAAATCTCTATGAGCACACCTCCCATTAGAAATACCAGCATTTATATACAGTATATAAAGTATACATGTGTACTGGACACGCCCTGTCCCACTTTCCTTCTGGCCAGTTAAAGAAAAAAGAAATACTTTGGGCTACAAGTACCCACAAATGCTTGTTTTGCATTTATGTAAAAAAAAAAAAAAAATGCATTAGTGTTTTAAAGAGAGTGGAAAGTTCCCATGAACCCGAACTGATCTATAAATGAGCATTAGATTATTCTAAAGACAATTTATGTCACTAAAACAATGTTAACCACTCCAATGAGCAGTACTCCTTCTTGCTGTTAAATAATGAAGCAGAGAACAATGACATAGGGCATAGTGGGGGCATAAACTGGGCTATTCTGGCTTTTTCAAGGACTTTTCTTTGTTTAATGCTAGACACTGTTTACTTCTCCCAGAAGGGTCATTATACAGTAAAGTAGGGCATCCAAAGGCCCAGGGGCAATCAGGCCCGTGAGAGCTTTCCATAGATTCATCTGGAGCTCATGGAATTCAACACAGACTACATTAATGAGAACTGCATAACACTTAGCTTTAGCTAATTAACTGATAACTAGAGAGAGAGAGAGAGAGAGAGAGAGAGAGAGAATGTGAGAAAGAGAGAGAGAGAGAGAGCTTAAATTCTGAACTTAATGTTGCAAGTCATTAAAATTTTTCTCATGTAGATTACTGTACCTCTGAAATCACTTTCTCTTTATATATTCCATTCATTTCCAGTCACTTTTGAACACGAGGCCATTGAGAATTTTTAAGAAGATTCTTAAGAATTATGCCATACAGTTGTACATCTTAAAAAGGTTTAAGGTTTATATTTCAGGGTCATTTTTGTCACAAGAGGTTTTGAATCAAAATATTTTTTTCATCAGTTTTTTAATTATTGCTTCCTTTGCAGCTAGCAAAGACACATTCCTTAAATTGTCCTATTTGGAATAAATTGATTAATATGAACAGAATACTCCACACCTAGCATTTTACTTGAAAGGGGAATGAAATTAATTATTATTATCACTTCCCAGCAAGTGGATTAGTGAACAAGAAAATACTGAATATTGATAAAAAAGTGTCAGTGTTCCTTTTGTTAATTTGATATCAGCAGGTGTCTGATGGATTGTAACCAAAATTGCTGTGTCCTCTGAAAATCCAGCCTTTTTCAATCTTTCCATATGTGTTTCCAAATGCGTGACTGGTCCATAAAGACATGAAGAGGTAGCAATGAGTGACTTATTCACCTCTTTCCAGCATGTGGCGATAATCTTGTCTGTTGTTGCTGATAATCTCATCAAGATCGGTGTGGTATGTTCTGTGTGTGCATAGATAGATTTACAGATAGACTGATAGATTTCTACTGCTGTAGCTTTTATGGTATCTCTGATGACCAAACTGGAAGTGATGGTGGCAAGGAAAGACAATTTTTGACTGACATGACATGGAGAGGAAACCTTGAGAGAAACTAGACTCAAAAGGAAACCAATCCTCATTTGGGTGATACAGAGTAATGCAAAACCATAAACAATTGCCTTCATGAAGTCCTCTTTGTTGTGGTTACCAACTGCTGACTGATGAAGACTTTCTGTATGTTGCAGTTTAACTATCAGGACCGTTGCAATAATACACCATCATTGTAAAACTGCTTGTATGAAATGTAGGCCAAAGCCATCATATGGTGGGTTTTAAGTCCTCAGATATTACATATTATTGTATTATAGTTAATACAAAGGGGTTCATCAACTTCTTAGAATCATGCAGGCTGATTTATGCTCAAGTTCGGTATAAAATGCTGTTCAAATAATGTTGTCAGCATGTGGTCTACAGGTCCAGAGTTAGAATAAAATTTACATTTACACACGCTCTTCAGATTCAGAGCGACGTACATAAGTGCTTTGTAGTTTTCAACATTAAATAGAGAGCGGCCTAAGAAATGTAAACACTTCACACTTCAACAGTTGTTTTTGTCTTTGCCCATTTTTAAAACTCGAATTAAATTATGGCAGCAATGTGTAGTGTTATGTTTCTAAAAATGTCAGTACTTGCGCCATTGGTGATGCTATCATGTGACCGTCATAAGAAAGACATATATTTTGCATGTTGAAGTGTGTATACATTTTCTGAGCCTCTCTGTATATCCTTACACTCGTTCCCATAGGTTGCTAACTAGAGGTACTATCAGTCAAACACTGCTGGTGAGTATTATTTTCCCCATTTATTTATTTATTAATTTTGTGTGGGGGCAAGGGGGAAGGTAACCTAAATACAGATAGGTCTTTAGTCGTCGCTTAAAGATTGGGAGTGACTCGGCTGTATGGACTGCAGTTCCCCAACCTAGGTGCCAGACTAAAAACAAAAAGGCTACATGCATGTCTCACTTGATTCCTGAGAGATTGTGGTACCAGACGAGCAGTGCCGAAGGAACAGGGTGCATTAAAAATGACTCTCCTATTTGTGTACCTTGGCAAACCATGTGTTCACTCACTTGTTCACAGGGACATTGCTGGAATCTTGCTGGAAAAAAAAGCTTTGGGCCTTTTAATTCCAGGAAACAAGAAATTTTAATGCTAAAACATACAAAGACAGTCTACGCAGCTGCATACTTTAAACTTTGTGGCAAATGTTTTCTGCAAAATAAATAAATAAATAAATAAATAAATAAATATATATATATATATATATATATATATTCATACATATTATTTTTTGAAAAATACATTAAATTACAAAAAAATATTTTAGAAGGGCTTTCACAGACTGGGTCACATACTGTATATGGTATTTGAGGTATTTTATAAAAAATAAAAAAAGACCATTTATGTTCATCTACCTCAAGGTGAAAGCAAAACATGCAAACTCAGCATATTCAGTGACTGCATGTTTACTACCCACACTAAGCCATTTTATAATTTTAATTACAATCATTTAACTGTAAAATATAAGTTGATAGATCATCAAGAGAAATGAGCATTAATAGCATTCGCTTAATAGTTGTAAGCATAATGTATGGTAATTAGCTTCAAAGCAATCTACTCAAAAGCTTTACCTCCTCATTTTATTAAAAATACACACAGCAGGTTTGTATCTTAATTGGTCCATCAGTATTCATGCATGAAGCACATTTATTATATAAGCCTCAGGGTAAGTGGAGTAACCTCCCAGGCAAAGAAGTGAGCTTGACCATGTCTTTATTAGAACACTGGCACACTGCTTCTCTCCATTAAGCCTACTTTGGTCAAAACCAGGATTGGTACTAAAGTCTAAAAGCTCATCATTAGCTCAGCCCTGGATTTGGACTATCTCTGAATGGAGCGGATACAGGAAACAAATAAGCAGCCTAACTGAGTGCTACATTAAAGAGCTTTCAGTCTCCCCTGCTTATTCAATCCAAACCTCATCAAAATGCATTTTCCAAGTCACCACGCTCTTGCTGCCAACTCCACCTGTGGGGAAATAATTATTCAAACAAAATGGCTCCATCGCTTAATATTTAATGCTATGTAGGGCAGCCAGCGTGATTAATTTGAAGTGAACCCCCTCCAAGCGTTCACATTTACAAGGTGTTGCATCACTGCTCATCTATTAAAGCAGACTACAGAGCAGGAAAGCAAAAGGTTGTGTCTTTAAACTACATAAAGCAGGCTATAATTGAAAAAAAAACTTACATTTCATGATGATAATAATTACCAAAGAAGCATTTTTTTTCTGTGTGTAACTGAATACATCTAAAGCCTCCCCATGAATCCACACATAATCATTCGCATTCATTCATACCAACAATGTTAAATTAAAGATTTTGCAATTTAGTTTAGTACATGATATGAAATGCTATATTAAAGTACATTAAAGTACATTACACATATAGTTCAAAGAAAAGCATTGGTGGCTCAGTGGAATGGCCTCTCTCTCGCCGGCCATGCAGAAGGCCCGGGTTCGATTCCTAGCCAATGTCCAAATCCCAGTCACTGGATGCAGTGCCTGTCCCAAGCCGAGATAAAATGGGAGGGTTGCGCCAGGCAGGGCATCCGGTGAAAACCTGAGCCAACTTTGTGTGCAACAAGAGTTTTTAAGAACACATAAAGGCTGGAATCTTGCTCGAAAACAGTTTTTAATACTAGTAAAAAAGAAATTGTAATGCTAAAACATACAAAGACAATCTACGCAGCTGCATACTTTAAACTTAGTTTTTTTTTGTAGAATACAGTGAATGACAAGAAATATTTTAGAAGTGTTTTCACAGACTGGGTCACATACTGTATTTTGTATTTGAGGTATTTTCAAAAATAATTTCTGCCAAAAATAATATAAATTATACTTTGTAGCTTGAAAAAATAATTGTTGCATGTGCAAAAGAACAATATGTTGCATCAGTACATTCATACATATGCTACTCATGGTGTGATTATGAAAAGATGATGGTTTATTCATTTTATCTACTTGATTAAAGAACACCAGTTAACCGAAACACAGAGCATTACCTAAACTTCAGTTTAGTTTAGTGTGAATAATAAAAAATAATAATAATAAAAAAAAATATAGAACTTTATTAATCCCAGAGGGAAATTGTTCAATTTTCGCATATCCCAATTAGGAAACTGGGGTCAGAGCGCAGGGTCAGGCAGCCAGCTTAGGAGCAGCGCCCCCTGGAGCAGATAGGGTTAAGGGCCTTGCTCAAGGGCTCAAAAAATTGCTACTAGTGCAGTGTGTGTGTGTGTGTGTGTGTGTGTGTGTGTGTGTGTGTGTGTGTTTAATGTGTATGCAAGGTCATCTTCTGCTTATATAGCAGGTTAATCATTCTTGTGTAGTTGTGTAGACTTATGGATTAATTAAGTGATTTTTGCTCGAACCCACTGTAACATCATGGTCAAGTGGCCCACAACACAAAGAGGTTTTCTTAGGATTGCTGGGAATTATTCTGAATATTAATTCAGACCTCTGCGGCAATCTGTAGAGTGACTAGCAGATGACACTAAAGATGAGGACCTGCTGATGCTCTGTTAGCAAGGAGATTAATCTGATGAGATTGTTTGTCAATGAAAGGGACACAGGAAATTCAAGTGAGACTTAGAGCTCAAGAAAATTAATTGTTGTATAACAGGATGGGATAAGTTTACAATTGTCATCAGCATATTTAACATTCATCAAATGTTAAGTAAACAAAACCGTAGTTATGTTGTAAATAGGAAATATATTCTAGATCTTTAGCATACACACACACACACACACACACACACACACACACACACACACACACACACACACACACACACACATATAAACAGTGTCTGTCGAATAATTTATACACATTTCAGGAATAGAAAAAAGTGTATAAATATAATACAAAAATGTATTGTTATACGTTATATATAGATATATATGATAATATTGTGATGATAATAATATGATAATATTATTCATATTATTTTAATATAACATACCTCATACTTGAGATAGACAGACAGACAGACAGACAGACAGACAGTTAGATAGATAGATAGATAGATAGATAGATAGATAGATAGATAGATAGATAGATAGATAGATAGATAGATAGATAGATAGTACTGTACAAAACTTTTGGCACCTGCAAATAAATGCTCTAGAGCAAGTATGCCACCAAGGAACAATTCAGGAATTATAACCGTTCACATTCACACATTTTGGGGGCTCATAAATAATGGAAAAAATGACTGACAGGCAGTCTGCATGGCCAGGAGTGGTCTGTTACCCCACTACTCAATGTCTGATCAAGGCCTAGAGGTGGTTCTCAGTGTTACTTAACATCTGATAGCTTTTCACTGGAACTCTCAACACGATGTGTGTGTGTGCAAGGGAAGGAGTAATTACTAAGCTGAAAAACAAAATAAACTAATCAAAGCTATAGCAAAAACATTGTGACAATACAATAGACTGAAACATTCTTAGAAAGAATCAATGAACCAGCAGGCTCAACAACAAAAGTCCTGCAAGACCACGGAAGACAACTGAAGTGGATGACTTCAGAATCTTGTCCATGATGTAAAAGAACCCCTTTACCACATCGAGCCAAGTCAGGAAGACTCTTGTGCAGTAGGTCTGTCATTGTCAAAGTCTACAGTCAAGAGATGGTTTTATGAACTAAATACAGATGCTTCACAACAAGGTGCAAACCACTGGTAAGAACAGATAGGCCAGACTAGATTTTACCAGAAAACTAGTCTAGTCTGGATTTTCTATTCTTACTAATGGACTAATGAAACCAAAATTGGCTTGTACCAGAATGATTGGAAAAGAAAGGTTTTAGAAAGAAAGGAATAGCTCATGTATACCACATCATCTGTCAGAAAAATGTGACAGTGTTAAGGTATAAGCATGTACAACTGCAGATGGAACCAGGCCACAGATGTTTACTGATGACCTGACTTCTGTTAAAAGTAGTGGGATGAATTGTAAAGTGTATAGGATTATACTGCTCTGATTCAGGCAAATTGTGGACTGTGCTTAAATTTTTCTGACTGCGCTTCATATTGGAGATCCAAAACATACAGTAAAAGAAATGGGCTATTTTATTTTTTTTGCACTGGCTAAGTCAGTCACTTGCTCTCAACCCAATAGAACCTCAACCTGCTCTCAACCCAAACGCTTTTCACTTACTAAAGGCAGAAAGACCCACAAACAAGCAGCAGCTGAAGGCAGCTACAAGTAAGGACTGCCAAAGCATCTTACTTGTAAGTAAGGAAATACATGTCAATGGGATCCAGATTTGAGGCATTCATTGACTGCAACTTTTATTTTATCCAAGGATTAAAGGCAATCCTTATGTTTGTTCAATTATTTATTAGTCTGTATGTATGTATGTATGTATGTATGTATGTATGTATGTATGTATGTATGTATGTATGTATGTATGTATGTATCAAAATGGCTGTAATTCCTGAATGGCCTCTCTTTTGTCAAACCCCTTAAATTAAAGCTGAAAGTGGTGGTGTACAGAGGCTAAGTGCCAAAATAAACTTTGTTCCAAAATTTATGGGCCAGATTGTAGTCTAGTTTTAGTCTGTTGCAAACTTGGTGGCACGTAAAGCTTCTATTTCTGCAGTAAGAAATAATGACCTTTTTCGGCATTATGGTTAAATTTTGGTCCATTTCTCTAGGCAAATTCTCTTAATGAGCACAGAATCAGAAACTGGGTAGTTAAGAACTGGAAAAAAGACCATGTCATTTTTTCCTCTTCTTCATTTGTCCCATCATAATCTCAGCAGTCTGGCTGACTAGAATGGATTTCTTCCCCAACTTTTCTGTTGCTCACTCAATGTTTTTTGCTTTGTGAACCATTCTGTGTGAAAATCCCAACAGACCATCTGCATCTTAAATAAACCAGCCCAGCTGGTACCAGCAACCATGGCACTGTTAAGTCATAAAAATCTCAATTTTCCCCATTTTGATCTTTAATGTGAGGACTAACTCAGGCCCATGCCCTGTATCTGCACGATTTTATGAACTGTGCTGATATTGCAACACGATTGGCTGATTGTATAACTGCGTAAAGCAGGTGTTCCTATTAATGTCCACAATGAATGGTGTGCGCGCGTGTGTGTGTTTGTGATACTGTAGGTCACACAGGTCTTACTAATTACCCAGAAAGATCGAGAACGGAGATGCACTGACCTTGACTTGAGAATAAATAATATAGAATGTGACAATGTCGCCCTCTGGAGACATAATCAACTGTGGGCCAAAATCTTACAAAGAGCTGTTATCCAAAACTGTTTCCAATTCTCTATTGCTTTGATAAATTTGTGATATAAGAAATATTCAGCCTTGGTTTAGACTGCTCAATTTAACAGTCTCTGTTACTATTGTAAATCTCAGTTAAACACTGAAAATTTGCCCCATTATGCACAGCAATTATTAATATTTTTCACTTCTACAAACCACAAGGTTTTATTATCCAGTATGACCATAAAACCCATGTATAGTTATAATTATAATCAAGATCATATATTGAATCACAATCCCCTAAGGTTCATAATAAGTTATTACAATATATTATATATTATTATAATTATAAGTATATTATAAGTATATTCATATGATTTGTTCCCACCTTCCTAAATGGATTTGTTGAAAGCTTTTCTCAAAGAAGCAGTGTTGTAGGAATCAATGTGGAATATTTACAGGACAAAAACATTCAAGGATTTTAAATTTAAACCAAATTAAAATATATAATGAATTTGAGTAAAAGTATAGTGATTTATATATATATATCATAGTGATTATGAAATATATATGGACCAAATTTAATAGTAAAAATTTCCCAAATTCAACTAAACTCAATAGATTTACAATGTTTTTTTTTTATATTTTTTTTTAAAATATGTGTTGAATATGAATATGTGTTGTGAAGACATTGCAGCAGTAATCTCCACCTCAGCAGCAGAGGGCAGTGTGTTTCCATTAGAGGCCATTAGGTTTCTACCTGCTACCTGTGGGTGATATAAATCATTAATCAAGTTATATTAATCATGAGTCATTGTAATCATTGTATAACTTTCTACATTGTGTACTTACTGTAAAAAAGAAATTCAAATGTAAAAATATTTTAAAGTAACGTTTCAGTGATGCATTTGCATTATAATCTTAATATTTACCCAATCTCCCTATAATTAAAGTTAGCACCTCTGTATTTGTGCAATGATTTATTTGTATCACACACTGTACAGTGTTGCACCGCGTGCTTTACTGCAGGACAGACTCAGGTCTAAGGCGGTGTCCTCGGTGGGGGTGTTCACAGTACCTCCCTCGGCTGTTTTAATGAAAGGTTTCCTGACTGTGGCAAGGCCAGCAAGGCACTCTGCAGCTCAGAATACTCAGCCTGTGACCCAACACTGTGGCACTGAGCACAGGGAGGAACACCACACTGGTACAGGAGATCAGTCGTTATCCAGAACCGTGTCTCAATTTTAAACCTAAAGAACAGACTGAAAGTGAACAAGCATGAATTAGTAAACACTGTTTAGATTTTAGATTCACTGCCAAGTGGTCTAGCAAGACAGTAGCAGTGATGTATAGCATTCTTTATTACATTTTAACACCAGCTATAAACCTTAAAAGTATTTTAGAAGGTCCTGAAGTTGGGATGAAGTGCACCTCACTTGACCCTTGGGTCACAATATATGAAAAAAAAATGAAAACCCTTTGAAAAAAAAAAATTCCCACAGGGGAGACGCCTTTGACAATTATAACCCGGAGTGGCAAGTCAGGTTCTGTAGAAGGCAAGCGGAGCAAACCGACCCAAACCAGTCTGATGCACAGGGCAGCGGCCTGGGTGCTGCAGCAGATGGTAGCTGGGGTTAAATTCAGCTCTGGGTGTAACCGTACATAAACAAGCAGAGCAGACCTCAAACAGGGCTTCTGGATGCACCACTGCCTGCTGTTTAGGAAGATGACTTTGGGAATAAATGTATCTGATTTACAACCTGCTGCCCCTCTAAAAAAAATCCTATAGCCAGAAAACTGCTGCATTGCAGGTGTGTTGAGGTGAACCACAGTGGATCTGCAAAGACTGAGTTAACATTCCCTAGTACCAAGCAATGGGGCTCCCTGTGAAAGACATTTAATATTTATATAAGTTCTTTTAGATGTACCATGATGTGCAGCATGCACCTGTGCACCTGTTTCCCTAGCTCAGGAAAAAGCAAAGAACTAGTGTGTTCAAACATTAGCATGCTTAGCAAAAAGAGGAGGGGGAAATCCCTTCCTTTGTGGGATGCCCTCTATACTGAGCGGTCGCCTTGGAAACATTCTGTGGTCATCACAAAGAGACCAGTGTGTAGTGGCGCACAGACGTCTTGGCCATCGTAGCGATGTTCCCTCTCCAAGCAATGATGTAATGTTTTGGAATGATCAGAGCATCTCAGTGAGAAGCGCAGGCTTTGTAATGGATGAGTGGTTGCTGTGGATGAAGTTTTGTTAGACAGTTTTCTTGTTTTGAACAGTGTGGTTTCAATATGGCTGTCTACGTCCCATGCCAGACCTATGGCTTAGACATTTTTACAAAGAAAAAGCCATCACACTCTCACAGTATAATTTAAAACACCAAAATTGATGGTTTGCAGCCAATCCCTGCATCCTCTATGATTTGTGTCCCTATAGAATTATGTATCTGTCTTGTTTGTGTCTTATTTCCATTGACTCACTAATCTAATGAGGAGCAAATCCTTATTTTGAAGGGTTGAATCAAGTGGGACAGTCCCTGTGTCTGTTGTAACACATTACATAACACACACACACACACACACACACACACACACACACACACACACACAC
>JAQQZT010000006.1:18061370-18072977 GCA_030068275.1 Clarias platycephalus | reverse complement strand
TTATTTGGATTTTTACAACATTATTGTTGAAATACACAGTCCTGAAAAAGGGGCGTTTCTTTTTTTTGCTGAGTATACATCCAATGTCCGAAACAATGCCTAACTAAATTTAAATGCCTACTAAATTAATTTTTGCAGAAACTAATTTATTTTGCTTATATGGCGAATTTAATGCTGGGTATTATGTTATTTAATTTCATTACTGAATTACAGTAGACAATTGGAAAAATAGGTTACCAAAAAAATAACTAAAGTTCTAAAAGCATAAGATGTGAACGGGGTGCAGTTACTAATGTTTTTTTAAGTGTGAGCTTACCAAATCATCCCTTGGTTTAGGATTATTATTATTATTAACATTATTTGGTGAAATTATTATTCAGAGTCAATGGAGGGCGCTGTTAGGCTAGTCAATGTTGTTCTTTCTGTGTTAGATGAATTACTGTTTCAGTGAAGCAAGATCTGCTTTTTGGCTTATATGTGAAAGGCCGTTTAAAGCACATGGACACCTGGATGAAGCCGCTTTGTGGTGAAAGCAATGCTGGAATGATTTGGGATATCTACGTCATGGACCGTACAGGCCTTTACTGTGGGGGGAGTGCAAAGTATGTCAAAACCTTAACATAAAAGTTTCAGGTGTTCCATGTTATCTGTAGATTCTTTGGATCAGGGTCTGTGTGTGTGTGTGTGTGTGTGTGTGTGTGTGTAAGGAGTGTTTAGTAGTAAACGTTCCTGTGCGTCTCTGAGTCACCAGATTACAGGAAATTTTAAAAAGTGCGTCGCAAGAAATTCTACAAGTCCATCCCCTAGACCACCAAAACACTCCCCCTCGATCATCAGGCCCCTCCCCTGCAACAACTGTAACGCATTTATACACACATGTGCGAAGCTCGCCAAAGCGCGACACTCCCCACAGCCAGGGCTCACTTAGCGCAGAAGTGAACAGAGCAGTGCGGTGACCTGTCTGCTCTCTCTCATCTCTATTCACCGTAAGAATCTCAAGAAAATAACAGCACCAGCCGTGGATATATTATTGTACGCAAGGATCCCTCACGGTCCGACACTTATTTTTGAGCTGGAACGCACTGAGGAAAATGTCGGCTTCAGTATTGTCTTCCATTTACGACTTCGACCTGTTGTACAGGGTAAGCAAATCTCTCCCAAAAATCTAATGAGCCCATGTCATAGTTGTTATGCATAGGTCAAGCTTCGTGTTGACGCTGTAACGTGAGTGTTGAGTGTGTCTAGTGTTGTAACTAATTTTGGCAAATGGCAATAGTGTAGAGATCAATGTATCACTGGAAAGTACTCATGACCAAATGATTGTCTTTTTTAGCAGGAGAAAAGCCAAGGCTCTAATGCAGTGCATCTGAACAACGTGTTGGACAGGAGAACCGTAGGGGTACCGCTCTCCACATCCAATAAAAACAATAACAGGTTCAATGCAGGCGGCTACTTCCGGACGAACTCCATCAGCCACATGGACTCTATCGGCGGGGGCAAGGAGAGTCCAACACCAGCATATATGAATAAGGAGAACAAGTTTCGAGACCGCGCCTTTAGCGACACAGGGGACCGAAGTCAGCAGCTGCAGGAAATGCTCCAGTCTAAGCCCGGTTCTCAGATCAACTCGACTCGTTATAAAACCGAACTGTGCAGGCCTTTCGAGGAAAACGGTTCATGTAAGTACGGCGAGAAGTGCCAGTTTGCACACGGCTACCACGAACTGCGCAATCTTTCCCGCCATCCCAAGTACAAGACCGAGCCATGTCGCACCTTCCACACCATTGGGTTCTGTCCATATGGCCCGCGCTGCCACTTCATCCATAACGTGGACGAGCGCAGAGCCGCGCCGAGCACGCACATGAGAGTCCACCGAGGCGAGTGCGCGCTCCCGGCCGAGAAGGAGTCCGCTCCGTTTTTCACACACAAGGACAGACCCAGGTTGCACCACAGTCTGAGTTTCTCAGGCTTTTCAAGCTCTCACGGTGCCATGATCGAGAGCCCTACTTCTCGCACGCCGCCGCCCCCCGCCTCCTGCGCGCTCTCGTTCCTGGAGGACTCACTGGCTCCGAGTCCACATTGCCTCAGTGCCTTTGGGATGCCCGAACAGGACCTAAAGGCTTTCCTTGCCCCTTTAATCCCGCACTCCCAAAGTGCTTTTAGTGGGCAGGCCTCATACGGTCCGCCACCTTCGCCTCCGTTCCCAGTGAGCTCTTTAGCGCCAGTGCGCCTGATCTCCGATTCGCCACCGGTGTTTGACTCCCCGCCCAGCCCTCTGGACTCGCTCTCGGACCCGGAGAGCTTCGTCAGCGGCTCCCGCTGCTCGTCCGGCACGATCAGCGGCTCTGAGTCGCCCAGTCTGGATTCAAACAGACGTCTGCCAATTTTCAGCAGACTGTCTATCTCAGACGACTGATTTTATTATTATTATTATTATTATTATTATTGTTATTATTATTCACAGTTGGTGATTTTGTTAAGCTGGTAGGCCCAAGCTTGCGATTTTTAAAAACCAACAAATAAACAAGAAGGTGCCTTTTAAGTATATATAAAGTTAAGGGTCTAATCAAGGGCTCTTGTTTTTACCGATAAAGTAGCTACATCGGGAAAAAACGTGTGACGTGCCTTGTTTTTAACGCCCCCCTATGGCGTGTGTCAGTCAGTGCAGTTTTTGCTGCTGATGGAATGTCGCTGCATTTATTAATGCGTTTATAAGTGCTATCATTGCGCTTTGCTACATGCTATGAAACCTATTTAACTTTATTTATTGTCATGTGAAAAGTATGGCCTCTGTGGATCAAATGAGTCCATGTAGTATTTATCAAGTCTAAAGCAATACATTTATATTTGATTTATGATTATGACCTCCGATGTTAATCTGGAATCACTTTTTTTTCACAATAATATATTTTTGTTATTGGAGGTATATGTGTTGTAAATAAGTTAATAATTTATAAATTGTATACTATTTATTTCAGTTTTGTTTACAACATGTGTTAAAAGTATGGGAGCATCTAAAGAGGCCTCATTTCTTTTTTTTTCTTTTCTTTTCTTTTTTTTTGGGGGGGGGGGTGGGGGCAGAGGATCTCTGGGCATTTGATTTGTATAGGATGTATAGGAGTCTTTACAAGGTGTAAAGTTGTACTTGCCTTTCACAGTTTAAACCACCACAAAACATATGGACAATACAGAAACCAAAAAAAAACCTTCTTTGCACATAGTTGCACTATTTCAGTCAAGTGCCAGAGAATGTAGCAGTCACTTATTATCTTGATGTTAACTTTCTAAAATGTGCCTATGGAGTAAATGATCTCACATACTGTAGATCAGTCTAACCAAGGATTATGTTTTAGTGCCTATGTCAAGCAGATTCAGTTGAATGTAGCTTTTGTTTATATAAATCAAAATTATGTTGATTTAGACTATTTAAATAATTTTATTCAGTTAAGAGCATTTATTTCTGGATCATTTTGGATACACCATTCCTTATGATAAGATAAAAAAATAAATACAGTTTCTATTTTGACTTCATATGGATGAACTAAACTTGCTGGTCGGGAAAATATGTTGTATAACGTGTAGTTAACTTGTAACGATCAGTTGGACTACTTGGATTAGAAGTTAACAAAAAACGTTTGAATGTAAAGACAGGTCAGTTCAATTTATGAGGGATTGTGTATGCAGATACATCAATGTATACTTTGAAATATTTTGCATTGATATCCTAATAAAGATACATTTTAAGTACAAGAAGGAGAGTTGAATGTTTCTTTAAGAACATAAAAGGTATGTGTTTTAGTGTTGGGATGAAGCTCGTTTAAACTGAAAAGAGCTCTTATTGGCATGGGACTGTAAATGATTGACCATTCTCTATTCTCTGTCTTCCTACCCTCCCTCTTGCCTCCCTTTGAGAGCAGCTCTTACAAAGTCATAGAGTTTGGTACACTTTCAAAAGGTTGAGAGAGCCAGACTGGTCTGTATTGAATAGCAAGCAGTGTGTGTGTGTGTGTGTGTGTGTGTTTACACTGCAAAGTATGTGATCATTTTCAAAACCACACAAGCAGAATCTTGTTTATTGTACTGAAATTTCAAAACTTCCCCTGTTTCCTACTAAATATTAATATTGGGCTAATAATTAAAAGAAATCATGTTTTCCGAGTCAATTCATCTCACTGGAGAGCAATAACAAAAGCACTCAGCGTATCAGGGTTTGTTCAAAGATAAGGTGGCCAGTAAATATTAACATCGCCAAACCTTAGACAAAACTCTTTAACATTGTGCAAACATTACAATAGAGCTTAAGCTAGTGTGCATGCACAGATCTGAATTTGTACAAATGTTTGCTTAAACTTATGTGAAACTATGCTCAAATGTATGTTGTGTGTATGTGTGTGAGAGAAAGAGAGAGAGAAAGAGAGCCGTCTAAGTGCAGATGTGTATGTGTGCAAAAAGTGGCCATCAGCCCTTAATGAACCTGGCATTACAATAGCAGGAAACATACTCTGTTCCCTGATTAGGGTCCCTTGGAACAAAGCTGTTCTTCATTTTTCTTTCCATGGATTCCACACACAAGTGTTTCATCTAGTGTGGCCTTATTTTAGCTCTGCTTGAATGAGAAGTAAAATTTTCCTACTTGACGTGTTGAAAATAAAGAATTCTTGAAAGACTAGGGAGAAAAAACTTTCTTAATATGAATTGTCAGTTTAAAAGTGTGTGCGAATGCCTCCAAGGCTAACGGTTTGAAGTTTAGAGCTCAAAGCATATTTCTTAAAATGGATTTCACAAACGATAGTTAAAAGTTCCTACATGTTCTATTTAGAGACCCCATAAAAGGGACAAACTCAGTATGAAATGTTATGTTTTGTTAACAGTTTGAGTGTGATTCTGAGATATTTTTACAAGTACTTGTAGCACATTAACATAAAGGATTCTGTAATCGTTGGTAATGGTGTGTAAACAACTATCTGTGAACATTCTGACACAAACTATTACATCATGTTTTTTAAGCATTTTTTTGGGATTACTTAAAATGTAACAGCCAAACAAAAGTAGAGCCTTAAAGCCTTATTCAAATATGTTTTGAAACATTCTGGTAATGTTCTTTGTTAACCCTTTGTCTGTGCCTAAAAAAGTGATACTCCAGATGTCGCTGCTGATGTTCATTGCTATTTGAGAGTTTGTCCAGGTACAAAAGCAGAACTGCAAACAATCAAGAAATCAAGTTAATACTGGAGTGGCATTCCCACGCTGTTTCAACCTGGAAGATTGCGAAATGCATGTGTTCAACTTGTTTCTACATTAGCTGCCAGAATAGTTGACACTATGTTCCTTAGGGCCATGTGAATGTTTACCCAGTTATATACCTCATTTGTTTTGTAGGTGAATAATTTGACATAGGTGACAAACAATAATGCATAGGATGATGACAGTATCTGTTAGTTCACCATACAGTGTTCAGGTGGATGCAATCAGTATTTAGAGAATTTGCATGGGAAGTAGATAAAACATGTGGCAAGTTTTCAGGGCATGAACATTATTTATGGTGTAAAACATACCATGGCAAGGTTATTTATTAGAATGGTAAGTTAAGGATAACAGGCCATGAAAAAGATTCCTTGGGGTTAGCAATGAGGCAGCTATGTATGAGTACTGTTTCTTTGTTCACTTTTGAGAAATCTCATAGCGCACCCATAAAAATTGAGATTTATCTATAACAATCACACTTAACATATCTTATTTTAATGTGGCAAACTATGTCATAAACCTTGAGCCAGAGACATGAAATCCATCACAAAAAGTTCTTATTTAGTATCATCCTTCTCAAAATGGGGTCCAGAGTTTTATAAAACATAGCCAAGATTTTCTAATTTTGTTACAGAGAGGGAAACCACAACTCCCTATTATCAAAGCAATGGCAACAAATAATGCCAACTGGACTCTGATGAGGATTTAACTAAATTATTAGTATGAGTGGAAAAAAAAACAAGAACAGCACCAACAAAAAAGAACAACAAAAAACTATGCACAGGTTTAAATAATGTATCAGCATTCCATATTTGGTTTGCATGAATTAATCTGCACTGAGAGGGCTGTGATGTTTTGAGGGGGTCAACATACTATGCAACATAATAACAATACTCTGTATCTCTCTAGCTGTCTTTCACTATTCTCTCTCTTATCCTGTACAGGGTCACAGGAGGTTTGGAGTCTGTCTCAGGGGAATCGCGGCACTATCTGGGGTACACTCTGGATGGGGTGCCAGGCAACTACAGAACACAAGCACACACACACACACGTACACACACCAGGCAATTTGGAAACGCTAATTAAGATAATCTACATGTCTTCAGACTGTAGGCGCAAAACCGGAGTACCCAGAGCAAACCGTAGAAGCACTGGGAGAAGATCCACACTCCACACACACAGACCCAAAGCAGGCCTCAAACCCTCGTCCCTGGAAGTGCGAGGCCACCGTGCCACTAATAACAATACAATGTACAATTTATTTATTTTTTTACAGTATATTTAGTGTGTTGTATCAACAAGGCTAAAATTTGCCAAATCTTCTTGCTGTATCTGTTATATCTCTGTCAGATGTCATACAATTACTTTATTTAGAGAATATGGCCTTATTTTGTTTTTGCTCAAACTGTTTTTCTGTTGATTTCACGTTGTGTTTTGGATTGTTGTAGATAAACCGTAGAATAGTGCAACACTTTGCACCTAGTAGCCCTTGATGAAGCAAGCTTTTGTGCTTAAACTAGTATATAAAATTGGTGGCATGTAAACCTGTTTATTGCATCTCTTTCAAAATTGCAAGCCTAGATGTACAGTATACTGCCAATGATAAAAGATGGACTTGGTAGGCTTAGAAAGGCAGAGGAGTGGATTATGAGGAATTGGAAGCGGCTGTGCTTTTAATAAAAGGCCACATATTCAGGAACAGGATGGCTGTACTGAAGGCTAGAGGACCATGCTTCAGTCTGGCTCAAGCTTATCTTTAGCAGTAGTGCACCTGTGACAATCAAACTAGCTAACTGCGAGTTTCCTGTTTTGTTGACAAAAGTGTGTGCATAGTGTGATCCGTGGTGCCTCCTTGCACAAGGCAAGGAAGTTCCACCCTCCTCCCTTTCCTCTAGTTTGGGAGTCATAGAGCCCTGAACGAATATTTCCTTCCTTAAAGAAAACACTATGACCATAACCAATTCAATGCAAACTGCTTCTGTGGCAGCCATATTGTTTGCTGAGTGTCTGAAAGCAATCAGTACAAAAAACAATAAAGCATACTGAGTAATGGAGGAGTTTTAGAGTGCCTACTGTGTCTATATAGACATAAGGATAAAAGGTGAAATCATAAAGATAAAAGTGTGAGAAGTATATGATGAAGCATTTTGCTCCCAGAATTTGCTCAATAAAAAGAAGTTAATGTTAATGTTTGAAAAGTGATAAACTGTGACCTATGGAAGTGAACTTCATTACATAGAGATCTACTTACAGACCGGTCTGATATCAACACCTGTACAGTTGCTTATTTGTGCATTTATCAAGATCTTCAGTTAATGTTCAAGTTCAGTGTGTGAATGGGTTAAAAATGCAATCTTCATTGCTCTGACCCTGGCATGGTTGCTGGTGCTAGACAGGCTGGATTGAATACTTTCAAAATGGCTCTCAGTCTTAAGACCTTAAGTTTACACAGAACAGTTAAAAATAAATGATAATAATAATAATTTAATAAAATCCAATGAGCAGCAGTTCTGCAGTGGAAACACCTTGTTGATGAGAGAGGTCAAAGGTGATTGGTTGGCCAGACTGAGTCAAGCTGACAGCCACAGGAATTCCAGTTACCACTAGTCCATGGTGAACAGCAACACTATTTGCCTAATGCACCACAGAACACCACATCAGGTTTCACTCCTGTCTGCTAAGAACACAAATCTGAGACTTCAGTGGGAACAGATTTGCTAAAACTTGGGAAGTTGACTGACAAAAGATGTGTGATTTTTTCAGTTTTAGTGTGTCTGCGCCCTCTGCATCTCTGCGTCTCCTTTATGCTGGCATAGGAATAAATGATTAGAGAGTATGTTACTTTTAAAATCATGATAAATGGCAACCTATTGGAGGAGAATGCATTGCATAGATATAATTACAGTGAATTCAGGCAGAAACAGAGTGCAGTGCTGCGAATCTGCTAAGTTATGAGCCACAACAATAAACACAAAGTCCACCTTAAGAGCAACATGCTTAGCTGAGATTTAAACAAAAGGAAATGAGAGCTCCCATCTGGGATTTGATTTGACTACTATAGCAGAACAATAGAACAACCTGTTTCCTCTAAAGTCCAAGTTTTGGCCTGCAGATGTGTTTTTTTTTCTTTCTTTTTTTTTTTAAATACTTGGTTAGAACAAGTATTGATATATAATGAGTTGGCTGAATGGAGGAAAAACTTTCCCATGGAGATTAGATGTTTAGGTTAATTAATATGCAGCTGCTCTTTGGCTGCAGAGACTTTCTTTTGAGATTTTTTTTTTCTGTGTGGTGTCAGCCCCCTGAATGCTAAACAGGTCAAAAGGCATAATATGCAGCACAGCACGCACACCACTAGGAACCTTCATTGACGTCAGTGTGAAGCCTGCACGAAACTGACCTTGAGCTTGAGGCTGATGAGAGAGAATGGCTGCTCTGTTTCACCTGACTGGAAATTAGATGTTCACAACCAATCATTAACTTCCCTCTCATATAGGTCACAAAAAGAACTTCTTGAGACGAAAGTTTGCAGACAAACATAAGAGATTGGTGCCAAATTGGGGGGTCAAGTTTCCAGTACATGGTTTTATTCATCACCATTATGCTACAAAAATATTCTTTTGTATTTCTTCATTTTTTTCTCGAACTGCTGAATATTTAATGACTGAGCATTAAGGATACGGTTCAAATAATGCTATGTATCTGGATGTGAATGTGTAGGGGAGAGAGAAAATCTGAAGGAATGTGTGTAATCTATGACCATGTTGTCAAGTTTAATGTTGTAAAAGCATGAACCACAAAAACCTTCAAACAACTGCCTGTGTCTGGCTGTTGAATACGTCTGCTGACAGTGGTGTAATCTTCAGTGGGCTTTCAAGGCATAGTTGCCTTGTCAGGTGATTGTCAGGTAATAATCTTACAAATCATACAGTATATACACATTTATGTTTGCTGTTACCTGTAGGCTAGAGAACAGCTGGTTCTCTGCAATGGCACCTGCATTGACTGATCCCTTGTCATTGTTGCAAGCCTAATATTCACTCACTGATGCCATATTTAACCCAAAGATAAATACAATCCCTTGTCATCGTTGCAAGCCTAATATCACTCACTGGTGCCTTATTTAACTCAAAGGGTCTGTGTTTAGATGTCTGAAATGTTTCACCTGAAAAATGCACACCTCCAGTTCCTAATGGAAATTGGCCTAGAGGTTCCCGTTAAAAAAACATTTTTTAAATCATTTTTTCAGACATCAACCCCTAAGATTAAGAAACTTTCATCACTACCAGTTATAAAAAAATTATTTCAGCACTGACAAGCGTTTCAGTTTGAGGCCTGGAAGCTGTTTAGTTTGGCTGTTTTTGTCCTGTCTCAGGTGTTGTAGTGTAATAACGCTTAGTAAAATTCACTCTGTGATGGAGAGACCAGTAAACAAACATAAGTCAGGGAGAGCAGAACTGTGCTCACAGACACACCAAAGCACATAAAACAATATCCTGCATTACATTATAGGACTTTGCCCTCCATGAATAGTAAGATGAAATACATACAGTACATCCACAATACTCTGTCCTAGGCAAATTACATATTAGTGATAAACCTTCTCTTGCCCTAGGTTGTTTTGCGTTGTAAAAGTCATTTATGAGCCTTAACCCTTGGGATACATTTATGTGTGGTATAATTCTGTTAGGAAGATCTTTCTACTGATTTACACAGTTTATAGAGGATGCATATTTCTTTCACTTGTACTATTGGACTAGAAGAGCTTTGTGTACAAGCCCCGGGGCCTGGCTTTCCATCTGCAGGTGTGTGGGGGGAGGTTAAAGGTTCATGTTAATTTAGTTGCATGAGTGAAGTGGCCTAAAGTGACACTTTAATAATAAAGGGGATTATACACTGGGATGGGGGTAATATTAGAACTGATAAAGAGGGTCCCTATTAGCATGTTTCTACTGGACAGTCCAGTATAACAGTACTAATCCGTATGAAGAACTAAAAGTTCACCGCCGTCGAATAAAAGCCACAATGGTACATGTGAAAGTACGAAGAGTTCTCAGGATGTTTATTAGGATGTTTCTAAATGTTCTGAATGTGACGGGAAACAATAGGAGTAGCAATGGGTGGCTTTATTATGTTTGTAATAAAATATGCTACAAAACAAATGGATTGTTTCAAGTTTTCCATTGTGCTGAATGGGACTAATTGAGACACTACAGCTGAAGAATACTGTGTTCTTTTAAACAAAATAAACCATTAATAGACCATTTTAGATGGTGCATGGTTTGGACATAATTTTTCTCAATATGGTGATTTCATTTGACCAACACAATTTCTAGCCTGACTTATAGTTCCCTATGTGGTGTTTTTCTTTTTTTCTTTTTTTATAACTATACGCTACTTAGGATATTTTACTCCTTTTTGTTAGTTTACTTAATTAAATCAGAATGATATTGGTCCTTTTGATTTGATTGCTTTTTGCATTGTTTCACATATTGAAAGGTGTGTATGACTTTAAATGTACTAATGAAACATTTTTAATCATTTACCAGAAATATAGCAATAGATAAATAGGAATAGAGGTAAACAAATTTTGCCAACTATTGGCTCCTGAGTTCACAACAGAAAAACATTCACTTTATCATTCAGGGATTGCAAGTTCAAATGATGATGGTACAGGAGTGGCTTACTAAAATATTAATACAATAACATATTCATACATATCAATCACAGTCACACTAGTCAATAATGAGTGTCTGTGAGCCCATTAAGTGAACTTGAAAGGGGGATACACTTTCCTTCAAGTGCGTTATGTCACCAACTAAAGTTAATTGAGAATCAGTTTAGAGACAATCAAGGCTTCATGTAGCTTAGAGAAAGCCCTTCCTGATTGGTAGCTCATATCTGAAAGGGGAAAGCCCTAAGAGAGGTGGACATAGGCATAGACACCTTAAATGGAAAAATATTTTGGGGGGGTGCGGGGGTGTGTGGTTGGGAGATAGACATGAACACGGAGAACATGCAAAGATCCACATGATAGTGTCTTTACTGTGTTATTTCCCGCCAAAATAAATGCCACCAAGGGAGACAATGCCTTGATTCAGTTGGACTAAACACTGCTTATTTCAAAGAGCACAAGTTACAGCAAGAGCAACAAAATGTGAGATCGCAGATCTGCTACAGTGCTTTGCTGAAAAGTGCTAAAATGTAGATAGGAAACCTTGAAGGAATTTTAACTGGGGAAAGGGCTCGCAAAGATAGCATGAACACCGTTGTACACATACACTTGTGTGCCCACACACACACACACACACACACACACACACACACACACACACACACACACACACACACACACACACACAC
>JAQQZT010000006.1:18027351-18039467 GCA_030068275.1 Clarias platycephalus | reverse complement strand
TTTGTGAAGCTGCTTTGAGACAATGACGATTGTTAAAAGCGCTATATAAATAAAATTGAATTGAATTGAATTGAACTCATGAACAGAGTGTGTTGAGAATGGTGGGTGCCTTGTATCATTAGCTTGAACTTAGATTAAAGAATCATACATGAATATAAGTTAAAGCTGTGCTTTTATTGTGTTATTTCAAATCTACTACTGTGTTATTTTGACTGTACTATTCTACACCACTGTAGTCTATTGATGAGGGCAGCTGCTAATGTCTGTGATAATAATTAGAGAAATTAGATATTTCTCTCTCTCTCTCTCTCTCTCTCTTTTTACCTCTGCGTGTCTCTCTATCCCTTTTTCCTGTCTCAGGTGAGGCTATGATTCTGTGCTGGCAGGCAGCGTGCTGTATTTGGCAGGCTTCGATGGCCGTCCAGCTCCCAGCGCTCAGATAACACATGGCTCCGGAACGTTCCACAGCCGGGCGCCTGCTTTGTTGGGGTTATAATGATTGTGCGGCTGATGGGCCAAAAGCACAGAAGCTCCAGTGAGAGAAGGCCACGGTGAGATGGAGCCTGTGTAGAGGCCCTAAGGCTGCCCTCTCGCTCTCACCTTACCCAAGCCGGAGTGTCCCTGCTCTCATAAGCTGATCTGATGGCTGAGCACAACCATGGAGAGGTATGCAGCAACAAAGCAGCCATAGGCAAGCAAAATGTAATGGTTCACGAAGATGAAGAGATTGTCTGGGGCTTTTTTTTTTTTTCCCCCTGTTTAATCAACACTATCTTCAGTGGCATGTGTGCCTCGTACTTTGTGCCAGCTTCTAAAAAGAAATCTCTATTGTTCACATTTCTCAAACAAGCCCTTAATGATCATTATGAAAGCATAATTACCAGCCTGCCATGAGGTTTAGCATGGTAATGACAGAAGTTTTTTTTTCATACTCTATTTAAACGACCAGTGAGCACCCCCTAGTGGACATGAACCAAAAGAATTTAACACAGTCTGATAAAATAAAGATTTTACTCTTACTGTCATGGTGGGTGAATAATTCATACATAACATATATTAAGTGGCATTTATTCGGTGGTATTTATTATTATTATTATTATTATTATTATTATTATTATTATTAATCTTACCTCTAATTCCAAAATTAAATTATCCTCCTAAATGAGATGCCATTTTATTTAAAGGGAAAAGAATGCTTTCACTGTGGAACAACTTACTTTGCCCTAGACTTGGCTTAGGCTTTCCTCCTCTCATTTCTTGTTTAAATATTTATCTGTCATCCACCAGCCTGCAAGTGTGATCAGCTTTGCAAAATAATTTCAACACCCTCCTAAATCCTAAATGTCAAACCTGTGAAAGTTGCAGCTCAATATGCACCTTTTCGCCTTATGACTATATGACGGGAAAAGCTATATCACATGACTAGGACTCATGCTCTGACTAACCACTTCAAATCTGTACTCAGCTTCAAGGCTGTCATGAAACTGGGAAATAGATATGGTACGGATTGAACGATCCAGTTGATGAGGAAACAGTCAGGGCTGGAGTTGAGTAGTGTGCTCTGAACGGGTCTGTATACACTGCCACCCAGGGTTCAGCTGGAGATTAAATCAGGCTGGACGCAGCTTGCAAATGATTCTGCAAAAACAAACTTTAGTGGGCCCGTGTTTGCTCAAGCCTGTGCAGCTCCTTCTCTGCCTCACCCCACTGACCTGCTCCATACAGTTCAAATGCACCTATTCGACTGCTTCTATTTCTAAACACAGTTGTGTATTTTCATGAGGAGTGTCATTAACAAAGAGATTATTTACTTTCTAGTGTGTGTGTGCGTGTGTTGTCACTGATCAGAAGCAGGTTTCACTTGTTAGGAAATCACAACATTAAGTTGAACTGAGGCACATGTGTGTGTAGTCTACCCCTTTATTGAAGGCTTGAACACATTTACATGTGCGCTTTTGAACACACCGTACCATTCCACTGGGCCAATGAAGAGTTACAAATGCAACAGATAGAACTGCCAATGAAACTTGTTTATCAAGTGTTGATATATTTCAAAAGATCTTGTATGATCGCTGATCTGTCTGGGCTGTTGCCGAACTACGCCACATAAATAAAAATGTCCTTTAGATCAGTACAGAAAGCTAGTGATGAAGGAGTTCATTTGAGGCTAAATTTGGTGTTGCGCCAAACCGTGCAAAATAAATAGAACTCTTGACCAATCCATCTGCATAACATAAGAACATCTAACAGAGCTGAAATAAGGCTGTCCAATAGCAGAGTTTATAACATGGTAACTTAATTAAAATGTTTGAAAATGGAACACAATAAGGCCAGATTTTCCACATAGTCTCAGTGTGACAGCTATCCTTTTTGCCCAAATTGCAAGCATCCCAACAAGGCACTTAATCACTTCAGTCATGACTATAATGAGAAGTAGTGGTTATTGTAATTTTGCACATGCAGAAACTAGATCACTTATGGATGGTCATTTTTTATCACCATTAAAATACAGGGATTTGGGTAATTAAAGAATAAAGCATGTTGGTACATGGTTTGATGCAATCTGATATGTAAAAGTTTAAAAGAATTACTATCACTGCTGATTATCTTCCAGTAACAGCGTGTCCCAAAGGGTTTTATTTACTTTATACCACAGCAACTTGCCTGTAGAGACCAAACAGATTTGTAATTATTATATAAAAAAAAAAACAAATCACACTTCCTATACTGTACATTTACAGAATTACTTGCATTATAACAGATTTAAACAATCAATCCTTCACCAACCTCTATTTTTTTTTCTTCTTCTTGCCCTTAATTAGTCAAACAAAATGCAGTTTGGAATATTACTGATTTGTAACCGCAAAGCTCTCCATCCTGATGACCTTCCATGTCAGAAACATGCCTTTTATAAAGCACTACCACTGGGGACTCCATCCAGAAATGCTAAACAGGCGTCTCTGGACACAAAAAAAGCTGAGCTGTTATAGTAAATTATTCATCTGACCAATCAGCATTCAATGGCACTGTGGTATAAAACATTTAACAAATATACCTATTAATTAATCTTCAAAGATGCATACAAATTAGTTTTATGCATTTGTAAATATGCAAATTTGAATCACATACATTGAGAATTTAACCTGAAAACTGAACTCAGCTGTATTGCATAACTAAAGCTGAATAGTTGGATTTGATGTTATTTAGAGATCTGTGTATAATTTCTGATAGCAATTTGTGCTGTTATGTACATCTCTACAAAAATAATAATTTTTCATCTCTATAACAATAATAATAATTTTCAGTACACACACTGAGCTCCTGTTACTCCCCCTGCTCTCTAGACACGTCCTCCACACATCCGTATTACTGTACATCACTGCAGTCCCCCCAGAACTGCACTCTTCTTGGACCCCTTTCTGTTTCTATCTCTACCCTGAAATACCCCTTGTGTTTTTGATCAGTAACATTTTTGGTGCCCATATGTCTTTGAACCAAAAAGTCCTTGAGAAATAACAGGCCGCTAATGTTAGTCAGAAGAGGAGACAGTCACCCCTATGATATTCCTTTGTGTGTTACTGTTTGTAGACTAAACCCTGTCTATGAACTGAGGACAAAAGTTTTTTCTTTCTTTTTTGTTTTAATTGTCTGCTTTAAATAAATAAATTAAAAAAACAGAGTCTAAAGCAAAGACAAAGCATTACTTTATTTTCCAATTTCCTTGTACAGATTCCAACATAATAAATACTCATACATCAATGAGAAACCAATGTGTTTTATATCATGTGACTGGAAAATGTAAATAATTCACAATACATGTCTGACAATTTCCCCAATTTGAAATTCTATCTACAGAACTACAGGACGGAAGACTGCCAAACCATGATGGGCCACAAGCTTTATAATTACAGCCACTTATATTAGTTTATATCTTCAAAGATCCTCTAATGTATTCCAATGCTCAAAAAAAAAAAAGCACTGTAATGGAAAAAACCTAAATGGAGTCACAGAAACAAACAGTTTATATAACAGAGACTATTGTTTGGATTATTTAAACATTGAAATGCAATTTGTTTGGAGAATAGATATTAAGAATACTCACAACTATAATTGAGGGATCACATATTGCTCCACAGTTTGAGGAAGTTGTTACTTCTGTAGGTTTTGGGTTCAAGTGATTTTGAGTTCACTGAAGCAGGGCATAAGAAAAGTAACATCACTTTCTTTTTCTTTCTTTTTTTTTTTCTTTTAATTGATCTTCATCAGTGGCACCTGTCATCCCAGATTTGTTGAATGTAATTGGTGATGAATGACAAAAATGTTATTTCAGCCCCCAAGCTCTAAGCATGATAGAAAAATGACATTGCACATAAAAGCAAATGCCCACACATAAATTAGCCTAAAGGAGCTTGTCATTCTAAAGAGATGAATTGAGTGACAGCCATATTCAACCTCTTCCCTAACAAGAGGCATTTTACCTTAAGTGATAAGAAAGTCAGTATTTTGGTCAGTGATGTTTAATAACACTAAAAACCCATGAACATTTCACATAAAGCATTTTCTATAGTGAGCTGACACATTATTAGTCAAAAAAGTGTAATTATGCATTTCGGGGTGGAGTTCTGAAGTTACACAATCAGAAATACCTTCAACATTTACATATTGTCAAATGTTCTCCGTGCTGTAAAAAGAACAAAATGTGCTCACTCAGGATTTACTCTTCTTCCTGAACTGGCGACAACAGTCCATGAGATTTCCAATCATCCTGCCACGATTAAAAGTTTTTCCTTCACACAAACCAGAACTCCATGTGTCCCTTGAGAAGGAGCTGATTGGTTCCTGGAGAGAGGGACGAGGGAAGCGTATGCTTTATTTCTCCAAGTGGAGATATAAATTACGTGTATGAACATGTACGAGCTCCATCGCCTCAGGCTGATAGGGGCTCTTGTTGCTGATCTGAAAGTGGAAAAGGCAGGACGGGGCAGGAAGAGCTCTCAAAGCAAGAAATGAGAGCAATGATACATACCAGAAGAGAAAGACAAAAGCGGGTTGTGCTGTTTCATCACATGTTCCAGGACAGCATTCTGGATCATTATCTATTATTTCCTGTTATTTCATATGAGAAGATTATTTGTTTGTTAAAACACTGTGTCTAAGGAGATGCTTCATAAACAACACTGTGTAATTTTTGGCATTAAATAGCAGTGGAATTTCCAATGGCTCATCATTTTATTAAGAATGGAAAGTCCAAAGGACAAGAGTTTATCATCCTTACATTTATAATAACTGCCTGAGCAGTGACGAGGCGTCAGTTAGGAAGACCAGCCAAGAATCACTGCAAATGACAGCTCAGCCTTTGGCACCACACCAATTTTAAGCAGAAAGGAATTTAAACAAAGAAGTAGCACTGACACACCCAGTAAGATATTTACAACATGGCCTCATTTCAACAATTCTTGATTGTGGTCTTAAATAACATAGTGGCATTTTTTTTTCTGCTTGGGTTACATGCATCCCAGCAGCTTTCCTGTGATTTTTCTCTTGACTGGGAATAATTAATCTCAAATGAATGTGATGTAGAGAACAGACGTTATGTTGTTTTCTTTTCTGTCTGGAAATGTCATTAAGGCAGTTGTAAAACACACAGTTCCACGTTCATCTGCATGTTCTTATAGGTTCCTGCCAGCCATCCAAATAAGCCTATAGCTGTTTCACAGTGGAAACTCTGGGTTGTTAAAATATGGCTATGGACATATGGTGCTCATGAAACCGGTACAGGAGTTGGTCCATTTACGACCATGGAGTGTAACTACACTTCATGGACTTGGTTTGTAATGAACAGCATGCCACGGTTTAGTAGCATATGTGTAAACATACATGTGAGGGTTACACAGTTCTGAAAACAGATAACAGTAATGAGGTAAAAAGTATGAATGCAACCAGATGAGATATTTAAACTAATTGGAAATGAAGACGGATGACGAGGTGGCATTTTGTTCTATTTTCTGAGTAAAAGAAAAAAATATGGCCTGTATCATATGACTTAAAATGATGTGAACCCCTAACCATCACAATCAAATGTGTTATTCTAAATATCTTCTTCTTCTTCTTCTTCTTCTTCTTTCACTTCTGTTATAATAACCTCTACTCTTCTGTGAAGGCTTTCTGTCACAAGAACTTTGGTGAAGTAAGGTATTGATATCCAGTGTCATATAAAGGTATTTTACTTTAGCTTTGGCAAAGTAAGTTGTTATGGAGCATGCTTTGTGCACAGAGGCATTGTCATGCTGGTGCTAGTAAAGGGAAATCTTTAAACTGGAGCATAACACAACACATTCTACATAATTGTGTGCTTCCGATTTTGGAATCTGTTCATCTTCCATCAATTCATGTTCTTTATTAATTAATTCATTTTATTAAATAAATAATGTATGGAGGTATTTGCAAACCCAGCGGTCCCACCCCCATTTAATTCTGCTTGAACTGGGCTTGAGCACACTCACACATCTACACACTATGGACAATTATGAAATGCCAGTTAGCCTACCCTGCATGTCTCTGTGGGTGGAAACCGGAGCACCTGGAGGAAACCCACCAAGTACGCAGAAAGCATGTAAACTGCACGCACAAATACCCAAGGCCTGCGGTGTGATTCAAACCATCACCCTGAAGGTGCACGACCACAGTGCTAACTATACTATGCCACAGTGCTGCAGTATATCATGTTAAGAGCCATTATGTACTCATGAGAAATGTACTCCTAGGGTTTTATATTAATTATTGAGCTCTTTAAGTTATTTATACTGTTTATAGATAACTTTAAGCTCCTTTTATAGTTTTTAAAAGGAAGATCATAAAATAATTCTATAGCGAGGGACTCTGTGGGATATATTTTACAGATAAACGGGAACTCGGCTGTAAAGAATGTGAGCAGATAAACATTATATTACACTGTTGCATGTACTTAAAAGAATGAACAGGAAAGTGAAAAAGAATGTCTCGCTCTTTACTGTAGCTGAGAGAAGGGGGGAATGTCAGATTTGACACTGTTTTAGAGTCAGTTGTGGCATGTTTCCCTGAAATGTGTCTTGAATTGATTTACTTTGCCATAACCCTATTCTAATCCTTATTCCTACCACAAATTTCACAACATTTTATGCAGGCTGCGTCTTGAGGTTTGAAAACTGTTACAAATGAGAGTGTGAGACGATGTAGGACGAACAATGGTACACAAAGTGTTGTACAGATCTCATGATGTGATTAATGTAATTATGTAGATAAACTTTTTTTTTTTCGACTCACCAAAGCCAATTTTTCTCACTGCAGTCTTCGTGATTCATTCAGGGGATGGAGATCATTCCAGCAACTGCTTTCTAGCGCATTATGCCAAAAATGTTTGACATCTAGCACAACGTTTCTTGTGCAACGTAAAAGTGAGCGTGTTACAGTAAATAAACTCCAGCTGAACTTAAACATTTCAGAACTTGTTTGGCACCTTAAGAAAAAGTTTTTTTATTTGGTTTTAATTCTGTAAAGACACATCTTATTTGAGATTACTACTTTGAGAGTCAAAATCATGTGAATATTTCTTTGTGTTTTAAAAATGACTTTGAGCACAGCCGTTTGATTTCTATAAAAGATGTATTATATACTGTATGTCAAGACTGCTTTCAGCTTGAAGAGTTAAACTCGAGGATTGAGCTGTTTTTAGGACTTTGATAGTGGAAGCTTTAAAATATAGTGCAGTGAAGTTAATGGGTAGCCAGAGGCCTGCGCACACCTGAACATGATCAGAGCACAGAGGGAGGGAAGGCTCTCTAGGGGGAATATCGGCACACGCTGACACACCCTTTCTCATGAGCCCTATGTTTACACATCTGTGCACCGTCTCGCCGCTGTTTCTCTCACAATCTCTGCCCTTTGACGTTACAGAAAAGGAGGCAAATATGGGATGCTTGTTTAATCTTTTCCTGGAGTTTAGAAGAGAGAGAAAAAGGAGGTGGGGAAACTTTTTCTGCCTATTCTAAGCCAAGATTCTCCCAGGTCATGCCAAAGTCAATATTTATGGAGCTCGGTTGATGAAAAGAAGATGTAGGGGGTGGGGTCAATTGAATGGCTTCTGACCTTCTTTCAGATAGTCCTCATATATTAAGAGAGTGCAAGCGGCAGTCAAAAAGGAGAAAACACTTATCAGCCCTGCCTTTAGCCCAAGACCAAGCATGTAGTATAATTTCTCTCTGTCCATAATGTGTCAAATGTATACAACTAATGCTTTCAAACGAAAACAAAAAGAAACAGCTAACTGAATGGAAGTGACAAAAGAAATGATTAGAACATGCAGTGACAACGCCATCCAAGTGGTCTGCTTCTAGCATTTAATTTCCTCCTCCCCTTTTCCACTTCGATTTCCAAGCACTACTTTGTCTGCTCTTCCCTATAAAAATAAACCACAACCATGGGAATCTTGAATTGTTAATCCAAGCTATCTTCACTGGGGCAACATCACTCTTGCTTTTGGAGCATGCAACCTAAAATCCTTGCATCACTGTACACATTTTCAGCTTTTAAAAGGGAAACTAGCTGAGCCATATAAAGCTCAGTATTTATAAATTGCTCACAGCCGTCATCAGCGGAACCTCACTCCTTCCTCGTTTTAAAGTGCATGTGTGTGTGTGTGTGTGTGTGTGGCTTATGAAAGAATTATGCCCCAAATATTAAGGAAAAAATGAAGGCACAGAAAAAAAATAAAAGTGAGCAATGTGAAAATCTGTGGTTGTGTATATGACCAACATTTAGTCAGAGCTTAAAATGTCCACTCAGTGGACATTTCACCCTTCTGCCTGTTACGCAGAGCCTCTAAAATTAGCCCTAATTGCAGCCTGAAATGGGAGAAAAAACAGAAATGACATCCAGTCATGGCCGCAGCCTCGCAGATACTCATCCTCCCATGCCTATGCAATATAATCCCTGTAGGTTTGCACTTCCTGAAAGTTGAAAACAAGTAAAATGAGATGTTAAAAATGTAAAAAAAAATCAGTCTGTCTCAGCTTGCATTCAATAGAGGAGAAAATGTGAGTAGGATGGTTGTGTAGAGAAGTTGCTGTTTGGATGTACAGGTCTGTGATTACATGTTAATAAGCACACGACAGGCTGTGTCTCAGAAGATAGTAATGCTGATTGAGATGAGGACCTGCTCTGATGACAGTCAGCTGGACTGAATCACTGTGAAATGTAAAACCCAGCATTAAACACCACAAAACTGCATGTGAAAATGCTTTTCTTGTTACCCCACTGGGAGAGAAGCGCAGAGCAGAGATGACACTACTCTCCGACTGTGTGCGTGACGAAGATCCCAAGAGTCTCCAGTCATGTACACACAATTACACTCCCTCCTGACATTTTGGAGCTCATATGATTTTTTCATCCTCTCTACAGTTTGAGGTCATTTCCAGAGCTTGGCCTATAAACTAATTCTATTTGAATCCATGTGCATCCAATCAGAAATGCCTGCACATTTCCAGGAAAATATGCAGTTTTGATTAAAATGCTGCATGTCCATCTCCCCCCCCCCATTTTGAAAGGCTGAAACATTCCTTAGGAACAGTCTGGGGGTTCTGCAGTTTCGTTTGGAGAAGGGAGGATGAGTGGTGGAGTAGTGATTACAATTACATTGATTATAATACCATGTCAGTCCTGTCACACAGAAGACGTCAGATGTACAGCTGTTTAATCCACTCTGCTTCACATTTCAGTCTCCTGCACTGTTAACTATTGCTTCATACTACGTTTATAAACTCTTTATGTATGTCATCTTGTCTTTTGCAAATTTAGGCCAGTTCTGTTTTAAGAAATCTATCTTTATATGAGGGGCTGAATGTGATTATATACTAGTTAAAACTTTCTCTAGTGGTGAGTCCAGACTCACATGTATCTCAGGTAACTACAAACCATTACTTTATCATATGTATTAGAATTCTTTAAAACTGGAGAATAAGAAAGAATTTAAGTCTTAGAATATTAAGTCCATCTGAACTATACAGTACTGTGCACAACTTAAAGTCTTAGGCACATGAAAATAAATGCTATAGAGCAAGAATGCCTTCAAAAAATAAATAAGCTAAATACAGTCCAGTAAACGGTATTTAATGAAACAAAGTCAGTATTTGGTGTGACTTTGAGGACACTTTAGTCTCAGGAACAATTTGTTCAATCTTATAAGGAAATTACCTACTAAGTTTTACTAAGCATCCTGCAGAACCACCCACAGTCCTTCTGAGGACTTTGAACGTTGCACCTGCTTTTTTTTATGCAAGATCCAGCAGCTTTCAAAAAAGTGTCTAAAAAGTGTTATATTATTTACATAATATGCTGCTTTTTTTCTTTCATATACAATTTTTAAAATACTCATATACAATTTGTGTTGGAATACTCACTTACTCACTCTTCTATACCGCTTTATCCTGTATTCAGGGACGCGGGGACCTGGAGCCTATCCCAGGAGATTTAGGGCACGAGGCGGGGTACACCCTGGACAGGGTGCCAATCCATCGCAGGGCACACACACATACACACACTCACACACCCATTCACACACTATGGGCAATTTGGGAACGCCAGTTAGTCTAATCTACACGTCTTTGGACTGTGGGAGGAAACCAGATAATTGAAAAAAAAAAGCAATAATAAAGTTTGTACAAAAAATACAGGGTGCCTAAGACTTCTGCACAGTACTGTAAATAATTCAGGACTCACTTGAATTGTTCCAATAAGAATTCACATCACAGCTCTAGTGATTAAAACCTATAGGACGGGGGGTGGGGGGTGGGGGATCCTAGCAGACGTCTGACATTGGGTTAATTAAGAACATTTCAGTGTTTTAATCACACATTCCATAGGGTTTATCGTCCAAATTTATTCATGACTCATTCCACAAACTAAATCCAGATGCCCCTTTTGGGCGTGAGCAGAAGATACCCTAATAGGCACATCAGCAGCTAGAACAGGCCTTAATAAAGTGATCATTATAGAGTAAGGAAGTCACAAATTCACTTTATCACAGATACACAAACGCACGCACTAAAATCAATGACAGCTCAAGTCCCGGTGAGGAGTGGATAGACTTGTATTGAATGAGGAATCAGTGGGAAAGAGTGGGAACAGAATGTCTCAGGCACCAAACGGCTCCGCAGCTGTAAGAGATTTAGCCAAAGAAACAAAGAAAGGAAAAGATTGTGGTGCGGTTCCAACAGTTCTGCTGTGAGTTAGAAAGCGCACAACAGTATTCAGATTGAATGAATGTAGTTTAATACTCTTTAATAAAAGGTGATTCTGGAAGAACAACTCGAGCTTGCTAAGATGCACTAAACCTAAAGCAATATGTTGAAGACAATTCAATAACAAGTTCTTTTGTTGCTTTTGTCTGTCAGTAAAAGAACAAGATTAGTGCCTGAGCATCTGATGACAGCTGGATGCCTGTGTTTCAGATTTAATGTTGAGGCTGCTTTAAAGAATTATGAGGCTGCTGTTGACTAGACCTTTCTTCATGTGCAACTGTGACAAAGCGTTAGGATGTCCAATGTCTAACGAAATGGTGCAAAAGAGCACAAATGACCCTGACAAGAATACGCCATGATGTCAGTAAAATATAACAGAGAGAGGTAAGGCAGAATCAAATCACTGGTGTACAGTTTAGGAGATGAGGGCAAAAAAAAAAATCACTTGTAAACCACCAAAGCAAAACTCCTGGCCTTAGATCGTAAGCAAAGATTTAATACAATCAAGTCTCTACAGAGCACAGATGCTGCCTCAAAGCCTTACAGCAAGCCTCCAGGTCCCAGCATGCTGTGAAACAGAGAGAAAGAGAGATGCTCAGAGGAAAGCGGTTGGCTCGGCTCCTGTCTGCACTTGCACACCAGATGCGCTGTGCCTCAGCTCTGGAATGTGTTTGTGAGAGCAGTTTAACCACCGACCCGCCCAACCATTACCACAGAAATCTGATCCTGTCAATTCACTCCGCCTCCTCCTCAATGTGTTTGTCTCTACATTTGTGTGTGTGTGTGTGTGTGTGTGTGTGTGTGTGTGTGTGTGTGTGTGTGTGTGTGTGTGTGTGTGTGTGT
>JAQQZT010000006.1:17992977-18017587 GCA_030068275.1 Clarias platycephalus | reverse complement strand
AGTATAGTTTTAATTTTTTGAGTAAAGTTTACTATTTATATGCGAGTCAGCAAAGCTATTGGAATTTACAGTGTAGATAGATACTTTATTGATCCCAAAGCAGATTAGTACATTATGTACTTCATTTAAATTATATCATGACATCATCACAATGGTTGGTTACTTGCCACAGCAGACTAAGTTTTACACTGGCTAAATTATAAGTCTACATAATGTCAACAAAATATAAAAAGTTTTTAATTATATATATAATAATTTCAGATAATATTAATTTACAGATTGTGCACAAATGTTATTTCTAATCTGTTTATTTTCCTAAAATTATAAAACAGGTGAGGAACCAAACCCAGAGCTTTGTTGCTACAACATGACCAACAACACCACTTGCATGGAAGCTCAGAGCCCTGTTGCTTCTGCGTTACCCCCCTTATTGATCATGGACTTCATTTTGGGCTTGCCAGGAAACATCCTAGCATTTTGGCTCCTTGGCTTTAAGGCTCCCTGGAAGCCGGCCAATATTTACCTCCTCAACTTGGCGCTGGCTGATGTCCTGCTGCTCCTCGCCCTTCCCTTTCATATTGACAGTGTGCTCCGTGGGAGCTGGATTTTTGGGGATCCCTTTTGCCGCATCAGCTTTTTTATGCTGTCGATAAACCAGTCAGCAAGCATTGCTTTTTTTACTGTTTTGGTAGTGGATCGCTTCTACAGGATAGTTCACCCACACCATCCTGTTTGCCACATGAAAACTCAGACCATAGTATTGGTGGTCTGTGGAATCTGGGGAGCTGTTGTAACCCTTCGTCTTCCTCTGCTTGTGACTCGACTACTGAGATCATCAGAAAACGTATCTGCCTTACTTTGCCAAAACATCGACATATGGACAAACACTGGTGCAGGAATGAGGGTTCATAATTCACTCGTTATAATAGAGTTTGTTATAGCTTTCCTGTTAGTAGTCATTTCATCTATTCGTATCTATTACCATATACGGGGCAACAGAAAGCTGAGAGAGCATCGAAGAGTGAAACGGACCATGTGCCTACTTCTGATTATTGTGATCATGTTTACATTTTGCTTTCTGCCCAACTACATAACAGGTTTTGTGGCTTTTTTCCTTGGAGATGTCTTGTCATGCTCCTCATACAATGTTTTGGGTCAGGTGTTTAGTGTTTCTTTATGCCTTGTCTTTTTAAACTGTGCTCTGCACACAATTCTGTATGTTTTAACAAGTGAATACTTCAGAAATACTGTAAAAGAAACCACTAACTCTACAGGGATCACCAAGTTTCGAGTAAGTGTCAAGGAGGCCAGATCTCCTCGACGATTTTGAAAAGTACTGTAAGTTTTGAGAAGGAACATTCCTAGCCACAGCTATAAGACTTTCTAATCACTTTATCACCAGGACAGTACTTTTTCCAGTTCCACTGGGTATGGCTGTCTTCAGTCATGCTTTTCCACTCTAGCCTAATAAGGGAGCGCTTTCACAAAGTTAAGAGCATAAATTATAGCACAGGCTGCTTGTACAAGGTAAAATCTATGAGCTTCTGAGCTAGAGTACAAAATATAGCATACATTTAGCTGTATTTGTAAAAGTGTGCTAGCTACAGATAATTAGTGGCAAAGTCATTGTTATGGCATAGCTTTTCCTTTGAAAGAAAGCAATGCAGCTTTATGGAGACACAGCACTACTTTGGGCAGTGGATACCGCTTGGTAACACTCAGTCCAGGATCAAACAAATTATAATTTTATCACTGGTATTTGAATTCAACAAGTGAGATACACCTTTGCATACTTTTGATTTGCTAAGCAAAAGTTATTCGCTTTGCATGTTGGTTAAATAACAGCTGGCACTACCAATGCATAAAAAATGGACAGTTACTATATCTGGTGTAATATATGCTGTACTGTGTTGTATGATTTAGGTCATTATTTATTCACTTTTATTTGGTAAAACCTCTTTCAAGACATCATGAGATACTCATCTAAAATTATTTGTGTGCCTTGTACATTTTTACTTTTGTATTTTTTTTTTTTATAGTGAAAATTGCTTTTAAGTTGAATGCATGTTTCTCCCAGGATCAATATACCTGTAAATATATAACATCTATATAAGTAAACTAAAGTATATTATCATAAATGGTGCCTTATTTAACAGTGTTTGTACCCTAAATGTTAAGGATTTACATTTTCATCTTTTTACTGTATCCAAGCTTAAACGAGTAATGGACTTTATGCATTCAATCTGCCAGTGTACAGTATTTATAGAACCAGTTATTCTTTTTTAATTAAATTTAGTTTGAACCCAAATAGCCAGTGTGACTGTAAGCATTCTTTAAAAAAAAATTAACAATTGTAAGCCATAGTTTTTGACACATTCATATTCGAAAAGCTGAAAGACTTTAAAAACTAACAACAAACACATGGAAGGAAGAAATATCATCGCAATTATATACAATCTTTTTTTTATTCTGCATGTTTCACTTAACACATGACATACAAGTAAACACAACACAATATATGAAGCATAAAAAAGTAAGTTGCTGATCATTATGACTGTCACATGCAGTATAAACAGCCTGAATTTGCATTATGGTAACTCCCATTCTGCATTATTTATTTAACTCGTGTCAAATCTGAAAGTTTCTATGAACATACAGTATGGAGGAAAAAATATAGCCATCTGTGGGCAAACTGCCAATATCAGGTTCTTTTTAAAGTTTCTTTTAAAAAACAAACACCTTTTTTTTCTTTCATTATTTCTAACTGGGCACTCAAATTTTTCTTTACTTACAGCTGAAGAACAGCATTTTTTCCTGGCATATGGATAAAGTCATATACTCAGTGTGCCTCATAATTTTACACCACCAAATCCCCCTTGCCATTCAGCGCTCCTGAAACTGTATAGCAGTCCCCTAGAATAACATGAACCTTCATTGATGAGCGTGATCAGAAACACATTACATTGTCTGAAATAGAAAACATGAACATAAGGAAATTTATCAAACTGGTGGCTTTTCCACCAGATAAGACTGGAGAGAAAAAGCTGCACCTTGTGTCCAAAGGTTCCATGCTATTTACATAATTCTGCTTTCCAGTAATGCCCAACACATCAAACCTTCATTCCTGTTCAAAACAGCTCATGAATCTGTATTCATAATACTCACAGAAGGTAAGAGAATTAAAGGACTTGTAAAAGACTGTAATGCAGTGCTAAAGTAAAATACAAACGAAATAGCACACAAATACTTTACAGAAAAATCTCGAAAGAAAGAAATGCTTTGTACATTATACCGTCATTTCATTTGACCACTGACTTACAGGACCGTGTTGATCTGATCCTTACATCCACAAAATATTAAATTAAGAAAGCTGATCAGTTCCGAGTTTACAGAAGCTTAATTGAGACTTAATGGAGCCCTAGAGTTACTTTAAGTGCTTGATTCTATGGCATAGTGCATGGTGTTAGTTAACCATGCTTCACTGAATGCACTGTTTCTGTATTTCCAGAGAGAACAGAGCTGTGGTGTATGACCACTGTGTTGTATGATTAGGGGCAAGAATCAAAGAGAAGAGGCAGGCAGGTGAAACAGCATAGATGTGGGTCAGTCGTGGATCACAATGGGACCTCGCATCCGTAGACTAGGGTGAGGGGGCACGAGGATGGGTCCCTGCACTGGCCCCTGGGGGACCCTGCGCAAATTAATCTGCTCGCATGGCTGCCTACAGGCTCTTCTTAACTGGGAACGAGTGAGCAGCCTCCGGGCTTTCCTGTGACCACAACACAAGAGAAAATGATGACTGTTCACTCCTGCAACATTACTGCATCCAAGACTGTAGCTGAAGACTGAGGTTTACAAAATGTCACTACAACAAAAGCAATAGTATTTCAGAGAATACAAAGGAAGATGGAGCACATATGAGGTGACATGGTGTTTTTTTTTTTTATATATATATATTGCAGCCCTAAGTTAATAGTGTGGAGTGTCACATTACTATAAATTGTCTGACTTGAGCATATGACTTAATATGGTGTGTGTGTGGTGAGTTGAAGAAGACTTTAGAGAGAATCTACTCCAGTTTGAGAAATTGCTTAATGTGACATATCCATATCACAAGTATCCAGTACCTCCAATATGTTTTTATAAATCATTCACACAATGGTCACAATGGTCTAATTTTACTGATTTCCTTGTCTCATTCATTTTAAAAATTAAAGGGATATGCAAGTCAAACCAGGACATTTGATTGTACAGAATAGCAACACAGTTATGTGGGTAAAACTCTCTATTTAATCCCCTCCTACACACTAATGCAGTTATGGGAAATGTGGCAATAACTCCCAGCCGACTTCCTCTATTGTGCAACTGATGTTCGTCAATGCTTGTGCATACAGTTCCCTCAGACAGATGTGTCTCTTCTTCTGCAAGTTGGAGGTGTTCCACAAGTTGGAGGTGTTCCACTTGCACAAGAATGCACAAGAATGCGCCCCCCCCCCCCCCTCCCTGTACTTGAAGTCTTCTGTAAATGTCAATCGGTTTTGCTCCTTCATTCGTGAGAAATTTCATCATAAGTCCCGGTTTGACTTGACTTAAAGTTACAAGTTAAGTCGTGGCCTTAAAATATATCACAAAAACCCACCATGTCACCTGATCAACTCCATAGAGAAAGCATTATTACACATTTCCTCTTTCATAGAGCAACCTAGAAGACATGCAGGAAGGATCTGGTTACATAACAGATCAATGATCTTAACACAGTTTTTTTTAATTCATAATTCCATTTTCCAATCACAAACAATAGTTTGATGCAGCACCAGTTAAAGGCTAATCTATTGTTTTGTTTTTTGAGGAAAACATATGATTTGTTACTGACTAATGGAATAACTAAATATTCCCGAACACTAGTGACGGCTCAGTAGAAAAACACATAAATCTTTCTTAGTGGAACTGGCATGCTGTTATTGTATTACTGCAAGCTAATGTTGCCATTGTGTTATCATGACATGGGGCATTTGTGTTTGTCTAAACCACAGAAAACAACATTACCAACTGGATGCTAATTCTTTCCCTTGAGAGAAAGACCACTCTGTTACAGAGAAAACAGGGAGTGTACAATATGCAAATGCACATAAACACACACACATACACTATCCTGCAGTTCCTGGAATATGACAATATGAGGATTAAAATACAGTAGCACATGAATGAAAAAAAAAAAAGGTTTTCCCAATCATTCTGTAACAGGTTGTATTATATACAGTACTCTGACACTGCCATGGTTCAGTAATGGTATTAGTGTGAATTTCCCCCTCAGGTAAACACAAGGCCAGTTAATTTGTGAGAGTAATGCTCATCTGAATGCGCTGCCTCCCAAAGTGATTACAAGCATTAAGTTTTGTAATATGAGCCAGTGACAACTGATTATATAAATGTAATTTGATATAACGTTGAGAGTATAATTGCAATAATCAGGCTAATGGATGAACCCTCGAGTCCTGTGTTCATGCACAATTTATAAGGCTTACAGTCACTGTTGCCACTGATTGAGTCTGATGAAGACGCCATGATCAAGACTCCTAACATCAAATCCTTTAAAAAAAAATTTAATTGGCTAAATGTATTAGTGAGCACTCGGATTAATGCAAATGCATGAATGTGCATTAATATGTTAAACAGCCATCCTGTAGAACAAAAATAAATCTAGATGTCTATCGTCTTCTGAAGACAGCCAACATCAACCATGGCGTGGTCACTTGTGGAAATATCAGGGTATATGACTTGTCTATCATGGTTACACATGCGGTTTTTCACTTTTCTTTCCTTGCGCACGTTCTAGATACTAGAAACAATACAAGAGTGAGATAACAACCACAATTTCCTGGTCACTGTATGATGAGGTAAAACATGAGTGCCAGGCCCAGCCTCAGAGTGACTCTCATTTGTCTCAGCTTCTCTAAAGCCAGTTACAGCCTAATCCTTCAGAGCAGGGGCTCTAAATTTAGCCTGGCATCCGCTCCGGCGAGCACAGACGCGCTGGTCATGGCTCATCCAGACAGGGCCTTAATGGAGAAGCATTTTCTTACAGCTTTCTCCCTTTTCTAAAAACTAGTAGTCTTAAACTAAAGTACAATCATGATGTTAGGATGACACAACATTTTGAGTCGAGCTGCTGAAAGCAACTAATAAATAAGCATAAGCAAGATGTAAATTCCAGCCATGTCAACAGCAGACTTTGCGAGTGAAAGGTAACCAATCCGTCTTGTCTATGTCGTATCCATTTAAAGCATAAAAATCTTGAAATATCTAGCATAACTATTTTTATTGCATATCATGTAATTAAATGCAGCCCCAGTCTGTGAGTGTGTGTATGTGGTGTTTGTGCATGTGTTGGTGTGGATGCAGTAATGGGCCAAGGTCTTACCATGAGCAGATGTCTAACAGCTACAGCACTGAAATGAGACAAGCCGCCAGTCAATCATAGGAAGTCACAAACACACTGTGACCCACGATCTATTTGGGCATTAAATAGTCTTCTTGCTCCTCTAAGGTACCCCCTCCCCCCCAAAGCAGACTTTCTTTCTTAGGATTAATTTTGGTGCCTTATTAATTTTATTTCAGTTAAAAATGAAATGAATCCAAATTTTAAAAGAAAAATGTATAATTTCAGACCTTATTAATAATCACCAGAAGTTGAGCACAGATTTAGGCAGACAGAGTACTCTAGATCAAATTATTACAGACTGAGAAATGATCATTATGACTAAGAAGAGACATTTGTTGCTGCAGAACATATTTGGTAAGAAATGAGCTCCTTAATTCTGGAGACGTTTATACCTCGGTGTCTCTTGAATGAAAAATAACGAGTAAAAATCAACTAAAACTGATCGACATGTTAAAAATTGACACCAACGTTAAATGGCACGGGTGGATTAAAATCCATCTCGTCAAGGTACACAAATTTTTCTGCATATAGTTAACAACATTTTAAGACTTTTGTTGCGTAATCGTTTTGGAAGGAGTGGGTATCTTTAACAATATGCTAACTTTCAGGTTATCTGTGGAGTCCTGCCACTCCCTGTTGGGACATTACAAACAAATGAGCATTCTATTCTATCCAAGATACCATCACAATCTCACTAATCAACTAAAACAACCGTATTTGCACTGTTTCTGACTTCCAGTTTGACCAACTTGAGTCAATCGATAATCCTGAAAAGTGCTTATCAAAGAGCAAACTATCATTCTGACACTCTTTGATGGTGTTTGTTACACTTTTACTCTAAGACCAAGGGTGTCATGTTCTGTTTACATGTTTACTGGCTGCTATCAGTGGTTTATTGTTTAAAAAGAAAAAAAAAATTATATGTAGCTTGTAACTCAATATCCACATCAAAAGGCACACAGAGAAAACATGCTTCACATTAGGTAGGCATACCTGGTTTCTCGGGAAACAAGGAAAAAGCTGTCATCTGGTGCATCGATCCAATTGGGCCGCCTCTTGCGCATTATCATGTTGCTGGCTTGTAAGCTCGGGCTGCCACTGCTGCGTCCATTGTGCTGCTGAGAGAAAGAGAAGTGTTAGATGTGAAAGGTGAGCATGATGCATAAGGTAGACACTCTTGTCCAGAGCGACTTAAGTTTCCTTAGACATATCCTTACACTGGGTTACTAACTAGAAGTACTAGTCCAAGTACTCAGTCAGGGAGAGTTTTGTTTTATTTTGTCAATCCAAATACTTAGACAGATATGTATTTTGTCAGCGTTTAAAGATTGCCAATGAGTCTTACCCTGACAAGCCCATTGGTTTAGAATAGGATCAATCTGGACTTATCAAACCACATGACTTTCTTCCATTGCTCCAAAGTTAAATTTTTGTGATCCCTAGCAAAAACGAAGCCTTTTTTCTTGTTAGTCTGACTAACAAGTGGCTTTGTTATGACCACACAGCTATTTAGTAAGAATCACGGGTTGTCGTCACATTGTGTCTGTAGAAAAACTTTCACTATTAAATGCTCTTTGAATGACTTTGAATGTCATTTTTAATTATGTAACCTCAAGTATAAGTGTTCTTCAATCAGTTCTTTGTTTAATTTTTATTCTGACCACATTCATTCCACAAAGTATACCACTATCCTTCCAGGTTTTAATCATGTGTTTGACCATCCTTTACTCAATTCCTGTTTGTCCCCAATTTTAGCAGTCTCCTTACATGCTTTCTTTCCTTGATGCAGGTCAATAATTTGAATTTGGAAATGCAGTCACTAGTAAACCTACAATGTACATTTTCAATTTCCAAGTGTGACTGAAAAGCAGGATTAGATAGGAATAAATTGTATCCAGAGCTGCAGGATTAGAAAACACAGAGGGCAGAAATACAACTAAATCAAAGTTAAAACCATTTAAGTTGGTAACCTAGGAGGTAAAAACTAGTAAAATAAAAAAGATGACATTCTAACCTGCAGTAATGAACAATCGAATTTATTCAACATGAATGCTGTTTTGTTAAAAATGTCATTATTCATTTTACAAATGATGTGTGCATGATGTTACACAACATGTCTTTCTATGGTTGCTTGTTTAAACTACAGGTGCATCTCAATAAATTAGAATATCATTGAAAAGTTGATTTATTTAAGTAAGTAAATTCAAAAGGTGAAACTCACATTATATAAATTCATTACACATAGACTGGTATATTTCAAGTGTTTATTTCTTTTAATTGTGACTTACAATTACGTATCTCAGAAAATTAGAATATTGTGAAAAAGTTCAATATTGGAGACACATGGTGTCACACACTAATCAGCGAATTAACTCAAAACACCTGCAAATGTTTCCTGAGCCTTTAAATGGTCTCTCAGTCTGATTCAGTCGCTGGCTGTTCAGAGAGTGCTGTATCCAAGCACATTAATGGGGAGTTGAATGGAAGGAAAAAATGTGGTAGAAAAAGGTGCACGGGCAACAAGGATAGCTGCAGCTGTGGGAGGATTGTGAAACAAAGCCAATTCAAGAATTTGGGGGAGATTAACAAGGAGTGGACTGCAGCTGGAGTCAGTGCTTCAAGAGCCACTCCGTACAGACGCATCCAAGACATGAGCTACAACTGTCGCATTCCTTGTGTCAAGCCACACTTAAACCATAGAGGTGTCTTACCTGGGCTAAGGACAAAAAGGACTGGACTGTTGCTCAGTGGGCCAAAGTCCTCTTTTCAGATGAAAGTAAATTTTGCACTTCATTTCCCAAGACAAGTCCCAAAGTCTACATTAAGAGGAGAGGCACAGAATCCAAGTTGCTTGAGGTCCAGTGAAAAGTTTGCGCAGTCAGTGGTGGTTTGTCAAAGATATGTCATCTGCTGGTGTTGGTGCACTGTGTTTTATCAGGTCCAAGGTCAGGGCAGCTGTCTACCAAGACGTTTTAGAGCATTTTATGCTTCCCTCTACTGACCAGCTTTATGGAGATGCTGATTTCACAACTTAGGGTTAGGGCACCTGCTCACACTGCTAAAAGTACCAATACCAAGTTTAAGGACCATGATATCCCTGTGCTTGACAGCCCAGCAAACTCATCCGACCTAAGGAAGATGCGAGACACCAGACCCAATCGCAGAAGAGCTTAAGGCCGCTATCTGAGCAACCTCCAAAACTGACCACCTCCATGCTACGCTGCAAGGGTAAGATTCAAATTTTCTGAGATACTGAATTTTGGGTTTTCATTAGCTGTAAGGCATTTTCATCAAATTTAAAAGAAACAGACACTTGAAATCTATCAGTCTGTGTGTAATTAATCTATATGAGTTTCACTTTCTGAATTGAATTACACAAATAAATTAACTGATATTCTAATTTATTGAAATACAACCACAAATAATATGCTGTTCAGCTGCATCTTTGTCGTCTGTGATATATACCAACACTAGAAAGGTTTACGTACCAGAATGGGACCCACGATGTGACCCTGATTTTCTGTAATAAAAGCAAAAATAAATGTGCGTTTAAATTAAAAACATCACAAATGGTGATGACAACCAGATAATACTTAAATGTTTCTGCATATGTGTTTAGTGCGAGCACCTTGCCCTGGTGCATTTGCTCTTCTCTCAGAGTCCATCCTGCTGCTATGGTGGTAACTGCGTTTTCCCAGCATGCCAAGTGGGCCATGGCTTGGTAGGGAGGAAAGAAGTCGGCGTGGTGGTTGGATCTGTAGACCAGGTGTACGATGAGAGCGCTGGACATGGGGTGCTGGACGTGACTCTGAAAATAACACAGCAGAAACCAAATCACTGTTGGTCCCATCTTCCCTACAAGAAAATCAGGCCAGCAGCAATGGGGGACATGGCGTGACTTACCGAGATACTGCAGGACACTGGTTAGTGTGCTCCTCTGGGAAGGTTTGGGCTTGGTGGATCGCCCGGTTGTGCCTTCTGCGACTCGAATCATGTCTACACATCAACCGGCAGCATTGGACACACAGAGAACAGGGCGCAGTCAATATGTCGCAGCAAGCAAGAGAGAGAGACTCGTCATGTCGCTGTGTATCACCACGCTCTTTGATAGACAAAGAGGCAAATCACTTGTTCTGCAGTCATTTCTTCAGGCATACGCCATATGTTTGTTCTCCCTGGACTCTAGCACATTGATTTGACCATAATGCGCTCATTAAAATCCCTGTCCAACTAAATTCAGCTCATTATAAAATTCATTAAAAACTTCAGGAATTCCGCTGCAATATATCCTACATATCCTACATGATACAAGTCATTCTGTTGCCTGGGCAAATGAAGGCCTGTCTTGAAGGGCTCTGAAATGTACTCGAAACATTCCCTCTCTAACAATGCATCTAATTGGATCACACATCACTGAGCCGACCGCAGTAGTAAAGAACTGCATAGAGCAAAGAAAATGCAATCTGAGAGCTGTTTTAGTTCAGGAAGAAAAAACCTATGTATTACAGCTCATAAGGTGCATGCTGATCAGGCACTCACTAACCAATAGAATATTGCTGTAATATCTTGGAAATTGGCAATTTCTTGTAAAGTAGCAGGCTTTGTCAGCAGCTTTTCTGTCCTTTAAGTGATTTAAGTGATTCTTCTATGCTACATTTAGTAGCTGTTATGTGATACTCGCGTGGGTATTGAGGTTGAAATCTTGTATGCATTCCTTTTAGATCTAACCCACCAGTTAACCCTTAAACAAGAAAATAAAATTAAGTAAAGTAAAATAAAATAAAAACTCATATCTTAGCAGGACTGTTATATTTCCACAGGCAGCATGCTGATTATTATGCAGAATAATCCAATAATCCAATTCACATTCACACGCCATTAAAAACAAAACAAAAAAACACAAAACACGCTAGATGAGGGCATGAACAGAGCAGAATGACAGGACCTAATGGATCAGAGCTCATGCTGTCAGTGGTGGTGAACTTCATACGACTGCCGCTCCACACAGAATATCAAGTGCGAGTGTGGCACAGTGATGGACAGTTACACAAGACACATGAAACTACAAGGACTCAGAAAGAATGGTTTCAGCCATGGCTTTATTTTTGTTTGTTTGATAGCCCACAGGACATTTACACCAGGAAAACAAAGATATGATAGAAAAGAAGGAAACAAATCAAAGAGCATGCCCCAAGGGTCACCATGCCATATAGCACAGAGGTGCCACAAGATCTTCTTACGGGTGCGACACAAAACACACTTCTAGGGTGGGTGGAGAAAGGAGTGGAATGAAAGCACAGAATGAAAGATGTGGTAGAAGCAACACAAAACTTGGAGCAACTTCAGCTGAGGTGAGATGCAAATAGGAGAGATAAGGAACTATGAAATTAAATGACAGACTTTACATTCTGTAAAAACTGAATTAATATGACTAATTTGCCTGTCAGGAGCTGTAGTCCTATAAAAACAAACAAACAAAAAAAATCTGCAATATTATACATGGAATATTTTTTCCAAAAGCTGGTTACATGAAATGATGGCTTTCAATACCAACAACTAACTGTGCGTGTAAAATTAACAGATAAACCCCTCAATATTCTGCACAACCTGGTAGACCAAATACATATTTAATTAAAGGGCAACATTAACATGGGAGCCATCATTTGTCTTATTGCCTATTTGACAGTACACTGGTGGAAAAGCTTTGTAAAATTAATATAAATAATTGCTGCCCAGTGTGCTTTTTAACATCAGTATATATTTATTTCAGGCTTTACCAGAAGGCCAAATGCCTCATGTCCATAATACAATCTTTAACCTGTCTGCACTGCACTGACATGAGACTGCTAGACACTTTAACGTCCAAACAATTTCTTACCACCACCATCAATCTGCTCCTTAATTTTATTTTCTCATCTAACAAAATACATAAATAAAGCAGCAGAAATCCTTGATTGTTCTTAAGGCATAGTCAGACATTCCAAACCATTTCCATACATCGAAGCTAACTTCACTGAAGATTCACATATTTTGATCTGAAATCTATTTTTGCGTTTTAGCTTCCTCCGATTATTGCATTTACTAACCGCATAAAGTAGGAGTCACACAAATTGCACTCTGGAGTGATCCACTGAAGCGATGACATGATTTATGATCTCATTACAAAGGCACATAAGGCCTCAACAGCTTGTCAGTGGATTCTTCTTAACACGAGTCATTTGCTAAATAAAAGCAATTTGAGTAGTCCAGCTTTTATTTGCTTTCTCATTCCTTGTGGACAAATGATTTTTAGTCTGGATGATTTTCATTTCCGCTACGCCTAGGAACACCTTACTCGGGGCCATCGTTTGGAGCGGTCCTATCATCCACCAACTGATGCAACGAACAGCTCACACAAATGAGATGCTCTTCTATTACACAATTTATTCTTTAGATTAGATGGTACCTGAAGAAAATGATCTTGATAATCCACAAACCTATACATATTCCCTGACCATTATTTAATATCAGATAATTTCAATCATGGAATTGGGCATATTTACATTCCTACATCATTTAAACTCATGACCATATATGCAGTTTTCATATACTTTCATATCCTTAAGTATTGTAAGTTAAAAAAAAAAAAAAAATCTTTTTTAGCTGATTGATAGTTTACACCAACAGACTTAAATTTATCTTTGGAAATTTTTAATTTCTGAAGTAAAACCAAAAGATTACTTAGTTTGATAGTCAATGCATTAAATTATGTTGTGCAAAAAATCCTTCCTGAGATATTCTTCTCTTGTCCAAGCTGTTCCTCCTACACTGAATTTCTTAAGGTGCTTAAGACCCCTAACCTGTCAAAGACATACTGCATAAGGGAATATTACTCTAACTACTCAGTCACTGTTTTATAAAACTCAGTTCAAAAGACTTTATACATTCACAACTTGTGGACAGATATTAATTACACCCCCCCAGTGACAGCCTGAATCTGTTACAGATGCAGGGCAAGGCACAGGCACTATATTCAGAACCATTTTATATAGGAGCTTGAATTTCTTATACTTTACAAACATCTTGAAGTACAGCACAGATATCATGCAGAAACATGACAAAAAGACAAGTGCTGTGTATGACCTTAAGAATGAAATGGAGCTAGAAACAGTACAATGAACTGTGGCAGGGGAGGACAGGTTCACAGTGAGCATTACGTAGTAAACATCATGAGGGGTGTGCAAAATACAGTTTCTTGTAGGCAAAATAGACGTAAAAGGGCTCTGTAAACGCAATGTTAATAATTACAAGTCTCACATTATTCGCACTTTCAAGTACAACTAAAAGCTAGAGTAAACGCAATCGAAAATGGAATCTACTTAATTGTGTGTTATCAAACCCTTTTTCACAGACATTCCAAATGTTTTTTTTTTTTTTTTTTAAAGAAATGACAACAGCAAACCCAAAAACGTAAAAAAACAAAAAACAAATTGAACTGAAATGAAAAGATGATTGCAACCCAAAATGATGGAGGACAGGCTTTCTTTATTGGAAACGAGGTGGGGGGAATACAAAAAACAAAATATAATAATAATAATAATAATAATAATAATATAACAACAAAAACAGTAAAAGACAGAAATGAAGGGGAGGAATGACTGCGAGATGTTGAGGTGGGTGTGAGGAGGACAGCAAAGAGGGTGCATTGATGTGTTTGTGTGCATGTGTGTGTGTGTAAAGGGGCAAGATTTAGAGAAAGATTGAAGTTAGGAATTTAAAGAGCTCTTACACTCCGCCTTTATGGCGCCACAGTTAATGGGCACAAAGGGGCGGCGCGCTGCCCGGCGCAGCCTGATGAGGTCACGGCACATGTGACGCGCCAGCTTGGTGAGGCGTGTGGCCTGTAGCAGAAAGGCCTGCTTAGTCTTCATGGAGGATTTGGGACTTCTGTTCCTCATTGGAACCATGTGGGAGCCCTGACGCAGGCTATGGCCACGTGAACGCATCTCCTACAGACAGACAGACGGACAATAAAGGGAAAAGTAAGTAGGCCGGAAGCATGAAGAAGAGAGAACAGCAGGAACCAGAGATGCAGACAGACAAGGAGATGAGAGCAAGACAAACAGATTGATAAAGATGGAAAGATGGAACATGCAGTGCTTTGCTTATAACAAATATTGCACCATTATCTAGATCATATTTTTTATCTGCCTTCTGTCAATAATGATCGTGACAGAGAAGCAATTACACTTCAGTGCACTAATTATTCCATTTTCAGTCATAAATCCAGCGTTTGCAGTCTGTTTTATTTGTGGCATGTTTGATGAGGTATAAAGCACCCTTCAATCCCATGAATGGTCAAAATAACCAATCTCTAGCGGTCTTCTGAGAGATTATAAAGGCCCCCTATCATCTTACTGACTCCTACAATGCTAACCCTTACATTTGAAGCAGGGCTTGGAGGCGTTTTCTCTTCTGTCCCCTCAGCTCGGCTTGGCATCTTCAGGCCACCATACTTTTTCCAGTACATCCAACAGGAGACACAGAGACGACACTGCATGTTCGGAGGACCCCACGAGTACCACTGAGGAGACTGCATGGCTGGGGAGGTAAGACAGACACTCAACCCGTTAACCCTTAATCTGTGCTGGAAACACAACATTGGTCAATAAACGATTATTATTATTCATTAATTTATTATCATTATTTTTTAAGAATGTCGCATCAGTGTTAAAAGGCAGGCTCATGTATGTAAATTATGTTGAAATAATTACGTAAATAAATTATGATTACATTAAGATTAAATTAGGTTTTTACATTTATAATGAGCAAATGCAGAGGTGGAAAGTAATGAATTACATTTACTCGCATTACTGTAATTGAGTAGATTTTTTGTGTACTTCTACTTTTTAAAGTAGTTTTTAAAATCTGTAATTTTACTTTTACTTAAGTATGTTTTCTTTAAAGTATTGTACTTCACTACATTGTAAATCATATTCGCTACTGAGTAAAAAATAAATGAATGAAAATTCAAAATAATACAAATAATACAACGGGGAAGGGAAAAAAATTGCACCCCGGAAACCACTGCACTGACTGATTGATGGGCGTGGAGAACAAACGTGCTAAATGTGCGCAAGCACAAGAAAGGGAACAGATTTATTATGCAAGGGTGTTCCATCCTCCATCCCACCCCCGCTGTTAAAAAAAAAAAAAAAAAAAAAAGAAGTAACTCAGTAACTTTTACTCTGAGTAAAATTTTAATGAGCTACTTTTTACTTTTACTTGAGTGGATTTTTATAAGGGTAACTTTACTTGTACTTCAGTAAAAGTTCACTAAAGTAGCAGTACTTTTACCTGAGTACAAAATTTTATTACTCTTTCCACCTCTGAGCAAATGTTACCGCTACTCGAGTATGGGATTGGTGTTGCAAAAAGATAAAGTTTCAAAATGCTTAAATTACTATTATTTTCTGGCCAAACGAAAAAACAACCTTTTTTTTTTTTTTTTTTTGTCAAGTCATGTTTATATAGTGAAATGAAATGAAATGAATTCAATCACATTGCCTGCCAAGTCAAGCAGAAGAAAAATTATAAGACAATCTTTAATGCACAATCCTGGCCACTCATGTATGTATTTATAAAAACAGGAATACTAAAAAAAAAAAAAACTAAAAATGCTCTGGGTTTTAAGGGTTAAACCCCTAAACATGTGTAAGACACTGCTAATCATCTATTGAGGATTTAGCACGAATGCTCACTATTGATTGTTTCAATGATCTTTGAGGATCATTTGGATTGCACTTGACCAGTCATGTCGATTTGATTAGGAAACATGCACAGCTGTTGACTGATTTAAGAAGAAAGTGGTCAGTTGTAAAGGGCATGGCATGTTTTAAGTGAACTGTGAGGACTATTGATTAAAGGAGGGAGTGATGAGATATTTACCAAAACAGCTTTCACATGCACGACCCCCGCTGGCTGCATGGAAACTGCCCGGTCCTGCTGCGCCATTCACTGTGGTCATCTTGCCGTTGCTGACTGAGATCTGATTAGGATTTGGCTTATTACTGCAGATTTAAAACAAAAAAATGGTAATGAGTGAATAAAGGTTGGGTTTAGGGAAGATAAATCAAGAAAAATCAAAAGGCAAGGCAGATGTTAAACTCACTATGTGGGGATATAGACTTGTTTCAATTTGCTTTCTGCTTCGGCTGCCTTGAGTCGCTTCTAAATCGAGAAACGACATTTAGAACCACGTGTACAATTTATAATCTATCAGCATTACAATTATACCAATCTTTTTCAGTGCTGTTTGTTTACCTGCTGCACGTATCTGTCTGTAGTTTTCCACATGTAGTAATACTCAATAATGCTAGTCAGGGACTTCCATGGGAGCTGAAATAAAGCAAGAAGGTACAAGCAAAGAGTAAGAAATCAATTAAGAACTACTGTGGTAGTGATGTGTACACACACACACCATTGAAGTCTTTGTCTGTCCCCGGTGAACTGTGTGCCTGCTCTGACTTTAGCAACACCAATCGACAGACTGGAACGACCCCAAGACACCTTCATATTTCTAAGCTTATTCTGAGACATGAAAATGTCTGGCTTTGCATGCTGATGAACAAATTTATTCATGAGCACCTGCTTTTGGCAGATGCCTAAAGGATGAATGCTAAAAACACTTCAGCACATCCTTTACCACTTAATTTAAAAGGCTATAAGACGACGACAACTCAGCATTTTTTTTTTTTGAGAACTGTTGGTACCACTGCACATGGAAGGTTGTGTGGGTTTTCTGTTCTTTTCCCCCATGTTTGTGTTTTGAGCAAATGACACCTGCCTTCACTGATCAGATCTGTCTGTGCCCACAAGATGAAAGTTGAGGCAGAATCTTAAACAATTTGAAAGCCTGTAAAATTCTACTCGTACACCAGTCACCTTGTGGACTCTAGATGGAGAGTGCCTGATGTGGCAGACTGCATGTTGAGACGAGAGCCCTCATCAGCCTGCAGGCTTGATTAAGAACAAATCCCTGCAGCTTGAAAAAATATATCAAAATCAGCCATGTACCCATAAAGGTAGGTTTAGTGTGGCTGGTCACGTAGAAGTTACATTTTCATTTATTACAAATATGGCATATGGCAAGTCGTATTTAAAAGCATGCCATTTGCTGACCAGTTTGTTCAGCTTTCATTTGAGGAACAGAACTGCTATACAGAAAGATAAATAACGCTGCTTCTATATTAGCCAAGAACAATACTGATTACTGGCGGATATTCACTAATAGCACTCTCTACTGATCCTTATCCAAGACGCGCAAGAAAAAGAAAAAAAAAAATGAAATAGAGGCCAAGCCTCTAGCCTCCACAGAATTTCCCATGCATATCCAACTGAGAGCCAACAGAGCTTTGTGGCAATATCAGCTCACTGGGATTGTTCTTGTAACCCATGAATGTCTGAATAACGATTTACTCTCCAATCATCATCATCTGCTACCTTGCTCCTCCAAGTGCAGGTCAACACAAGGGCAGCTCTCCTTTTAGATGCCAAGTGGAAAGAAAGCAATTTCCCAGAGAACTAAAACAGTATTGTTCATCCTGATCTTAGCCTGACAAAGCCACTCAGACCAGACTCTAAGACTTGGGTACACAGGAGGGCGCACTTGAGGTTTTCTATCAGGATTAACCTGATTAGGCCTGTTTCACTTCAAGTTCTAAGTGTACAGACAAAGTCAACCATCATTCTGTCTCACACACAAACTTTATTGTCATTTCATTACAATACTCTCGAAACAAGGCCCATGAAGCATTGACTGGGGGGCTGTCAATCATTAGATCTCATTACAGTGGTAGAAATCATAACCCATTACTGATGATCCAAGTTAGTATATTTAGATCTGCACTTCATCAGTAGGAAATTATGCAAGACAAAGCTTTATAATCTCCAAAAACATGTGAACAAATTTACACTAATGTAAAATAATGCAAATAGTTTTTTTTACTAAAAGGGTTGATTGGGATTTTCTTTTTACAGTTAAAGCAAAAAAAAAAAAAAAAAGTTTGATGCACAGACCTTCCTTTGCTTTTTAAAAAGCTTTGTTTTGTGTGACTCTTTATAATTTGGACTTACAAAGTCTTGCCGGATGTCGTTGAAATCCTTGCCGTACTTCTCCAACGCTTCCTCAAACAGGTTGGCCTCCGAAGAGCTCCACTCCTCCATCTCGTCCCTGCAGAGCACAGGCCCTCCCTGTGGCACCAGAACACTCAGCGCGCTCGAAAGGTCATAGCCATGCCGGTGTAGTGTGTCCATGGCATGGAACTACAGTTCAGTGAGCAGACGGAGAAAAAAAAAATAAGCCACACACACAGAAAGAACTTTAATGAGGCAAAAAAGAGACAGAAATGAGCGCTGTAAAGTGAAGTGCTGCTGAGCATGGTACCAGTGTGATGTCCCGTGATGCCGCTGCAGCACTCATGTGTAAACTGGGCTGTCTGACGGAACTGCTGCAGTCCAGCGCTCGAGCAAAGGTCCCCACCGCCCTGCGCACACATTGACAGAACTACTATCGTGTGTGTGTGGTCTCCACAAAATCATTACACCAAACACAATCTAATTATCGTCATTATTATAATTAGTAGCATCTCTGTTTATAAACAAACCTTTCTACTTCAAAGCACATGGCTTAATGAATGACCTTGAAACTTTTTCGAAGGAAGGCAGAATAATGACAAACATATTCAATATGATTTTATGTTAAAATTATTTAAAAGCACAAAGTTTTTTTTTCTGCCGTAGTCACGACAACCAATATTTTCTGGCATCGATTCTGTGAAAGGATGCATCTTGTTACTGAGCCAGAACACATACCGAGCCACCACTAGGAACTGGTCTATCTGCTTATTGGTCAGTGGACATTCTGGGTCCCACATCTTCACCTCCAGCTTGGACTGGTCCCTGTCATCTGCTTCCCCTGGATAAAAGAGGACAGTTTCATTGAAGTAATTTCACAAATCATTAGATATAAAGGCTTGTGCCTCTGTCAAAGAGACTTGTAAGGGCCTTAAATTATCAAATATTTACTGATATTTATAATATCATAATATTGTGTATAACTTTTGTAGTATAACTACATTCCTAACATGTCCAGAATGATTCACTATAGCAAAAAGTTTTATTTGTTTGGTGAAGTGATTTATTAATTAAACTACCCACAGTCAGAGTGTTAATAAAGTATCAGCTTTAGCTTAAATTAAAGAGACTTGGTGAACAAAGCCCTAAAAGTCAACAAGAATGGAAGTCAGATCCTCTGATCATCCTAAGAAAGAGCTGATGAAAAATGGATGATCTAACAATATGCAATTTTTTTGCTGCAAATTTATTTTAATAACAAAATAAACTGTATTGGGGCCCTGGTAGAGCATGGCATGTCACAAATACTCATCCTTTATTATGACTAATCCTGAATCATGATTATTTTCAATTCTTTTTTTTGATTAGATATACAGCACTTTAAAAAGTTAGCCGAGTTCAATTCACTGTTATCAGACTCAGTGGCACTTTAAATGATCTGAAACAGCATAAATGCAAATTTAAATTATAAACTTGCTTAAACTGAAGACCACCAGTGACTTTTTTTTCGGGAGTCATCTCAAGTCAGTAGTCTACAAGTATCAGAATATACAAAGAACAATCTTTGCACTAAAGTTGAAGATCATCTCCATATGCAACATTACTTCTCATAAATTAAGAAATAAACTTTCTTGAGTTCAATATATACAAGTGCCACACATCATGAATTTGATTATTTACAGTTATTCACACTTTAGACATATAATTTGCCTACAGGACCAGACTTTTGGGAATCACTCTGACCTTCATGGTACCATCTTTTACATTCCATAAAGCATCAGTAGTAGAGATGCAACAGCAGCAAATTTCTTGGCTGTCGCTGATTTCCAATTGATTATATTTATTTATTAATATTATATATTACGTAAAACATATCTTTATATTATGTGGAGGAAGGGTAACTGTATAAGACGAGAAGGGGGAGAGGGGAGCTTACTTTAGATTCACACACACACAGCGCCTGTGCGCACAACAGAAACACTTATCTGTGGATTGTTTTTCTTTTCTTTTTTTTTTAAAGGTAAAGTGTAGGTTAATTTGTTTTATTTTTACTTTATATTTTGTGTTAATTAGTTTTTATGTATTATTTTTTTGGGCTGTGGAACGAATAATTTGAGTTTCCATTATTTCTTATTCTTACTCTTTGAATTGGTTTACGAGTGTTTTGGAACACGAGCCCGCTTCCGGAACAAATTTTGCTCGTAATCCAAGGTTCCACTGTATAAATAAACAAACAAACATAAAACATGCACTATTAAATAACCGCACAAAGTCACAGGATGTTCTCCCGAGGTTACTGGTCAGAGGAAAAAAATTAACAGCAAGGAACAAGACTATCAGATGCTTTCTCTTGGACACGAACTTCTTGAACTCCTGCACACACACCATTAGTGGGCAGACAATCATGACTGGATAGCGCAGCTATGATTTCAGTACAAACCTTCCCCTGACCTGGCTACAGATAGCTGTAGCAGAATTCAAATTCAAATCTCCGGATGACTGGGCGAATGCAATTATGTTGTGCCACTTGGGCAAAGGTGTGTGACTGGTAATATCGGAGTCTGATTTGGTGATCATGGTCATTGCTGAAGCGGAAAACTAGCCAATTCCGGTCACAGGCAGATTAATCAGTGCCTCTTTAATCAGTATTACGAACACTTATTTGCAAAGTATTTAGTCTAGAACCCACTGCATTACTGAAAGTGTCTACTGCATGTACTATAAAATAAATGAAGGCGAAAATAACTACATTAATAAATGTTTGTGTCGTTCTGCTTTCTCCCAGTAGAAATGATGTGTACAACACATTTTGTCTTCAGAACAGTCTTCCACATCGACATCCAAAACACTGTTCATTTGTATGCAAATGTACAAAGAGAACAGGGAGATCTTTGAGTTAAGATTTTGGCAACTGGGAATATAAACAGTGAAACAGTGCAAGTGGCAAAGCGAAGTCAATGAGATTGATAGAAGAGCAATTTCACACTTGACTAATTGTAAGTGCTGATATAGTAATCTACCCTGTTAGTTCTGTAATGCACCAGAAGTCACTAATGAAACTTGTCCTGATACTCTGCAAATACTAAGCACCATAATTTAAACTCTTCCAGTCAGTGTCAGGAGAAAAGTTTTACTAGCCAGCCTTACTCAATCTTATTAACTGTAATCCGGTTTGAAGGCAGATGAAATCCAACAGAAAACTGAATAAAGGATAGTGGCACAGAAGGTGAAGAAAGTGATGGCTCAGTGATATGGGTTACTGATCGGTATGTCAGGGGTTCAAGCCCTAGCACCACCAAGCTGCCTCTGTTAACCCCTTAAGCAAAGCTTTTAACCCTCTCTGCTCCCAGAAGCATTGAATCATAGCCCAATGTGCGGCAACCTTACGAGTCTTAAGTTGGCATATGTGAAGAAAGGAACTAAACTGTACTGCAAGCATGACAAATAAAAGATTTCTGCTTCAAAATTAAGCAAAAAACATACAATAATACATTTTCTAACTGGGATTTGTCAATGTGTGTCAGAGTGTACATTGATCACCTTCTTGGAGCATATCAGGGACGTCAGCCTGAAAGCGAGGACCCACACGGATCTCCCCTTTGTCTGCCAGCAGGGTCTTCTGTGTTGGGTCGTACACCAAGGAATAAAAAAAGGCATCCTGTAAACAAGAGAGACACACAAGCATGGCATTTGTTTTTTGTTTTTTTTAATGACATTGTCACATAGCATCTTCACAGAACTCCATACATAGGTTCACATTACTAACGTGCAAGCCAGAGGATACAGAGGCAAGAAAATACTCCTTGAGTCGACATTAAGTTTTTAAATCCCAGCTTCATTTGAAGGAACTCTTCAGTTTTCTGGCTGGCTGATCACTACAGTTTATAATTTTGCAATGGCCGTTACTGTACGCTGGCAAAAGTGTAAACCTTTTTCCATTTTAAGATGGAAAAAACATATAGTTTGTAGTTTAATCATGCATAAATACCACAAACTCCTTCAAAACTCGCACGTAATTAGAACGGACACTGATGAACAGTGCTGAAAAGCTTCAATTTGAAAAGTTATCTACACAGATCAGCTTTAGAAAGGCTTTATCTTTCTTGTTCTAAAAAAAAAAAAAACCTCTTAGAATCATGCATAAATTCTCCAAACATGTTGAAAAATTTATCTAAATTAATCACAAATTATATATAAATTGCAAAAAGAGGATTGTTTGAAACCATGTTAGATTATTTCTTTATGATTTGTGCCATAAAACTGCAGCTGTAAAAGCCGGGACTCTGGTACCTCTTTGTCCAGATAGGAGAGTACTGATTCTGTCTCATTCAGGAGGGCCACGCTGCACTTCCCCCTGGAAAAACAAGCAGACACAAAGCAGCTTTCAGAATTAGACACGCATATACACATACATGCACACACACAGAAGGCAAGCCCTGCACACAAGCACCTTGGCGCAGCGGGGAGGAGGAGGAGGAGGAGGAAGCGACATGAAGCGCAAGATTACAGGGAAAAAAGTGTGAATGAAAAGAAAGTGTGAAAAGATGAGGAATGCGAGGTGAGGTGGGAAAGGGTGACACGGAGGGAAAAAAATTAGATCTGGTAGGAGGATGGAGGTTGAAAAGGAGCATGCTTTTTCAAAGTACACAGGAGCAATAACATAGGATTTCATTCTTCACATAAAACAGGGCGAGTGTGAAATACAGAGAAGTGCCACAACCAGTTCCAAGTGGGAACTCATTTTAAATGAGTGAACCCAAGAGTCAGATAACAGCAGGCATTATGAGATCTGTATTGGACTTGGAAGTGGCGTATGACTTAATGCTGAATCTTTCATCTCTCTCTCTCACTCACGTCACTCATTTATACTCAGGGTGAAGAGAACAAAACAAATAATAGGTGTGGTTGTACATGAGTCAATGGTGGATGACAAAACATTTGCTTGTCTTGAATGCTACCAATGCTGCTCAGCTTCGAACATTCCGAATTATTACACAGTTGACAAAATAAGAGCCAAAAATTTTAATAGGTTTTTCGATTACACATGAAAAATCAGGAAACGTCTTGTCAGGTTTTTGTCATCGTCAGTACTGTATTATAAATTTAACTTACTGTCAATGAAATATTACATATATTCAAAAAATAAAACATCTTGTGTCATAAAACTAGACTGATTCCACTGTTAATGGATTTTCCTAATATTTAACTGATAATATACCGACCCGATTATATCATGACAACAGAACTAGTATTATTACAATCCTAACAAAAACAATCCCTAGAATTTCAGATTGTGTATGTGAAACTGAGCATGTATAGCCATATAATACCATAGCTTTAGATCATGTTTTCTTAATTTTCCAATTAATCAAAAGAGCCCGGAATAAAGGGAAATGTGCTATATCTCAAAAGGAATAAATGAATCATGGTGCATCCTTTATTTTCACTAGAACATAAACCAGTTTGTAATCTCAATCTGAATTCCCCGAGATTTAGTCAAAATGTTTAAAAACAGGAATATTCAATCGAGGCAGCACGATGGCACCTCCAGGGTCGAGGATTCAAGTCCTGACTTGAATTTGTGCGTGTGTGGAGTTTGCATATTCTCCCTGTGCTTGGTGGGTTTCCTCCGGGTACTCCGGTTTCCTCCCACGGTCCAAAGACATGCGTGTGCGCCCTGCAAGGGATTGACACCCTGTCCAGGGTGTACCCCGCCTCGTGCCCCAAGTCTCCCATAATAGGCGCCAGGCGCCCCGCGACTCTGTATACAGGATAAACGGTACAGACGATGAATGAATGACAATTTTCAAGCGAAAGAGTGTAGAACGTGTCTCTAAAAGTCACATGACAACGTTCCCTCTGCTAATTGCTCAAATAAGTCTGGGGCAGAAACAAGAGCATCGATGCCAGAAAAAGATCGATGTTCTGTACTGGTGAATATTCATAGTAGGGCTGCACGATATTAGGAAAATATGCCATATTGTTGTTGAATATTGCGATAACGATATTTCTTGCGATATAACATTTCCCTAGAGAAATGCATTTTTTATTATT
>JAQQZT010000006.1:17975457-17992877 GCA_030068275.1 Clarias platycephalus | reverse complement strand
CGGCTAATCGCTAAGTCTTCTGATCATCCCGGGTTAGTTCGCGACAGAATTAAGTATAAAGATATAAATAAATAAATTATATATATATATATATATACATATATATATATAAAGCGGGTATAAACATAGTAAGGGCCCATCTGATTGGTCAAATTTGGACACACAAGTGCTTGGCACATAAATGATTTATCGCAACTCTTTGCGATACGGTTATCGCGTATACTATTCGCGATATCGTTATCGCGATAACGATATTTTTTCGATATATCGTGCAGCCCTAATTCATAGGAAATAAATTTGCTCTGGAGCATGGAGACATAGCACAACTGGCATTATAACTTATAACTGCGCTAATTAGCCAGGCAACATGTCAAATAAAACTACACCTATATATATGAGCATGTATATACATGCTATATATATATATATGAGCATGTATGTACGTATATGCTCAACATATTGCAAATTAAACATGCATTAAAATTGTATATAATAGTTTTAAGGTGTCCTTGTTCAGGCCATTCCTTTAAAACGAGGTTTTTAGTGTCCGAAACATTCTGCAGCCATTCCTTGAAATATAAAACCCATCTTGAAAATATAATACTACTCCATACTTTGCCAAGATGACACGCAGCTAACAGTCGACTAAGCAGAATAAGGGAGGAAATACTGAGAATGTACAACCACACACGGACAAAACGCACCACCACACCTAGCTTACAGCAGTTGGAACAATCGATTAGATCGGACTAAACCAGACAGGTGTGTAACTACAGTCACTGGCTAACCACACCAATCTCAATCTTAATTAAAGTTTAAAAAATTATCACAAGAGTCTTAGCAGGTTCAAGTGCTGATGTGTGCTAGACATTTTAACTTTTTCAAGCCCATTAGTTTATACATCACGCTATAAAGGTGCTTAAAATACCCCAATCAATCAGCGGATTTAATGTGTCCATTGCAGTGATTTTAAATTCTCATTTCTAAGGAAATTTTAAAGCATTCATAATTCTGTGACTGATAAAAAACATGGACTTAAACTCTACTTGAATAGAAGGAGTCTTGAATATACACGGGTCTCTTGATACAGATGAATAAAAAAAAAAACCTTCAGACATTTATGGCTGTGCTGTCAACACCTTTATCTCTTTTTTGCTTTCCATTTCCTAGAAACTCTGGTTTAGTTCATGTGACACTGTGCCTAAAGTAAAAACAGACATCTATGTAAGAGTCCACGTAGAAACCTGGTCTATGTTGCAGGAACCCCTTTATGCTGACTATGCATGTAGATTCTGGAAGAAAGCCAGCGTGTGTTTACCTGATGTGTGTGGCGGGGAGAGATTCGTACTGGCGAGACAGAAAAAGCTCTCTGTGTCGGAGCTGGTGCTTCTGCTTCTCACTAAGCTCTGGCTCTGTAGGTGTTTCTTTCTCTTCCTCCAAGTCTTCTACTCGCACACACAAATACATACAAGCACACACACAAAGACCATTAGAGCAAGCCAAGTGCTGCAAGAGACATTCAGAAAATTCACCAGAAATGCAGTACTGTACACACACACACACAACACAATATTTCAAGATTAACTACTGCACAAGTCTAGGCAAAACAAACGCCTGAATAAACAATATTCATGCACAACAAACAGAGGACAGTGACTTATGAGGTCCAAAAGTTTCAAAAGGTTTCTGCCAGGTTAATAAAAAAAAAACTGATGCTCGTTTATCAAGTCCAGCTATCCATTTGGAAAGTGAAATGATCTGAAAAAATATATATTTTCTAAGTACTAAGAAATCGTTCCAACATATTATTCATTATCGTTATTACACAAACCATCAGATGGCGAAATGGAAGACAAGACACTAGTGATAATAGCACTGCATTGGGACATGAATCAAACTGACTGGCGAAAAAAGCACTACAAAAGGTATTAGAGAAAAAAAAGGCATTTCAGCCTTGGCCAATTTCCCTATTCTTTTAGATGAATCGCTGCCAGCATCAGTTCTTAGTGCTGGATGCGAGGTCTTCCAGAAGAAACATGACAGGGGTAACCTTCTTCCAAAAAAGTAACAATGCAATTATGCTACTGCTACACCAGCAGGGACTCAGTGGTGTGCTGTTTTTACAGTCTTGCATCATTTGGACCATATTATATCAAACCATGTCCATGATTTATCCAAGCACCCATAGAAACTGAGGACTCGTTTTCTTCTGAGAACAGACTAAGTGTTTATAGAACAATAATTAAATGTTTGTTAACATGCTCATATCCATATGGCAAGATTTTGTAATATTAGCACTGAAAAGTCCATAATGATTAATAAATAATACTTAATGCGTCCTTATTCACCAGCAAAACATTTTAATTAAGCGTTCTTGAAGCTGGCAAATCGTCACATCAATTGGCCTGTCAATATCAATTAGTTAAGCATCTCTAAGCCACACTGGATTAGAAAGTCCCACCATACAATTACGACTGTAAGGAATTTGCAACTCTATAAAGATCACAAGACCCCTGCTGACACACAGGGATATGACAAGCATCCTGGCTTGTTATGAAAAGGGAGACACACACACACACAGGATATGCATGGACGGCTTTTGTTTTTAGTAAAACATGGCCTCATTAAAACACATTTTCAACCACCAACACAAAACAGCACTCAGTCTCTCACAACCTCACTCACTCGCATGCTTGTCTGCCAGCTGGATGAGGCTCTGTGAGATGTCCCTTCTCCTGTAGAAACATACCACCTTCGCCTCCACATTGCCGCTCGCTGTCTGAAAGCAGTGACACGCATGATCGATGGTGACTTACGGTTTCACATGTGAACCACACATTGCTTAAAGAAGACAGGAACAGAAACAAAACAAAAAAAAGCTTGTAAAACTGATCAGTACAGGGCTCAGTACAGGCACCGGGGTGCTTTTCGTTAATAAAAGTTGACCGATAAGCCATGCTGCCAGTTTATTCAGCAAGCTTTAATAAACAATCCATTTAAGGACTCTCTACAGTCGCAGTACGATGGTAATAAGTGTGAAACAGATAAACTTTTAATGACTAGAATAATGCTAACTTTAAACCAGTCCACTCTTGGGTCATTTCTGCAGTGTGAAAGCACTTTGCAGAAATTCGGGTCATTACAAAAAGACTGGTGTTGTGTATCCGGGTTTTCACACTTTTGATTTCCCATGAGACAACAGCACAATTAATGGTTGTTTTGTTTTATCGGTGCACTTGTTCACCCCTGGCACTCTCCCCTAGCCACCGGATAATCAGCCATCAAGCGAAATAGCAGTCTGCATTGTCATCGCATTAAATATGCTGGATAAGAGTTATGCTTATTTTTAAAACAATAAAAAAGTCACATCAAAATATAGTGGACTGGCTGCCGACACTATAGATCATCAATACCTTATTACTCTTATTAACATAAACGAACGTTCTGAATGAAAAAAACAAACTATTTAATCTCTAATCACTCTAATTTACTTACTAACAGACTCTTTAAATTACAATAAATAAAAGCAGCATTAAAGAGAGCTCCATGTAATGTTTCTCCAGGCTGTGTGACCTGGGCATCGCCGTTTTACTATTTTACAGCAGCTGTGATTTATTGAAATATATTAAGACACAATTTGATTGAGAAGAATAATTCTATTGCTGACAACCAGCTACAGATGGCACAGGTGTGCATCACTTTAACCTTTTTAGTTGTCACGGGAACACCACATTTAACACCTGTCACCAAATATTATATTACGGCCTGCATCAGAAACAAACATGAACAGATATTGAAAGATATAATTTTATATATATAATGTGCGTGTGTGTGTGTGTATATGTATAGTTTGAATCAGGAACATCATATTTCTTATTTAACATGAACCACAACATGGCCAACACAATTAGTCTGAATCCAACCCTTTTTAAATTGTGTCCTTAAGCGCAAAAACTAACCAGAGCAAACAAATTTAAGCAAAAGTTGCGATACTTTTGAGGGATTCAGTATTGGATTAGCATGCTTTGATTCCCATTTTAAAACAGGCATGTGTGGACCAGAGAGAAAAAAAATAATCAAGTCATAAAAGTTATTTGATTTTTGCTGCTTACCAAGTGAAAAAACAGGACTTTTATTTGCTCTAATCCCACTTCAATTAAGAAAAAGACAGTTAATTAGTTCACTCGTTAAACCAGGTGTGCAGGGAGCTGGGAAAACACTAAAATGTGCATTTTACATTTCAATACTACTGTTGTGATTTTTTTTTTAGCCTCCCACAAACCGTGTCTCATGTATCCAAACTTTACCTTGTTCAGCTCCTCTATTCTCCGGATCAGATAAGGATTGCTTGATGAGTTCTCAAAAAAGACATAATCTGCAACAATAAACATGGAATTTCGTTCTTTTATTGCTTGTGTATGGCTTGTATGATCAAATTAGCAAGTACTTAAAGGAAAACCTGCTAGAAAATGTAGTTATGCAGAATATTAACACACATCCTGTCACTCAATTACACAAACTCGTGTGATATGCAAACCATTTTTTAAATCATTACCTAATACTCGAAGACTCCAATTTTAAGGGCACATTGTAATCAAAATGATCATATCTGATGTGATGACACAGTACTAGACGTCTAAGCACCATTTCTATCATTCAAAACAGCTGCACACATTAAGAATAACTTGTAATTTAGTATTATTACTTGTTTACTATACAGTATTATGTTTCCATCTGAATAATTCAACACTATTTTAAAAAACATATCAGTTATTAATTTTTCTTAGGGTTTTCACACTAAAAGTACAAATGTTTGTGGATATCTGACAAATCAAAGTCAAGCCTGCAGTTTTCAGGTAAGGCTATCCATGAGATATTGCCGCATGGCTGTGAGGATTTGTTTCTTTAGCCACAAGAGCATTAGTAAGGTCAGGAACATCACTAGGTCTGGGTTGCAGATGGCATTCCTGTTCATCAAGTTTAGTGGCGGTTGAGGCTGGAACCACTCAAGTTAGTTCCTTTATAACCTTGACGAAACATGTCTTCACTGAATCTGTCTTATACACGGGGCGTTGTCATACTGGAACAGGGTTAGGCTAAAAGCCTTTAGTTCTAGTAAAAGGAAATTGTAATGCTACGGCATTTAAAGACATCCTGTACAAATGGGTGTCTTGGTCAGGGTGTCTGCATGCTTTTTTTTTTGGCCATGTAGTGTAACTAGTATTGTGGGTATCTAAAGACTCATGACTAAGATTGTAGAATTTCCCCATCACTGGGAACTAACTCTAAACAAACCCGCACTCTACAAACTCCTGTTGTTCGGTTGTGCAAAACATACTTTAAGATAATTATAAGAAACATACTTTAAGATTGTGGCTTATATTCACACATGCGTGTTGTTCCATACATCACCACACGCATTCTCAAATGTACTAATGAGCTCCTGTAAGCTACAGCCTCACATCTCTTAATAGAGATGTTAACCCAAACTGTTAAACCACAACCAAAAAGTGATTCCTGTATCACTTGACACTAGAGATGGGAGGGGGGAGAAGAAGAAGAAAAAATAAATAAATTATCAATTCAGTCATGAACCGCGCTTTTGTGTGGCAATTTTTCTTTTTGTGTGCCACACTGACTCGAAAACATATTTTTTAAAAGGATTTCTACATTTAATATAGAGGTGAACCAGTCGATCAGCCAGTAACCAGAAGAGGCCGGTTTTCAGTTTGATTGGCCATGACCGGCGATTGGTCAATCAGCCCCAGATATTAAAGACTCTGAACCGAGGGCACAAGCTTCTGAGTGGCCAACAGAAACACATTTTTATGCTATCACTGCATTATCAAAAATCGTACGTGTTAAAAGCCTCCTATCTGTCTTTTCCTCTAAACTGAGTGAATTACTCTCAAACCCGCTCATTACACACGCTTACAGCAGTCTCAAAACACCACAAGCGCAAATTAATTGAAAATCACATGCATTAGAAACCCTGCGTAAGAAGCCACACACGGCCGCATGCTCGCTGCCACTCAACTCACATGTTCGCTGTCCAGTTGAGTTGAGACTTTGGAGGCATTTTAGGGGGCAAACCATCGCCATTTCTTTATAATCTTCACTATTTATACATTTTCAACTCGTTTGTAGGAGTGAATTATTTGCTAAATTTGTTTAGAAATTATTATTATTATGGTGTATTATAGAAAAAAAACATTTGGATGAATTTTATTTGAAGTTATCTGTTAAACTGTAGTATCTGAAGTTTGTTTGTATTGTTTGCTCTAGGTTTTAAATTGTATCAAAATCAGGGTGAAAATTTAATATCGCATCGGGATATTTATAAAATCGTGATACTCAGAGAATCGCAATACAAACCGAATCGGCACCGAGGTATCGTGATAATATCGTATCGGGAGGTGACTGGTGATTCCCATCCCTACTTCACACGGTTGCACACAAGACTACACAAGCTGTGAATATGTCCTGGCGATACATGCACTTTTGCAAGGAGTATTTTATTTGCATGCACGGAGGTTTTAGCGATCAGTGCACTGTGTGTAAGACTGGAAAGGCCCCGAGGTTAAAAAGCCCAGACATGCAGTTCTCATTCCGATACACTGGGATAAACCGAAAGCACTGGATTTGCCTAACAGTGTTGGGATTTTCACTTGTGCTTGTAAAACAGATTCAACCACAGTCATGTAATCCACTTTTAGGTAGATGCATTACACAAATATTCCGGTTGTCTTCTGGCGTTAAATCTTGGCCACGGTTTAACGCCGCCGTGTAACAATGTCGTATTCACCGGCACGCCACAGCTAATCACTGCCGTGTCTGGCTAATTGTATTAACAATGAGGATAGAAATATCAAGACTGGGATGAGGTCGATAAATGAGTTCGTGCTGGATAAATGCAAAGTTATAAACATTCGCCTTGTGGCTGCTTAGATACATTTTGCTCAGTGGGAATAAAAACCGATACGTCTGCTCGGTAGTTAATGGTAGCGATAAACTAAGCTTTAAAATGCTAGTTAGCTAGCACGCCGTTAGAACCCGTAACTAATGAAAATATGCAAAATAGTGAACGTTATTAAGAAATATGCCTGCCTAAAATCCCTTACAGACAATCCCTCAAATAAATCCCGTTACACCCTGAAAAGTAAACGTACAACAACAGCAGTTAATTTGGCCCGTTCCTGCATCTTTAATAGCATTAGCTAGCTAGATTAGCTGATGATGTGTTTATGATAGCTAGCTACGAGTAAAACTAGCATTCTTTTGCTAGTGCGGCTAAAGGCCTCGCAGACATCCCAAATCATTTGCAATGCATTTAATTACAGGTGAATTTCAGTGTCTTCGTTTGTTTTGAAAAGTCAATCGTATACCTGCTAAAAGTCAGAAACACAACTCATAAGTCCTTCGGCTATCAAGAAATCCGAAATCCGGATTGTAATAGCCTACCTCCGACCCGGTACATGTTGGCCGCCATTTCTGCCCTCCCGGAGTGGTAAAAAAACAAACCATAAACTAAAAAAAGATAATAAATAGGAAAAAAAAAATATGTAATAATTACAAGTTATTAAAAGGTTACAGACTCGTGTAGAAAGGGGATAAACCGCGATATAAGCTTGAAATTTCTCTCCCTCGTTTGGGTTTCTTTTTTTGTTAGTGGGGAGCCCCTTTCTCGGCACACTCTCTCTCACCGAGACACACACACACACAATACAGTAATTTAATGGTGAAAGGGAGGAGGAGTGCACAAGGGAAGGGAACAAAGGGAGAGCACAAAATTTTACACTCTATACTGGTAATACAGGTGAACCTTTTTCCCCCCAATTGATTTGCTTTTTCCCCCTGTATTATCTCTTCCTCAGGTTAGCATACCACATTTCTCAGGTTAATTAGTCCAGATGCTGGGTGAGCCCCTACCCTGTTGGACAGTCTTTAAACCATTTACAGTACATGCCCAATTTGTTTTCATCACCATCTGTCACGTTGTCCATCTGTTTCTGACCAAAACCAGCTGGATAGTTTTGGTTGCACTGTTTCTTACAGTGCATCCAAAGAAACCATACAGCAGAAAGTTATTTAAGGATTAGTTTGATAATATAGGTCTAGCATACAAGAAGGGTCCTACTTAGAAGTCTTTGTAATAGGGAAACAGTGTTACTTGCAGGTAACCTCACTTGCTTAAGGGACCAGTACCATGGCAGTGTCAGGTTTGAACTTTCCACTCAGTGTTGGAGGTTTGACTCTCACCTCCAGTTTTTTTTTTTTTTTTTTTGCATGTGATTAAATGTTATTTCCTAATTGACTGCAGCGTATGAATACTGCAATAGGTTGGCACCAAATCCAGGGTATACCTGTAGATTTTATCCAAGGCAACTTACTGTTGAGACAATGAACAGTTGACAGAATGGGTCTTGTTCAAGGATCCAACAATGGCAGTGGGGCAATGCTCGGATTTGAAGAAGGGAGGTTTTCTTTGTAGGTGTTGTTAATAAAGTGGCAATTGAGTGTATTGAAATATGAACAGAATATTTTTTAACTGAAACTGAAAAATGATCTATTTCTATCTATTTTACCTTTTTGCTCTCTTCAAAGAATATAACTGGACATGTTCAGGGGATAGGTTTTTTAAGGGTCCTTCACAAACCTCACAAGTAGTTTCCCCTTAAATGATAATTTCATTCACTTTTCTCAGTGTCATTTGGAAGGAACCAATTTTCTTAGTTTGTGACACACAAAAGCCACACACTCATGAATCAATACATACATAGTTACTGAATGAAACCTTCTGTTCATTAATTTCCTGCTGGACTTTTATGAACACAGTCTATGTTCATTTAACCCTGGGCTTTTTGCCGCTCTAATAATAAACTGCTGTGTAAACTCTTAGTAGGAATCGACAAACAAAACCAAACATGTTCTGTGGGATTAAATACACAGTTGGCAGTATTAGAAAAAGCACCTGATTCATTTGTCACGCTTGAACTGCCGGAAAGGTCCCTTCCCCCTGGTGCGTAAAATATGCGTAACGGGAACCGAGAGCCGCTGAAGGAGTGACGAGAGAGACAGGGGGAGAGAGCGAGAGAGGGAGAGAGAGATGGAGTTAGGATGGGATGGGAGAGATAGGCTACGTACAGAGCACACAGCTACTACGCCTAAAAATCCCGAGACTCCACACAAACGCTGTGCAACTCTGTTTTTTTATTTTCTTGTCATTTTCTGAAACGATCGTGCCAAAAGTACATGCAGCATTGCAATGGTTATCCAAAAGACCACGGTTTTGCGCGACTTCTGCTTTTTACCTGGACGTCTGTAGCTACGCCGAGATGAAGTTCGGCAAGAATATATGCATCTTAAACGTCGGCGGCACCAAATACGCGTTCACCCGAGAAGTGATCAAGGATTTCCCACTGCGCAGAGTAAGCCGGTTACACAGCTGCTCGTCGGAGAAGGAAGTGCTGGAGGTGTGCGATGACTACGACCGGGAACGGAACGAGTTCTTTTTTGACCGTCACTCCGAGGCGTTCGTGTTCATCATGCTGTACGTGCGCTCGGGGAAGCTGCGCTTCGTGCCGCGGATGTGCGAGCTCTCCTTCTACAACGAAATGGTATACTGGGGGTTGGAGAGCTCGCATCTGGAGTTTTGCTGTCAGAGACGCCTGGATGATCGCATGTCCGACACGTACACGTACTTCTCGGATGAGGACGGTAGAGCCGATGAAGAGTCTCGAGTGGGCGACGAAGAGTCCGACGCGAGGGGCTCGTACGCGGAGCGCGCAAACACGGGATGGCTCGAGCGCATGCGGAGGACCTTCGAAGAGCCCGCGTCGTCCGTGGCCGCGCAGATCCTCGCCTCGGTCTCTGTGATTTTTGTCATCATCTCAATGGTCATCCTATGTGCCAGCACCCTGCCCGACTGGGACACTGCAAAGAACAACACAGTAGAGGAGCACAGGTAAAACACAGGGCGCTGATTTGGAGTGAGCATGAAGTGTGCTTTATGTAGTGTTCGTAATCCAAACGTCAGCAATAGTAAAGTGGTAAATCATTATCAAGTGCGTTGATAAAGTAAAGCGTTCTCTTATTCTTACACACTTGCACTTAGTGTCTTGTCTCTGTGTCCACGTTGTTTCCAAATTGTGACGCTTTCTGTTTTACTGTCATTTTCATTGTTTGTCTTCCTTAAGCACTATAAAACATTTTCCCCCTACATTCTGCATAGACTAAATTATGAGTTGTTGTTGTTGTTTTTTTTTTTACTGCATATTACAGTAATGGATAGAAATAATCTTAATATATTGTTGGTTCAAAAACCCTAAAACTACATTTATTCATTTATTTATCCTGCATTTATATAGGCTATGTATTTGAACTTGCGGTTTTAAAAAGTTGCAATAAAATCTTTTTTACATCAGTTTTGAAGGCTGCAAACCAGGCTGAGACAAAAAAAAAAAAAGAGGGATGTCCTTATGGTCCAATAGGCGGCGCTAAAAATCTTGCGTGCGGAGCCAAGATAATAATCGAGCAAAATCAGGTGTTCAATGCGAAAAGGCTCCCTATATACATGCATAGTGCACTACAAATATAAAAGCAGTAATGAGGTACTGTTCAAAAATATATATGAATGCAGGTAGACATGTGGCATCACTGGAGCAGGCTAAACACCAGAGACTTTAAATTATAACACAATTATTATACTGTACATGTTATATGCATTGGATGCAAATAAAAATTAGCAATAGTTTTTTTTTATTTGTAATTTTTTTTTGGTTTAATTTCTTTTGTTCAGATGAACATTTCCACCTCAACAGAAAGCAATTCTTATTCAAATGTAAAACCAAATACATATCTTTATTCATATATGCTTTATATTTAGGCAGTAATTTATCACATAATCAGTACCAATCTTCAAAGCTTTTAATATTGTTGTGTTTCTGTTTCTGTATTATTTATTCCGTATTACAACATGATTATTAACATATTTCTCCCCTTATTACTAATTGATCTGAAAAAACACACTCTGAGAGAATGATTAATGAAAGACTGAATCCATAAATCAAAACAACATAAATCTTTGTGCACATGAGAATCTTGATTTATTTTTTCTTACCAGGCTTGATTTATATTTTATGTTATATTTTATTGATCATCCTGCACTGCACTGTAACTTAGGTCCAAAATCATTCCGACTTTTAATTTATGCATATTTAGTCTCTCTCTCTCTCTCTCTCTCTCTCTCTGCAAAGGAGCTGCCTATAGCTGTTTTATTTTTCTTTGCATCCAATAAAAATGCTCAGTGCTCTGATGGTGCATTTTTATGTCTTTATATTTATGCCTCCAAGTGTAATGAGCAGTGTAAAAAAAATCCGTCCTTATTTAACTGAGTTGACAGATTGTCCTAGAAGCAAATGAGCCATGTTACTCTCTTTCACTGACTAATGTTTCTCCCTCATTGTTTCCAGCCTGTATGTTTACTGGCATTTGTCCCTTTTCTCCTGGTCTGTTTGGACAGTTTGTGTGTCCTCATGCTTATATCCCGTGCATTCTTGATTCCATGTCCTTCAGTATCACGAGGTCAGATATGTGTCACTCTGTATTTATGAGGCATTTACAGGAGATACATTTAAAAGTGTTGAGGTTTGTAATGCATGTGCATATGAATGATGCCAGAAATGCCAGAGATGGTAGCCATCATGTTTCCAAGAGAGTATGAACAGCATATATACAGTACTGATCCTAATATATTAAATACTAAACTGTACAACTGCTGGTTAGGGCAGTAGGATGGATGTGCTTTTAACGTGGCATAAATTTAGTGCACTAGTGTACTTAAGAACATGGCATGCATTTTAAAGGTACAGTACTTTTATCACCTGAGGTATAAATTACCTTCAAGGATACAACCCTAGTGGCAAGGCCTTTTTTTCTGGGATTATTTTACCTCTTAGTTTTACATATGCTTAGAGAAAGACTTTACTGTACTGTCCTCTGTACTGGTTCTTTGATTCTCTGGCATTTGTGAGCAGAAAGAAATGTGGTTTACTTAAGTGCATCATTACTAAACTTTCCCTTTTCACGCTAAGCTTGATGTTGATATGTTCTTACTGCAGCATGCCACCATGCTGCAAGTGTCTGTTTTGTTTTCATGTGTATGTCAGTCCAATGAAACTTGTAAAATCATTCAATTTGAAAGTCTGTAATTCATAGCAACAATAAAATATACTGCAGCATGATGTATTGTATATTTTAGTGTAATATAACCTTTGAGCAGCATCAAGCTTTTCATCTGTGTAACAATTTATGTCCAAAAGACACTCATTATCTGCATGATGATAATTAAGCTTATGATTCCCAGATTGCATGGTTGCATTTTAAATGCTGTAATTTAGACATAAGCTTAAATCACCTGTCAAAGAGCAGACAGTAGGACTATTAGCGTGAGTTGTAACCATTGCTTTTTGCTCACTTTATCTCTCTCTCTCTCTCTCTCTCTCTCTCTCTTTGTCTCTCTCTGCCAGGATCATTGAAGCGGTATGCATTGGCTGGTTTACCGCTGAGTGCATAGTGCGCTTTATTGTCTCACGGGACAAATGTGAGTTTGTACGCCGGCCTCTGAACATCATCGACCTCCTGGCTATAACACCTTACTATGTATCAGTGGCCATGACAGCCCTGACTGGAGAAAACCCGCAGCTTCAAAGAGCAGGAGTCACACTGCGTGTGCTCAGGATGATGCGCATCTTCTGGTTAATTAAGTTGGCGCGCCACTTCCTTGGTCTGCAGACTCTGGGGCTGACACTGCGTCGCTGCTACCGCGAGATGGTCATGCTGCTGGTGTTTGTGTGTGTTGCCATGGCCATCTTCAGTGCTCTCGCTCAGCTCCTAGAGCACGGGCTGGACCTGGAAAGCAGCAATGAGGACTACGCCAGCATCCCGGCAGCGTGCTGGTGGGTTATTATCTCCATGACCACCGTAGGCTATGGAGACATGTATCCCATCACAATGCCGGGCCGCGTGCTGGGTGGTGTGTGTGTTGTGAGTGGCATTGTGCTCCTGGCTCTCCCAATTACCTTTATCTACCACAGTTTTGTGCAGTGCTACCACGAACTCAAATTCCGCTCAGCACGCTGCGTGCGAAGTCTCTCTGCTGAGTTTCTCAACTGATATTGGTTTCTCTGGGACATATTGGTCCATAGCCCAGCTCCTGGTCCACATCCCAGCTCATCTGATCTTTCTGTGCCTTTGTTTTGAAACCTTTATAAGCCTCATGAACGGTAAGATAAACTTTAGACATAATGATCTCATCTACAAAGAAAATGACTACTAATGACTACTTAAATGCAGCATCTCTACATTCTGAAAACAAGTACCTCAGACAACTGTGATATGTATATACTTTTCGAAAAAAAAATACAAAGAGTGCCAATCTGCATAGCACACAGTTATCAAAACAACCCAAAGGAACTACATAAGCCAGTGTTTGCATTATAACTCCATTTCTGTTAAAAAAAAAAGAAAAGAAAGAAAGAAAGAAAGAAAAAAAAAAGAAAGAAAGAATGAAACTGACCCAAATAGACAGAGTTTCCTATGTTTGGTGATATTTAAAAAGAAAAATTGTGGCAATAGCCGGCACCAGATGGCATGGCTGCCTGTGAGGGCCGTCTGGCAAGCCTTTTAGGGTCTTGACAGTTCTCTGGACCTTTGTTGGATTTTCCTCAAATTGGCTTTACAAACAGAAACACTTTGTTCCCATGTAGAAAGTTCTCCAGCTTGATACATCAATTACATCGGTTTGGATTTGAAATCACTCCAGAAATAAAGATTGTTAGAACAGAGAGGGACCATATAGGAAGGAAATTATTAATAAGGACTGAAGGGATAGTGTGAAAAGATTAGGGGAAAAAAACATTCAGCATGTCGTAGTCCAAGTACGTAGATAATGCTATAATTGAGACAAAATTCAGTCAGTGTCGCAGGCCCATTATGAAGATCAGATCCTTAACTTCAAGACACAAACATCAGATGTTGAGCTACACAAGGATAAAGCCACCACCTGCCCATATCTCAATCGAAGAAGATGACTGTGCGGACCGAGAGGTGTTAACCAAATTGATTAGCAAACACCTCACCCACACACTCAGCAGTCAGAGAGCTGTCACTCTCCTCCTCCTTCACTATACACACAGCAAGCACAAAAGCTAGTGTCTTTCTATCCCTGGCTCCTATCTATTCTGTAGTTAAGGGTATACTACAATCAATTACACAATTCATGTACCTGTAGATTAGTTTTGCTCGATAGTATCAAATGTAATACTGGAGCAAAATCTTAGATGGAATGGTACTTAATTAATGACACATCAAATGGTTTGTCAAAAACCCGTATAAATGTTTGCTTGGCTTGGAAAATGGAAACAATCTGAAATAGAAAGAAAGGACAGAAAAGTTGATCCTGCACATTTATGATGTAGTTAATATTACCCAGTGAGCACCATCTGTCCGGATACATGCATGGACACTGGACTGTCCTGGCTGTAAGAGATCAGGGATTCAAGCTAAGCTTTTGCTGGTCCTATTGTGTCCATTTATATGAAAGATGTATGTTTTTTTTACAGTTGAGTGCAAAAGTTTCCAGCTCAGCAGAGAGAAAATTAATGTGAGGACAATTAAATTATGGCATAAGATATTTAGTATGTGACTTTTCGCAAGAGTTTATCATGTAAAAAAATACAAAAAGGCAAATGGTAAGATAAAAAAAAAGATATTCAATGAATAAAAAAGTGCTACCCTTGCAAACCTACCCATTACTTCTTCAGCTGTCTTAAATCTCTGCCAGGGCAAGAGGCAGTTCTGGGAGTTGGGGCTGTGGATTACTGATTAAAAGGTTGGTGGTTCAGGCCCCAGCTCCACTAGTTTGCAAATGTTGGGCCCTTCAGCAAGGCCCTTGACTCTGTCTGCTGCAGAGGTGCTGTGCCATGGCTGACCCTCCTCTCCCCTCTGACCCCAGCTTCCTACCTGGGATATGCGAAGAAAAGAATTTCACTGTACTGTAATGTATATGTGACAAATTAAGGCTTCATCTTTTATACTGTTTGTTTAAAAAAATATGTTGGGAAATTGAAATGGGTTTGCTGTATGCAAAATGGTGGAATATTCTCTTTTTATTTTTTAATAAAACTTGCTATCAGAATCAACAGAAAGGTTGTTCAGTAATAAAGTTCAAGCTGGGATGTCCTGTGTTTCACCATTCACCATTAACTTCTTTAAATAAAGTATAAATATATATTGAAAATATTGTACAAATATTTGGACAGACAAGATATTTTCATTTAATAATCGCCAAAAAAGTGTAAAGACTTATTTTTATACTCCGTGAATGCTCAGACCTACAAACATGTCAGTTGAGAGTTAAGAGTAAATATCTTTAAGTACAGGTTTATTATTATAAACTGGCTAAACCTACTTATGAATATGACAGTTTATTAATATGGCAGTTTATTATACATATTAGTAAAATGTAGGCATGAACCAAACTGCAACATGGACCTGCACTTATGCTAATTTTGTAATACTGTTAGTAAGCTTCTACACTTAACTACTTGCTTATCAATTTCATTCCCAATTTCAATTTCAAGTTTATCTATAGGTTTTATGGTTATATTTTGGCCTGCTACAATCCTTTTGTTAGCATTGTTGGCAGACCTTCCCAGAGAAACCATGGGGAATACAAACTTTTGCATCAGTTGTTTAGTTTTCCACCTCCACAGTGAATACAATACAAATTTCTCATTTGGGGAAAAAAACTTTTTTCCATGTCTTTTTAAACTTATTTGTATTTGTGTACATGTACATATTTGTGCTCATTGGGTAATCATTCTCACCAGGTTTCACCTTTTTAACAATTCTGCTATGTAACTGTGAAGCTATGACTATTGCAAAAGTGTCATAAAATCCTTAATGCAGCTATTTGTAGATCCTGAAAGATAAACCAGAAACCATTTGTTTGTTGTGTGAAAAATGTAATTGCCCTCTACTAAAGAAACATTTGTACATATGTTTTATAATTAGCATACATTTTGGCAGGCTTTATTCCAGAAATACACTTGGACACTTAGAAAATAAAGAAATGCATTTGCAAAAAAAAAGCGTGATTGTCTCCTTTCTTCTATGCACATTTCGTAGAAAAAAATATATAAATAAATATAAATAAAAAAATTTAATGCATAAATAAATGTAAGATATGTAATGTATGTATTATATGCAATGCACGTACAGTGTGGAATGTATTCACTGAACATTGGCAAGAGGCTGTACTATAGTCTCTTGCCAATATTCAGTAAAACACCTAGAATAAGTTTTAGAAGCTTGAAATTTTTACAATAAATAAAGTGTTTATTATCATGAATGTTTTATACTGAAGATTCTGCACTATTTCTAGGTCCCTATTTAAAGGAAAGCAAATTCATGATACTGGCCATGTTTACTGATCATATTTTCTTCATGCCTAATCTCTTCTAACTGAAGCATGTGTTCATATGTCACTCCCATAGAAAATAAATAAAAATGTCTGCACCAACTTGTTTAGTCCATGCCAGCTGGAGTGCACACTACATTACATACATTACTCACTCATACCGCTTTATCCTGTATACAGGGTCGCGGGGGGCCTGGAGCCTATCCCAGGAGACTTAGGACACGAGGCGGGGTAGATCCTGGATGGGGTGCCAATCATTCTCAGGGCACACAAATACTACGGGCAATTTGGGAACGCAATTTAGTGTAACCTGCATGTTTTTGGACTGTGTGAGGCAACCGGAGAACCCAGAGGAAACCCACCAAGCATGTGGAGAACATGCAAACTCCATGCATGCAGACAAGGTGTGAATTGAACCCGGACCCTGGAGGTGCGAGGCGACAGTGCTAACCACTACGCCACCTATACATCACATATTCAAGTAACCTTCAAAACCAGAAACTCTGAAATTCACATTGACATTTACAAACATTTCACTCAGGTACTTGTCAAGCATACAAAGTTAAGTAGTAATGAAAATTGTATCAAATAAAAAAAATAACGGAAAATTAAGCTAGCAGTGAAAGTGAACAGTGTCCTGACCTGAAATCTGTCAGTGTATCTCTCTCACCTGGGTATTTTTTCTCACTTCTTGTGATTTTTTTTTCCAGTCAGTGCAGTTTTGCATTGATTTGTACTGTAAGCTGAGTTAAGTTAAGTTGAGTATAATAATAAAAACTTACTCATTCCTTGTCACTAGAGTGGTAGCATTACACTGATCTGATCTCTCTGTATAACTGCAGTTTTCTTACATACTCAACTCTCTCAACTCAACTCATATTTATTTGTATAGCACCTTAACAAACAAGAAATGTCCCAAAGTGCTTCACATAAAAATTAA
>JAQQZT010000006.1:17933392-17953079 GCA_030068275.1 Clarias platycephalus | reverse complement strand
AAATCACTTTTAGTTTAAGACTCCCAGCTAGAACTTTTTAAGCTAAGATAGGAGCTCTCTGAGAGAATTCTAAGAAGTTTTGTGAATACGGGCCCTGATTTATCTGATCTCAATCAGTGCCTGAAAATTAAGAGATCTTCTGTTATATTGAACGTCCAGCCACTTAACATACAGTATGACTGCAAAACAATTCCTGCTATTCGTTATCAGTTAAATGAAGATGGGCTCCCAGTTGAGTCTGGTTCCTCTTATGGTTTCTTCCTATTACAATCTCAGGGAGTTTTTCCTTGCCACAGTTGCCCTCGGCTTGCTCATCAGGGACCTTTTTAAAAATATATATTTTTTATTTAAACCTCTGTCAGAGGTAGCTTAGTGGTTAAGGCATTGGACTATGGTTCAGAGGTCCCAGGTTCAAATCCCATTACTACCAAGTTGGGCCCTTGAGCAAGGCCCTTACCCCTCAACTGCTCACGTGTATAATGAAATACAAATGTAAGTAGCTCTGGATAAGGGTGTCTGCTAAATGTTAACATATTTTCTCACTCATTTCCCAAATTTTCTTTCGATTCTGTAAAGCTGCTTTGTGACAATGACCAGTTAAAAGCACTATATAAATAAAATTGAATTGAATTGAATTGGAAAAAAGTGAAGAGCTGAAACCAACACTGTTTGGGATTGACACAACAATATGGGGAGGTGAAGTGGGTAAGTGGTAGAAGACATTAGTTTACTTACCAGAAGATCACGAGGTCAAAGCAGAGCACTGCCAAGCTGCCACTTTTTAAACCTTAAGCAAAGTCCACAAAGGCTTAAATGTATAAATAAGATTTCTGGATAAGAGCATCTGACAGATGTTGCAAATGAGGATCCTGATAGGCCTGCCAATGTGTCGTGAAAACAGACATTGAAACATGTTGTGCTTCACCAGGACTATGAAAACCCAACTATTTTTACACTATTTTTTGTGATCCACTGTTTTCCACAAAAAAAAAAAAAATCTGTTTTCACAGATGAGTCACACATGTTAGAGGGACAGTTACTGAAGGAAAAAGAGTAATTGAGATACATAGCTGAAAGATGCAGATTTATGGTGATTCTGATGCTCAAGCAGAAGGGAGAGACTGTTTCTTGGATAAACGCTCTTAATCCACATTTGATTGTAGCCAAAGAAACTTTTAACTAAGGGTTAAGGACCTTACTCAAGGGCCAAAAGGGACAGTACTTAGTAACAAGCAATTAATAAGAAAGTTATCAAAAGACACATTAAAAGAATCTTAGAGTCAATAATACCAAGTAAATAAGGCTAAACAAGTAGTACAGTAACCATCATAAGCCTGCCTTATCAACCAGAAAATAGAAAAGAAAAAAAGAAAGAAAGAAATAATGGAATCTGCCTCCACTGGTTCGTACATAAAATCTGTAACATATGGGAAACATTGATTTAAACACAGTCAGTGTGGAAGTAATTACTAACGTAAGCAAGGGAAACTCAGGAAGGTAGATCAATTGAATCAGGTTGTTAAATCCTATTTGCATTGGACTTCAGAGTAACGAAGGGTAAAATTTGCATTGGACTTGCAAGTGTATTTTTGCATATGTTTACATGCATGTGTACAGTATATGAATATATGGGCAATGTATGCATGCATATGCAATGGTTTAGGCATGGGTAGAAAACCATTGCATAACACATGGTGCAGCTTTCTTACTGTGCTGTGGTCTGTTTATACTGTATTTGTGCCTAACAAATTAAATTACTCATCAGAAATAAAATGCAAATACTGTACTATTATCCACGAGTAGCATTAAGGAGTCTGACACCCTCCTCCTCGAAGTTGGCATATTTCAGTCATGGCCTTGATGATCATTATTTACTGGCCCAATACTGAACAGAAATGTAATGAAAATGATCTTATGCAGCACAATTCATTAGCTATTTATCTTTTTCCCTTTCTCATTTTTCTTTTCTTTTTTTTTTTTCACTCCTCTCACTCTCATTAATATCCATGAGAATGAGAAACAAAGCCTTCAGTCTACACTTGACGGCTGTTAGTGGAGATGTGTAATAAACACACTGTGCACATCCATCTGTTGTTTAAAGGCCAAGTGGCACTCACAGTGGCCTCATGAGTATTCGACCGTTGCCGCTTACCTGATCTTTCACTCACCGCCTCTTTGTCCTCATCAAGTGTCAGGAAAGAGAGGACACACAAAACTAATTTGAGGAAGGGGAACAAAGAGAACTCAATTACAGCCTGGTGCATGGAGGATAGAGAATAGAGCTGAGGGAGCATAGAGTGAAAACAGAAGAACTAGGAGTGGAGTGCTGAGATGTGTACAGCGAGAAAGGCTTGTGAATGTGAGATGAGACAAGTTTCAGGCTGATACTGGACTCCTAAGCCTCAGGCGACCAATTAAATCCCAGAGAAGAGGAAAGGCCATGTTTCAGTAACACATGCATTATTTAATAGATCTTATACTCATTCCACATCTCTCATTTATATCCCTGAGGTCTTTAACCGTCTTACAAAGTCTCTCCCAAAGAAATCTCTGATTCAGCAGTACTGGGTCCTCAGCGTCACATCCCAGACCTGGCAAAACTGTTTTATAATGCCGTTTGACCATTTAATCCATATCAACTGTCTAAGCCCTAAGCTTTGATACTAAATAATTAAAATTATAATTGAGGAACTATTTAAAAAGAGGGCCGAAAACCTTGTAGGGTAGATGCTCCAAATTTTTAAGACTCTCCACTCTTAATCAACAGCACCACCTTGTGAGTAAAACTGGACTCAACCCTAGTTAGGGGGTGAAGAATAAATGCTGAACTAGAAATAGTCTTTTGAATTAGAAAGAGGCACATTTTACAAAAAGGAGCATTTCATGCTGAGGACAAATAAGCATTTCAGGCTGAAAGACGTTGAATGGTTCAGAGTTTAAAAAGTAGTGAAGATACAGTAAATTGCATTTTTTTAAATAGTGTCACATTGTTGAGAATCACAACCTACTTCTATCAAAGTGATTACATTTATCATTCAGTACATACACCATCATACAAAACATTATGCCCAGTATTGTGTTGGTTCCCCTTGTGGGCAGCTCTGACCCCTTAATTCCTCAATTCCTCTATGAATTGCTATGGTGTCTAGCACCAGAACATTGGCAGCATATCCTGTGGGTGCTGTGAGATGTGGGGTGGGGCCTCCGCAATGGGTGTTCTAGTCCCTTTCTATTGGGGCCAGTATTGACTTTTTTCTGCGATTTGTGCTGCATTGGCTGTTCTGCGGGATCAGACGGAACAGGCTGGCTTTTGGTACCTGCAGGAATGGGTGAGCCTTGAGTTCCCATGATCTTGTCACCAGTTTACTGGTGTATAGTCAATAACCAATGTTAATCTTATGGCTTATCTGTGAATAGTTATTTGTCAGTTTAGTCTTTGGGTGGGTGTACTTCAATCCTCAAAAAAGTGGCTTATAAATAATATCAACTTCTGTCGAAACAAAGTTCAGGAATAAAAAGCTCTATTGCTCCAAGAGGTGCCTGGAATTTATTTTACAATAAAAGATGTCTGTAGTCTGTAACTACATACATCATTTTGTATAAACTATATGATGTTGAACACTTACAGTATAAAAAAATTGCTAATTTGCAGCTTGGCCAATATGATCTTTACTTCCCAAAGTGACTATTAAGACTCCTCACATTGCTGAAATAAAACTGATTGATATTTTCTAATTACTCTTATAGGAAATTACATAATGGACCAATAAAATTTTACTCATAAGATGGATTCGGATTTCACTGTCTAAGATTAACAGTACAATGCAGAGTATATGTTTAAAATTCACTCACTTAGCTCTGTTTTAAAATTCCAAACTCATCCTGCTTGTTCTGTTTTAATTTAAATAAATGCTTTTTTTAATAACAGGGAGAAATCTCTGTGTTCACTCTCGGACACGGTTCCATTGCTCACATTGCTTAATTATATTCACAAAGTCATCACATCAAGTGTCTGTAATTTTGCTCTTTCTCACTTATCAGCAGGGTTTTAAAATGACTAAAGGGGTTAAAGGGTTTCTCAGAATGATCACTCTTTATGATCATGAGGGATTACATACAAGCTACTGCCACAAGAGGGAAGCAAAACACTGGGACACTTTGATCTTAATTATTAACCTCAAGGCGCTGCAGCATGTGGAAAAGTTATTTACTGATATTTATATCTGATATTTATGTATTTATTTTTATTTACTAAAGCATAAGCATATTTACTTTATTTACAAAATTATAATAAGGTATCTGCAATGAGGTAACAAATTTATAATCAAGTAACTGATGAGTAATATTGAGTAAGAATTTTTTTTTCCTAAGAAAAAAAAAATTTTTAGTCCTAAAATCTGATTTACTCAAATCAGATGGCTCTTTGTCTTTACTCTTGTAGTTTATAGGATCTCTACTATGGATACTCTACATCGTGATGGTGATGTAAAGTGTAATAACCTTATGTTCACTTAACAGTTCAACCCAGCTTTGTACTTCAGCTCATTTTATAAATATTACAAAATTAATTTTACTAATCCATATACACTCATCTTCTCCACTGCAACCCCTATCACTTGTGCAGAGGCCCTTCTCATAAGCTTTTCTTTTGTAATGTGTGGAGTTCCAATAATTGTTGTTGAATAATATATTTGAAGTTATGTTATTTAAAAAGATATTGAACACTTAAACTCCATGGACATAAAGGTGGGAATTGAACCTGATCAAGAATTGAAACCCGACACTAAAGGAGCAAGGCGACAGTGCCACCTATTATTATTATTATTATTATTATTATTATTGTACATAGTGATTTTATCCTTTAAGCCAGTGATACTCAATGCTGGTCCTGGGGACCCTTTGGTCTGAACATTTTATTGTTTTTTCAGCATACCTGATACTTAGCAGCTTTTTTTTTTATTATTTCAACTGGGTTTGATTGAACAGAGAAAAAAATAGCATGTGTAGGACAGAGTGTCCTACAGGACACCACGGAAGTACAAGAAATGTTATGGCCTGATGATTCTGACAGAATATTTAGGAAAGATTAAGGTAATTAAACCATGAAGCATGCAGAATTTGCAAAAGTTGCAAAATAGTGGAAATATTTTAAAGCTTTAAAGCTTTAATATTTAAAGCTGACCCAAAATGAACTCATAATGTCTTCACTCAAATCACCTGATTACAAACTTTATGCTTCATGACATTATGATTTATTAACTCTGTACTGGTATTACTGGTGAATACTGGCTACAGTCCAGTTTTACCACATATTTTGCTCTTTTGCTGCACTTAATTGTCCAACACACTACTCTTTATTTATTATTTCTTTACACATACTTTCAGGAAGGAAGAAACCGGAGTCCCTGGAGTAAACCCACCAAGTTCGGGAAGAACATGCTAACTCACATAGACTCGAGGAGGCAATTGAATCCTTGACCCTGGAAGTGTGATGCCACAGTTTTAACCAATACATAAAAAATAATTTAAATAGATTTTGTCCTCGCTGAGAAAGTTTCTTCTTTGAAGATTTCGTACATAAAATATTATTTATCATCTTATTTAACACTTGTATTATATGTCAAAGAAGGGCTGAGTGTTAGATAAGATTCTTCTTAGCCTCATTAAAACACTAGAGTTAAATTTGTCTCATGCACTACAGAGTTTAGTTTGAACTCTAATCTACTACACCTGATCCTGATGTCTGCAACACTGCATGCTAGTTGTGAATGTACCTTTGATATGACACCTTGATCAAGGGTTAATGTTAGAAATCACATCCAATATAGGCTTATTAAACATCCCATTCCAGATTTAGTCCCCTTTTCCTTTATAATATCCTCCACTGTTATGGATTTCCCGGTTTTGTATTAGGATTTGGAGCATGGCTGTGAAGAGAGTATTAGTGAAGTCAAGCACTGATGTTGGACAAAGAGACCTGGCAAGCAGTCAGCATTTAAATTTATCAGATTGTTCAATGATACATTTTGGCCTTTATAGACGAAAACCACCAACAACAACTTTATGCACAACGACATTGTTTAGTTTCAGTGGAGGAAAATCCTAATGCTAGAACATACTAAGATATTTTGAATAAATGTGTGCTTCCAGCTGTGTGGCGACAGATTGAAGAAATCCCACATATGAGTTTGGTAGTCATATGTCCCAATTATTTTGCCCATATGGTGTATTTATGTACCTTGTGTCACTTACACCTGAAACACCATAACATATAGTGATACTTGAGGTGTAAATCAGTCTAAAACTGCTATGGGTAAACATACCAAGACAGCACTGTAAATAAATCATAGGTCAAGTTGAAGATTTGCCCCTCTGTTCAGTGTGTTTTAGGCACTTCACACACCTAGTGTGAATCACACAATGTTATCATAGAACATATTTCCTAATTAGTACAACTGATATGTTAAGACATCTGCGTGTAGGTGACAAAAAAAATAGCTAAGCTGCATCTTAATTAAAACACAAATTAAAATCAACGATTCCATCTGGATTTAGTTGTAGGTTTTGCTGTAGATGGAGGCAAAATTGTAAAAAATAATTAGAAATGATTAATTTGTGCCACTGTTAGTAGTGACTCATTGGTGAGTTGATTAATTATGGTCATAGGGGGAAAAATCAAATATGCATGGTTAATGGTTTTAGCTCTCTGAGAATCGCTTCCATTTGAACATTAAGGAATTTCCCCAATTTTAGTGTGCTAAGAAGATTCATCTGAACAGGCTATGATTTTCTTGTCTTCCATGTACAATTCTGGTGAGCCTGTTCCCAACTGCTGCCTCAACGTTTTGTTCTTGACAGATTTGTTCCTGACAGAAGTTGATCCCGACATAGTCTACTGCTGTCGTAGCCCATCCGCCTCATGGTTCAATGTATTCCGAGGTGCTTTTCTGCTCACCATGATTGTGAAGGGTGGTTATCTGAGTTACTGTAGCCTGTAGACAACTTCTTATTCTTTATTGATCCATCTCATCAACAAGCATTTCTATCCAAAGAATAGGCGCACGATGGATGGTTTCCTTTATCACCTTCATTGTCACATTGTCATTGTCATGCCACATATAAAATCCCTGAGATCACACTTTTTGTCCATTCTGATGGTGATTCTGTTCTGGACAATGATTAAGTTGGTGTATATGTGTTCATAATAAAGTGAGTGGATATTTTGGTTAAAAGGAATGAGAGTGAATAAAATTCATTTATTTTAATATTCTTTAGAAATATCATAATTTTGGCTTGTATATTAAAAAAAAAACACTGCTAGCTCACTCTTTTGAAAGGTATGGGTAATCAACTGAATGAGTTAAGCATATTCCCCTACAGAATGTTGTGCAACACGTAGCTAACCAGTAGCTATAATAATAATAATAAATAAAAGTCACGTCTAAATCATCCCTCGTGATTGCAGGAGCCACGTTTGGTTGTCAGGTAGACTACAGAGTGATGACTGAGGAGCTTCAGCGTCCAAACGAATGGGTGCGTCTCGAGACTTGTACGCCTGCGCGCGCGTCTCCAGCACACACACACAAAGTATGAGGTAATTGTTTGGTCACGTGACTTCTGCAGTGGCTGTCAAAAGTGATACAGCAGCGCATCCTTACCCAGCCCACCCACTCCCAGCTGATTGGACTGCAAGCGTGAGTTAGGGATCCTCTAAAAATTACAGTAGTCACACTGACAAGGCTGGACACTCACTTTAGAGTAATCACAACCATAGAAACATAGTGATTTTTTTTTTTTTTGTAGATTAGAGACAGCAATTTTCATTTTCCTGCTTTTTTTTTTTTTTTTTTGCTTCTTCAAACTTCCTTCGTAAATAACCTGTAGTGTTTAACTCAAATAATAATAATAATAATAATAATAATAATAATAATAATTTTGGGAAAGCTAATGAGCTTAATCTGCATGTCTTTGGACTGAGAGAGGAAACCGGGGTACCCGGAGAAATCCCACCAAGCACAGGGAGAACACGCAAACTCCATGCACATAGTTGCGGGAATTGAACCTGGTCGAGAATCGAAACTCAAACCTAGCGGAGCAAGGTGACAATAACCACATTATTGTCATGCCACCAATTATTATTATAGTACATAGTTATTTTATCCTTTAAGCCAGAGATTCTCAACACCGGTCCTGGGGACCCTTTGGCCTGAACATTTTAGTGTTTTCTCAGCACACCTGATAAGCTAATTAGCAGCTTTTTTATTATTATTATTTTAACTGGGTGTGATTAATCAAAGAAAACACAAGCATGTGTAGAACAGGTTGTCCTCCAGGACCAGCGATGAGACCCACTGGTTTACATCGCAGAAGTACAAGACATGTTATGGTCTGATTATTCCGACAGAATATTTAGGAAAGATTAAGGTAATTAAACAATGGAGCATGTAGAATTTGTAAAAGTTACAAAATAGTGGAAATATTTTAAAAAGCTGAACCAAAATTTGCTTATAATGTCTTCACTCAAATCAACCTGATTATAAACCTTATGCTTTATGACATTATGATTTATTAACCCTGCACTGATATTACTGATGAATACTGGCTACAGTCCAGTTTTACCACATATTTTTCTGCATTTAATTGTCCAACACACTATTATTATTTCTTGACACATACTTTCAGAAAGGAAGAAACCGGAGTACCCGGAGTAAATCCAACAAGCAAACCCAACTCCACGCGCATTGACCCGAGGCGGCAATCGAACCCTTGACCCTGGAATTGCGATGCCACAGTGTTAACCACTACACCACCGTGCCGCTCCTAATACCGGTCTCTGCCTTAAATAATCGCAATACATTTATAGTCATTTTAAATGCTGAGTAAAAAACACACAATTCAATTTATTTGTTTAGTTAAAGCAATTTTTTTAACATGACAAATCCTTCCAAAATAATACAAAATAAAAAAGACTGAAAGTCATTTTAATAAGGTAAACATTTTTTCTTTAAAATTTCTGTACATTTCTTAAAGGTATTTGTATTCACATGACATGAGATCATTATAAAATGTGAGGAAGAATCATGACTAAAACGGTTGAAAAGTAAGAAAAGCAGTTACAGATTCTGCAAAGAAGAAACATAAAATGGCTTTTTACACCCTTCCAATTTGCATAAATTAATCTTTCGCAAGGGGTGCTGTGACTCAGTGGTTAGCACTGTTGCCTCGCACCTGCAGGGTTGGGGGTCTGAATCACACCTCTGATTTGTGTGTGGAGTTTGCATGTGCTCTGTGGGTACTCTGGTTTCCCCCACAGTCCAAAGACATATGGTGTAGGCAGAGAGGTGTTTCCAAATTTCCTGTAGGCAGGTTTTGATGGGATGTTTTTTTTTTCCTGAGTGTGTGATCCCTGCGACTGGTTGGCAGCCCAGCCATTGTGTCCTCTACCTTTCATCCCGGGTTCCCCACACAAAGGCTTTACACAGGATAAGCGGTTCAGAAAATAAATACATTTAATGAAAGGTTTCATGAAAATGCTGTGTTATTAAGATTTCATAACATGTCTGGATTGCATTTATTTTATATCTTTAAAGTCATAAAAATCATCAAAGGGTTGAAAATTCTGTAAGCCGTATATACTGATCAGTCATTACTTTATGGTCATCTGAATAATAGTGAGTAGGTCCCCCCTTTTGCCACCATAACCCATGATGCACTGTGTTTTCTCTCACCTTTCTAATACAACCAATAGCTCTTCTATTGGATCGGACTACACAGGCCAGCCTTTGCTCCCCATGAACCTCAGTGAGCCTTGGACGACCGTGGTCACAGGTCACAGGTAACAGGTTTTTCAACCTTAGATCACTTTTGGTGGGTCCTGACCACTGCAGACCAGGAACATCCTACAAGAGTTGCTGTTTTGGAGTTGCTCTGTCCCAGTCCTCTACCCATCACAATCTGACCTGTGTCCAAGTTCAATTAAATTAAATTAAATTAAATTAAATTTTATGTGTATAAAGCTTTTAACAAATGTCGCGAAGCAGTTTACACAATCAAAATAATTATTTAAGTTTGTATGGAATGTGAATGTGTATGAATCAAAATGGTCAGATAGCCCTGATGAGCAAGCCGAAAGCGACAGTGGCAAGGAAAAACTCCCTGAGATGGCAATAGGAAGAAACCTTGAGAGGAACCGGACTCAGCAGGGAACCCATCCTCATTTGAGTGAAACAGAGAGCAGGAATTGATCTGCATTCATACTGTGTGTTGGGTGGCAGGCAGTTCAGCATAACAGTTCATGTTAATTCATGTTAATATGGAGTCCAGGTAGTTATTGGAGGCTCAGGTAGACTTGTAGGAAATTCCAGTCCTGAACTATCGAGTAACTGTGGCCAAGTCAAGTCCTCAGAGAAACATCTGTCAACATCAGTCGAGGCCAGCACTGTCACGTCACTGAAATCATTATGCTTGCACATTTTTTCTGCTTCCAACACATCAACATCAGGGAAAAATGTAAACTTGCTGCCTAATAAATCCCATGCAATTCCATTCTTGTACCATTGTAACAAGATATTAAAAATGTAGCTACTGTGAGAAGGGCCAAAGTGGCATGGCTGGGTCAGAGCAACTCTGTACAAAAGTGAACCAAGGAAGGAAAGCAGGGTCATGATTATGGTCAAGGCTCACTGATGCACATGGGGAGTGAAGGCTGGTACAAGTAGTCCAGATCCAATCGATTAAAAAAAAAAAAAAAAAAAAAGTTTAATGCTAGTTGTGATAGAAATGTGTCATTACTGTTTTTGGTTTCAATAGGTGGGGGACCTGCTCAAGATGGTCATAATGTTACGGCTGGTCAGTGTACACCTTTAAATCTTTTGCACTAAAAAGAGAGAGTTGCACTTTTCACTCGATCCCTTGATCCGGAGGTCTTCCCCCGCCCTTACAGTATGAGGAGCGCGGTCTGAGCTCGTGGAGTCAGGAGAGACCAATTTTGTCTTTAGAAAAGTAGGCAACGTGGAACAATAGATGAGGTGTTGAGAAGCACAGAGAGGGCGGTTATGGGGACAGAAGGGGTTTAGAGAGCGCGGGGTGTGTGCATGCGTGCGTGCGTGCGTGTGGGTGGGTGTGTGTGTATGCGTGCGTGCGTGTGGGTGGGTGTGTGTGTGGACGCACATGTAGACGCAGAAAAGAGGAGGAGGAGGAGAGGAGGCGTGTGAGGCGGTGAGTCAGGCTGAAGCAGCTCTTTAATAGCGAGAACAAGCGGCTCACGAGCTGAGTGAGCATGATGATGATGATGATGATGTGCTGTGTGTCATGGCCAGCGAGACCGGCGCGATCATGTTGAAGTGTGTGGTGGTCGGCGACGGCGCCGTCGGCAAAACTTGCCTCTTGATGAGCTACGCCAACGACGCGTTTCCCGAGGAATATGTGCCCACTGTGTTCGATCATTACGCGGGTAAGTCGCGTGATTCCTGGCGCTCGTGCCGTGCGCGAGCTCCGCGCGTGAAGGATTCAGTGTGGTGTGATGTGATGTGTTGTGTTGTGATGTGGCTTTCATTGTCTCGTGTTTGCTTCCTCTAATCGAAACCACCTGTGGGCTGCAGCTGATGTGTTCAGCCACACACTTCCTCCCTCACATGCCAGTCACATCGTTACATCCCTCATGACACATTACAGAATCTGGATCATCACATGATTTTAGTCAAGTAACTGTTGCATGTTTGATTTTGCAGTGAGTGTGACAGTTGGGGGAAAGCAGTACCTTCTTGGGCTGTATGACACTGCTGGCCAGGTATGAGCAAAATCCTTCTCCCTGTCTCATTGTATCATCTGATCTCTAGATATACAGTAATTCTATAAGAACACTACAAGCTCCAGCTCATATGTACTGTACGTCTGTGATGTTTTAACCTGCAGCCTGGTACATTGTCTAAAATAGTGCAATCATGACTCACGCAACAGGTGATGAAACTTTATATGCATAGAGTCAGACAAATATTTTCAACAAATGTGCAATATTTTCCTTAATCAGGTGAAATCTGGTATTATGTTTATTCCTTGATGATTCCCTCATCGGCGTACACACAGACACACTTTTCAGCATTCGGTTACACTCCTGATATATAGGCAGATTGTATTTATTGTTATTAAATTATACTAAAATCGCATTTAGAGTAGATTGCTACCATATTTACTAGATGTTAAAGCTGTTCTGCTTATTCCCAATCTGTTGAATTGAACAGTACCTATGAACAAGTGAGGTGGGTTTTATTAATATATAGTACAGGCGGTGAGGTGGCATAGTGATTAGCACTGGTGCTTTGCACCTCCAGGGTCAAAAAGGTTGGGGTTCGATTCCCGCCCCCGGTGTCTGTGTGCATGTTCTTACTATGCTTGTTGGGTTTCCTCCAGGTACTCCGGTTTCACAGTCCAAAGACATGCAGATTAGGCTGTTCTTAAATTGCTATAGTGTGTGAATGAGTGTGTTTGTGTGCACCCTGCGGTGGATTGGCACCCCAGGGGTCCAGGGTGTACCCTGCCTTGTGACCAGCGTCTCCTGGGATAACCTTCAGGCCCCCCGCGACTGTCTGATTCCTAACTGCTGATGTATACATGGATGATTTGGTAAATCTGTGGTGTGATCATAAGGAGATCTGGAACGATTTGCTTTCATGTGTGAGTGTTAACGAACAATTCAGTCTTGTTGGAAAAAAAGACATATTGGTCTCTCATTGTAAATGTAGAAAGTTGACATGCTCGGGACATCTTACTGGATTAAACGCAAAAAGTGCGACGATACGATTGAAAATGTGGATCAGTCAAGAGCACTAATCACGGATGCCTGCTTTCAGGGTTGGAGAGGAAGGTTTCTTTCCGTTCTTACAAGGTGGTCTGCTTTAGAGAAAGAGATCTCTGTGGGTCTGACGCTCTAATGAGGTGGCCAAGGAGGTATAAGCTGTGTGACTAGAAGCAGATCCCCTGCTTTGTGCTGACAGTGCATTATAAGTGGAGTTATGAGAGGCTTTTCTCCAGAGCAAAGCCGTAAGCTGCGTCTGACATGGTCGCTATTTTTCATTCACTTTAAAGGGTGCCGGAGATGAAGGAATTAAATTTTGAGGAGTGGGCCAGATGTTGCAGACGGGTCAGGGAGGGCCAAATGCTGGGTTTGATTTTCAAAGCAGAAGAAAGTCAAGTCCTGCCCTGTGCTCGCACAGCTGGATTCAGTTAGAAAAACACTACAGACTTTGTGATTGAGCAGATGCTCAGAGGCCTTGTTTAGACGAGAAATGAGAGGGTGTGTCTGCAAACCTGACTGTGTAACGCTGATGGAAAGAGAACAAAGAAAAGTTTTCATGTTTAATCTGAGATGATGATGATGCAGACATTGTATATTTTAGTATATGCTATTTATATTGTATTTCTGATGTGTTGACACTGGAAAATACAAACAAATGCAGTAAGCTAAACTGTATTTAACACACAGAGGAATGGTGGAGCAATAGAGAAGATTCAACAATGACCGTGCCATGGAAGAAAGTTTCCACATAAATGTTATACGTACATTAAAACGAAAAACAAGACTGCTTTTAGTACAGCTTACATTATATGTTAAGATAGCTAGCTCAGTAATTCTCAACTCTGCACATTTTAATGCTTTCTCAGCTCCCAGCATGCGTGATTTAATTAATCAAGTAATTAACAGCCTTGTCTTAATTGAAGTGGGTGCGGTAGAGCCGGGAAAACATTCAGATATGCTGGGCAGTGGTCCTCCAGGAATACGGCTGAGAACAGTGCAGTGAGATCAGTCTCGTGCTCACAGGATCAGCTTCTTACAGTATGTGGACTGTCAGTCGTGGCGTGTACACGCTGCACAAAAATGGTTAGTATTTTAGTGGTTAGCTAACCTAGAACTGTTGATCATTCATCGCTAATTGCTGTTATGAATTTAGTCGCTTAAAACTGTATTAACAGATAAGGTTTGTTTTATATGTCGTGGTAACCTTAACTATGCTGACATTATCTCCATCCATATGCTTGCTAATAACTTATTTGATGAATTAGGTCTCCACGATTCCAGTCGTGACCACTGGATTGAGTCAGCATACTACTTCCACTTCCTCCATCTTTTTTTTATTTTATTTTTTTACGGAGAGCTCTGTCACAAAACTGATTGCTGTTGTCCTAAAACACTTTCGTTTACCCGCTTGTTCAACAGCGTTCATGAACACTTTGTCACAGCCTATGTGTGTGCATGGAGGGGCGGGGCTATACACAGATGTGTCTGTGAGGTGATGTGTTAGAGAGAGAGAGCGAGAGAGAGACTGAGTGAATAATTGCTTTGTGGATAAATAAATAAGATTTTACTCATTTTAAATAATAATAAAAATATTTAAAAAACTAATATGTGGAGGAGGTCACTGTTGATACTGGCAGTCCTCCACAAATACTGTAAATCAGTGTATAGGAAACACTCTGTTTAAATAAAACTTAACCCAAGGGTGTTTATCATTCATTACTTATCACTCGATGTTCTACTATTGATTAAGAAAAATGTGTGAAATTTGCAAACTTGGTTAGGCTAGATTTATTGAACAAAACTGATTAATTTATTTAGGTTAGGTTAGGTTAGAACTCTCTTAAACTGACCAACAGTCTAAAGAGAGAATTCTCTTAAACTGACCCATGTGCAAAAAGTAATATTTGCGTTCAAGTTGGCTGTAAAACAAAAAGGTATATTATTCATCCAGTTATTTAATTTCTTACATTACTTTACTTTAATTTGAAACGCATAGTCTTCTATTGGCACTGCAGTCAGGTTCTCTCTCCTATGTCCATGTTCAGTGAGCTCCTTTGTGATCCCAACACTGAGCTGTTGCATTATGCACCTTCAAACTTTGGTTGTACAGCAACATCAATCCCAAATGTTTGTTACCTCACTGTCCTACCAATTATGACAAACGTCGAGTTGGAGTGTTGTAAAAGTTGCATGAATGACAATCTGACCAGTTCAGACTGGGGTCGTGTTGCAAAAAAAACAAAAATCCGGCTTGGATCTGATTTGGGACCACATATGGAAGTGGCCCAACTCCGAATAGAAAAGATCAGATTCCATGTGATTTGTGCTGCTCACACAATTCATGCGACTTTTACAGGTCAGTTTATTTTCCTAACTTCAGAAAGTTCCGTATACATCTTTAGAAGACGAATGTGCTGTATATATGTACGAGTTGGGTCAGAGTGTGTGGTTTGTCTCAGCTACAGTTTGCTTGTGGAGTGATCAAAGCAGCTGGAGGTTTTGACTTTGGCAAATGTACCGCATGCTCTCTTGGCTCAGACGACCTTCATTCTCTCGCGCACACACACACACACACACACACAGACAGACACAGACTCCTTGCACACATTAGCACACGGGACTGATATCTTGCACAATAGTGCTTTGTTCTTGTCTTTCCAAGTTTATATTTTAGTTGCCAAACATTTCTTTATTTATTTGAACCGTAAATGTAGCGTTGAGTAAGAATATGGTGTCCAGAGCGTGACTGAGAAAATAATTATATGGCTCCTAATGCATTTTTAATTGCTACAGATTTTACTGTACAATGATTTTCTACATGAACGTGCCCGGGAAATCGAAATTGAACGTCAGAGACGCTACTTTTTATCTCCTGGTGTTCTAGACACTTACATTTCTTTATAAAAGGTGAGGAAAGAAAAAAAAGCCCTTGTGATACCGTAATATTGAGGAATTATTATTATTTTTTATCTTTTCAATAAAGAATCCTATACCTGGGAGAGTTATAATATTTGCATCTGTTTAAAGGTCTCTACTGTAGAACAACTGCTACATTCATATTATCAGCCTGAAGTGACTCAATCCCAATATTTTTACCCTAATGTGACCAATATCAGATTTTTTTTTTGTTGATGTTTTTTTAGGGCTGTCCAAATGCACAAATCGGTGATCAGATCTAAGTCACCTTCAGTGTCGGGGGATATTACTTTTTAAAGTACCTAATTACATTCCCAAATTACTGTCATTAAAAAGTAATCAGTTATATTACAGCGCTACTTTCTGATAAAAGTAACTAGTTAAAGTACTTTTCCATTGCAGAAAATGTAAAATGGTGCCTAACGCCGCTTCTCACCGCAAATCAAACCACATAGGTTAGATAGATGTATAACAGCAGAACTAACAGATGGGGGCGGGTTATCGGGGGGCAGGGCTTGTAGGACGACTTTCACACACACACAATAACGGAATGACTGCTGTCTGGCTCATGGATTACATAAATTGTCTGAATAGCGGATTACACTTTTGAAAATATAACTAAATAACCGAGTACTTAAATGGCGGACCTAACGTGTTAGATTACTCGTTACGTTAAAAGATAATTAATCCAAGTACTCTAACTTTGTAACGCGTTACACCCAACACTCGTCACCTTCATATGTGGTCCGTGATTAATCGGATATACAGTATTTCAGATATACGGGCCTGTGACTTAAATGAGAACGGGCAGAGCGGAATGCCTCTGCGGATGCATGGAGCTGACATCTGTCAGCAGTGGCATCTTGGGGATTTCATAACAGTACTATCAATAGCTGCTAAAGACAGCCGACTAACTGCTTGTTGTCCTTCAGAGGAAAATCCCAAGTAGAATAATTTATAGTAAATTTTTATCCATGAATGAACACTTGTACAAATATCATGTGTTTTAACTCGGATAACGTGAGCAAATGTAGTGTAGACGTGTCTAATGTAGACGCGTCCACATTAAGAGTCAGATAAAAGTCACTGTAATTATGAACATGTACTGGCAGGACATGCTGATCTGACCGAAAAAATCAGAATTGATCAATGTGTTTTGTGATGCGAACGTAGCCAAGGAGTGATTATGTTTTGTCAACATAAATACAAATTATACCAGTATTAATCGATTTATTAGGAGTATTGCTAATTAGCATCTGTTATAAAATTTACATCTGTTTAACGGTATCTAGCAGAGGTCTCGGTACTTGCGGGTGTGTACTGGATTATAGCTGCTTTCTGGTGGGAAAGTGGCATAGTGGTTAGCACAGTTCTCTCACACGTCCAGGATCAAGGCTCTGTGTGTGTGTGGAGTTTGCATGTCCTCTCCATGGGTTGTTTGGTTTCCTCCAGGTGCTCCGGTTCTCTCTCAGGCATTGGTGGCTCAGTGGTAGGTTTCTCGCCTGCCATGCTGAAGGACGAGGTTCAATTCCCTCCCAATACACAAACCCCAGCCACTGGATGTAGTGCCCGTCCCAAACCCAGATAAAATGGGAGGGTAAAACCCATGTTGTGTGCGGATCGGATGATGTGGTCACCCCGCAGACTAAAAACGACTCCGGTTCCCTCCCGCAATCCAAAGACCTGCAAATGGTGTTTCCAAAAACCCTTCAATGGATTGGCTGCCCCATCCCGCGTGTACCCCGTCTTGTGCCCCCGAGTCCCCTGGGATAGGCTCCAGGCCTCTCGTGACCCTGTACGGCATAAAGAGTATAGAGAATGAATGAGTGAGTGAGAGTAAATGCTTTCTTGAGCGCTTCCGTTCTTCATAATTTATGATGCTTGTTAGATGATATGGCAATATTTCAAGCTCCTCGAACATGCCTCCAACCTACCCTACTGTTTAAAATAAAAACACACCAGTAAGTGAAATCGAATTAGGACTTTCAGTTAAGTCTGTATTGACCGAACGGCTCGGATATGATAGCAGGCAGTTATGACCGTATGATGTACGCAGGAGATTTCTTTCAGTCTTTATTTCACTGGCTGTGCTGTAGGATGCTCGTTTTCAGTATGCATGTTTCTGCTTCTTGACTTGTTGTTTCTCTCCGGAGGTGACGGATGAACTGTGCTGTTCTTTGCACTCCATCAAATTCCCAGAACCAGTTGATTAAAAAGCCTCAGACAGCCTTCATTTTATCTGACAAAACTGTGCATCGCAGAGCGGAACCACATTAAACTGTCTGTTCCACGTTGAACGAGTCTGTGAAGCTAAAACGAGGTAGTCAGTGAAGTAGCAGTGATATTCCAGCTGCCTGGGATCGTGTTTGAAAGATCATCTCTCGCTCGTAATTTCTCATGTGGATGGAAACAGAGCTTCGCTCGGATCGTTAGACATGTGGATGTACGACTTCATGTGCACTACCTGATTGGTTGTGACAAATGGAGCGCTCCAGCAGTGAGCTAGTAGTGTTGTGCGGAGCGAGAGAGAGGATTCAGCTCCTTCGTCTAACAGAAGATATTCCTGGTGATGGTGTTCAGATTGTCCTGATATTCTATTTCTGCCTCACGATTGTCTTTCTCATTCTTTGTCTGTATTACCATACAAGGATCGGAGCCGACCTACTGTTGCTGCGCATCCAATCTTTCCTTTTTTCTAGAAATTGCATTTTTAATATAAGTTACAAATTTAATATAATTTTTAATATAACGGTACAAATGAAGGGATGCGTGTGAATGAGGATCCCGGCCGAGGTGACTCAAAGCCTGCTGCGGTGATTCTTGTGAATAACACCTGATCCTAGAAATTCGACGTATAACTTGTGACCAACTTGCGGAAGTGACTCCTCTGTCTGTGAATGATTGCGTGTACAGTTCCTACAAGCACAACTTGCAAATTACAGAAAATCAGCTGGGAGGTATTGCAACATCCCCCGTATATAGTCCTGACCTCACTCAAAGCCATTTCCACGCGTTTGGGTCATTAACGGTGTTCCTGGGATTGGATACAAGGATTGGATTAGAGTTTCATCCGATCATGGCTCTGGGTCACTGGGAGAACTTTCTACCTTGATGGGATCCAAGCACTTAGTGTAGGAGGAGATTATATCGGGAAATAAAAGGAGTTTTACGCTCATAACTCTGTTCTGTTGTTCTGCACAATCAAAAGTCCCGGTTTGACTTGAATGCCCTGCATATTTAGCAGTTGATCATGTTCGAATATTAATGTATAATTTTATACTGCTGCAAACAGTATACTGCTCCAGAACTACATGAAGATCCTCCATCTTAATTATATAGATAATATCTTAATTATAGGGCATCTGTTATGCAATTGTTTAATTGAGTCAAAGGTCTGTCTCAAGTGTGTGTCTCTTCTGTTAGCACTGTCGCCTTGCACCTCCAGGGTCCGGGTTCGATTCCCACCTCTTTGTGTATGGAGTTTGCATGTTCTCCCTGCGCTTGCTGGGTTTCCTCCGGGTACTTCAGTTTCCTCCCACAGTCCAAAGACATGCAGATTAGGCTAATTGTTGTTCCTAAATTGCCCGTAGTGTGTGAGTGTTTGTAGGTGTGTGTGCCCTGCAATGGATTGGCACCCTGTTCAGGGTGTACCCTGTCTCGTGCCCTAAGTCTCCTGGGATAGAGACGATGAGTGAGTGAGTGAGGTTTTCCTCTATCATGACATCATATAAGGGAAACCCTCCCCCGACTTGTTGTTCAGCTCTGCAACAATTCTTCGGTGAGGCGTGACTCAGCAGTAACTTATTTACATAGACCAGGCATGGGTAAACTACGGCCCGGGGGCCACATGCAGCCCGTTAAATGTTTTGATTCGGCCCGCCAAACTTGAAAAAATTTAATAAAATTAACCTTGTTAATGTTTTATTTCCCCTGCAATTCTGATGTTTCCTCACTAGATAGCGCACTCTAGATATATTG
>JAQQZT010000006.1:17889351-17912344 GCA_030068275.1 Clarias platycephalus | reverse complement strand
CTTTGGACTGTGGGAGGAAACCGGAGTACCCGGAGGAAACCCACCAAGCACAGGGAGAACATGCAAACTCCATGCACTCAGACGAGACGGGAATCGAACCCAGGCCCTGGAGGTGCAAGGCGACAGTGCTAACCACTACACCACCGTGCCGCCCCGAGATGTCCACATCGAATCAAAAGCAAACAAATAAAAAAAAATAAATAAACTATCCAAATCACAAACCATTCACAACAAATTGCACCCATAACAAAAGATTCAGTCAGTACATTGAGTGTCCGTGGTCGACCAGTGTGGTGAAAAGATCAACCATCATTCTGTGGTGTATTAACAACAACAAAAAAGAAAAATAAGAAAATCATCTCTAAGACGGGAGCTGGCTCATAGACCCGTCTGGATCTCGACCGACACCACTAATGTGCAATGCGTGTTACAATAATCACAAAACGTGCAGACGTGATCCAAATACAATTATCTGATTACATAAAATAAAATAAAAACAAGACTGGATTAACAAACCTGTATTAATTAATGTCGAGACGCAACCCTCCGATTTTATCTGGGCTTGGGACCGGCACTGCATCCAATAGCTGGGGCTTATGATTGAGATTGAGAATTGAACCCGTGTCTTCCACATAGCAGGTGAGACACGTACAGTACCACTGAGCCATCAATGCCCCAAGTACAGCATGTTACTAACTGTTGAAATTGTTGAAATAAAATGCTGACAATAAACAGTGATCAATGTGTCATTTGAATGTGTCACTAAAACCATAAACAATGCTAGTTAGGCAAAACTAAAACCACCAGTAAATAAAGTGAAATAGAAACATCCCCAATGATATCCCATTACCGTACGTCATTGCAGCTGTAAGACCGTTTGTGTCCAAAAGAGACAAACTTCCTGCAGTGCTTAGGTTAGAGATAACAGCTGTATAAACACTGGCTGTTCTTGTTCAAAGTGTATGCAAGTTATGTTTTCTCAAAATTATATACACCCTCGACTCAAGAGTACACCTAGCACAAACAGCATGCGTTTACTGTTCAAGATCTCCACCTAGTGGCACGCAGACACACAAAAGAGCCAACTGCCTTTCTTCCTTTATAAGACTTGGTCATGAAAAGTATAAGATCATGATTGAGCTGAGAATTTTCATACTTGAAAGTCATGTGACAAATATCACATCTAAAAGCACCATACACTGTACAGCAAAAGTATATGGACACATGACCATCACATTCGTATATGAGCTACACAGCACAGTTGTTCTTGTATCCTGTTGTGATATTATTTGGGATGAAATGGAACGCTGACTGTGCACCAGACATCCACTCTGAACATTAACGCATGATCTCACTAAAGCACTTGTTGCCAAATGAGCAAGTCACTGAAACCAAATCTAGAATCACTATACTTGGCATTTAGAGTCGGCACAGTATTGGTGCTGATTTCATTTTTTAAAATGTTTTACATATAATACAGAAAATGTGTGCATTATATGTAAAAGAAGCTACTTCTGAAGTTAACGCAACATGAAAGTGACCCATCTTGGTTCCCTAAAAATTTCAACTCCAGCTGTTTTGGAGAGATGATTTTATATGTGGCCCAAAAATGGCCATTTTCACTTCAAACAATAATTTAAAAGGACAATAATTCATATTTCTTTATGAGTATTGATACTAATGTAAGCTTCTAGAAGCATAGGACCTGCAAAAATTGTTGCTTAAATGAAAGCATTCCATGCAAAATTAAGGATTAAAAAAAAAAAAAAAAAACAACGTAGTGTCCGTAACCATGTCAAACTCATGTTTGCTTTTTAGTATAATACACTTTCAGCTTTTTGTCTTTTCATGTGAAATCTAAATTGGCCAAGTTTCATCTGAATAACAATTAAGATCATCAAAAGATTTTAATTCATAAAGGTTACAGACACTACATAAAAGGGCATGAAACTGTATTTAGCAAACTGATAAAAACATAACTGTGTATGCATATTTACAAAAAAACGAAGCATGGATGGGGAAATAGGAAGCATTAACAATTATGAAAAATGGCGTCATATGATCCTATCTGAAAATTGACTTTTTCACCTAGGTGAGACACTTTTTGGCACCGATATCAATAATGTCTTAGCCGTGTACATGTAAAGAAACTCACCCATCTCTACTGAAAACCCGGATCCACGCCTGTACGTTTGGACCGAGCATACACAGACACCTCAGTGTGGTCAGACTGGACAATAGGAGAGCCAGAGAAAACGTCTCCAGAGCTGACCTGCAACAATGACAAAACAGCATTCAGACTCAGTTATCCACACTTTACATTGTTTCTACTGCCACTAATTCATTTTTTCCTGCTGTGTTGGTTATGGCCAAAAGTATATGGACACTTGACCTTCACATCCATAGTTGGAAGCACAGAACCCGATTAGATTAAGATTGAAGAGAACCTAGGTAAAACCTGTTACAGTATGACAATTCCCCTGTGCACAAAGCAAAGACATGTTTTGACATTATCTCTGTGTGCCATGCATCCTCACTTGACATTAGTCCCTGAACATCTTCTGAGAAGAGTGAATCTTGTTATAGCTTCAGGTATGGATTAAATCTAGAACGGGAGCTTCAAAAGCACATACGAGTGTGATGGTCACACAGTGTAGTGTATTACTTACTCCAGCAGAGGTGCACCATACAGAACAACTACGGTGTGGAAAAAGAGGCAAGACAGCAGAAAATACACACAGGATCTAATCAGTCGAGACAACTGAAAAAAAAAAGACAGATATACAGATGAAATGGATATAACAGAAATTTTGAATGAATATCCTGAACATGAATAATAATACCTTATAGCTCAGTGTGTTTTTCTTTGTTGGTGGACTGATGCCAAGAAGCCAAAACACAGCAATGTTGACTATGGCAACACAACCAGAAACAGAATAAATCCACACCAAGTGTGTCCCATACACTGAAAAGTTCTCCACGGTGAGAGCGGGCATCAAGCTTCCCACCAACACAGAGCCGGCGAGGAGGGCATGGGCTGATGCCATGCCTCTGATCTCCACTTCCCACATGCTTCAGCCTGGTCTGGGTTAAAGAAAATGTAAATTAATTAATGATGGATTGATTGATAGATTGAGTAAATGAATGTTTTGATGAGTGTTTTGATATGCAAGTAATATCAACGTTAAGGGAAAAAAATCCTTGCATTGGACAATTTATGTTCCTACTATACGAATTTCTTACAAAACAACAAAAAATCTATCATAGCACACATTCGGTTACCGTTACACTTTCTAATGCCATGTACTTTCCATGAACAATGCTGAAGGAATCCAAAATCTGCAATGATCACCTTTGAACAGTTGATACTGAGATGTGTCTTCTACTAATGCTCTGTAAATCCTTCATAACGGCTCTAATCTGTGGTGCTTGTTGTTAATTGGTGATGGTAACTCTAAACGAACTTCTTCTCTGCAACAGATGTAAGTTTTAGTCGTCCTTTCCTGGGATGGTCTGGGATGAGAGCCAGTTTCATCATGGGTTTGCATTCAACAATACTGTTCTTGCAAGAACTGTTCCAGGACAGCTGAACTTCATGTCTTAAAATAACAACTGACTATTGTTGCGACTTCATTACCGAATGCCAAACAGTATACGTCATTTTATAGTTTTTACATTTCCAGTATTGTTCTAGAACAGGCATCACGGAATTGCCGCAGTCCGGATCCAGACCGAGTGACAGTTCTATATGGACCTGATGCTTTTTCTGATAAATGAGAATAATTAATATACCAGTAATCTAGCCCTTTTTCTCTCTCGAGGTAGGCGTGGCTATACGTGTCACTCAACATGATACCTTACCATATACTGTACAGTATAGAGTGTGGAAGAAAACAGAAACAAACTTTTGACTACTCTCTCTCTGCAGTACCAGTCAAAAGTTTGGACATACCTTCCAAACAAATCCATGGTCTTTTAAGTTTTATATATATTTGGTAAGTTCCCTAAACTTTAGCACAGCACTGTAAGCAAAACAACAGTTTATTTCCACATTTATTTCAATGCAAAACCCAAAAGCCTACATTAGGGTGTTTGTTTCCATTTGCAAACTGGTCTTCCATGTAATATGTTGCTTTTTCTCCTGTAATGTTGTTTATTTATTTTAACATAAATAACAAAATTGTTTTTAAAAACAACAGATCATTTGCTGCTGAGGACTTTTGCACACTACTGTATATAATGTATTCAAACTCAAAACATGTAGATAAATACTATATGTACAATATATTAGAATATAATATTTGCACTGTATGAACCACAAATTGATCAAATAGTATAACTTACAAATAATAACACTTTTATAAATGAAGTCTTGCTCATCAGTACTTACAAATCAAAGGAAAACAAACACCTCGGTTCTTCCTCAGCTACTTAAACCTGAAAGGAGAAAAGAGAGCTTTTTGTCCTCTGTAAGCGATTTAAATGAAGATCGGATCCCATAAACTGCACTTTTCATGGAGAAATAATCCCAGAAAGACACGACAAAGGTGATTCAATTTAGGTCTAATACTTCCGGCATCACGAGGTCACGTGACATGCGTTGTGAATGACGACGACAAGGTCAAAATAAAATAAAGGAGTCGCATCAATATTATGTAGAGGGCAAAACTAAACATTAAGATTAATTTAAGACAAATACGGCATGTTTTTGCACAATGTAATTGCTGTTAAATGGTAATTTAAGAAATAATGGATGAATTGTGTTAAATGTGACAGTTTGGTGTCTGCGCTTACTAGGACTTTTATTTTAAAAGTGGTAGAAGCGTTAATTAATTATTTAACGCTACTAGGACTTTTATTTTAAAAGTGGTAGAAGCGTTAATTAATTATTTAACTTACATACTAAACAGCTCAGTTAGACAGTTTATTTATTCTTAGGTAACATAGTCACCTACAGGAGATAAACTGTGTGGAATAACAATGAGGAGATTATACCTGCTTAGCTTGGTTTAGTTTAGGTTAGCTTGCTCCTCTTAGCACCTAAACAAGCTCTCTTTGTTTATTTACTTCTTGTTTTATTCTTCTCAACACCACTTAGCATCTTAGAGTTCTGTAGGTTAGAGGAAGTTAAATATATCACAGATAACAGATTTAATTTGTTTTTCCCCTAATAGCACTTTTAAAATAATTGTATTGGCTCTGGCTGACTTGAAAGTCCACACTTAAGTAAACCAGCCTACAGCCTGATTACTGGCCTGCAGTAATCATTAATCTTTTGATCAATATCCCATTTTTAACAAGGTCTGGCCTGGTTTAGCCTCTGGACTTAAGTTTTACAGTGATAATATATACAACTGGAAATGCTCTGTCAATCATTTCCACCTCTTTATCTGTATACAGATGTATCAGAATTTAGCACAAAAGCAGAAAGAGTGGGGTCCACCCTGGATGGGGTGCCAATCCATCAGAAGGAACACACACATATATACATACAGTCCTCTCACACACTACAGGCAATTTGAGGGAAGCCAATTAGCCTAATCTTCATGTTTTTGGACTCTGCAGAAAATATAAGCAAGAAACAAATGAGATAATGGCACAACTAGTGGAATTTGGAAAGGTTAGACACGTTGGTTGTGAAAAGTATTTTAGAAAATTGAGAGAGGACAAGGGATAAATAATTTGATAGGTTTCTGGTGGATTTAAACGGAAAAGAAGATTAAGGAGATCAGGACCCGAAGGTGGCGGTAAAGAAACATTGATGGTGGATGACAACCGCCGTTAAACACCAAGAAGAAGAAGAAGAAGAAGGGAGTGGGGGGGGTGAGAAGGAGGGCTGCATTCATTCCAGCTGAAGTTCCCTTAGAAGTGTACTACACAGTGTGTTCAGCCATGTTAAGTGCGATTCCAAACCGTAGGGAGAGAAAATGCTCATTTCTAAAGGAACTCTAAACATTGCAGGGAGCAAGTGAACAATGGGTCATCACTTCACCGGAAGTGGACATGCAAGATTTCCCATCAGTCATTGCGATTTGATGGAGCGCGGAAAAAATGGAGCTCGTAAAGGAAACTATATATAAATTATCATTATAACTGTAAGGACGACATATTATTAATATGACACAATATATATTTTTAAATATAATATTTTAATATAATACAAATAATTTAATCAATATATCCCCACTATTCCATAGGCTAGTAATTGTAAAATATTTCACAATATTATTTTATTTTTCACATCTTTCAAAGTGCACGTTTTGTTATCAAAGAAATCATAGGCGTCTTTGCGTTGCCAGGGTAACAGGGTCACGGAGGAAGTGGCGTCTGCGTTTGTTACGTCACAGTGTGTTCCGAACAGAGGGAGCAAAGCCTTTCGTCCACCGTTTGTGTTTTCACGATTGTTTTTGACCTCGACTTTGGAATCCGTTTTACACAATGGTTTGTGAAAAATGTACGTATTACCCTTTTTCGTTCTGAACACGGCAACGTAGGTTTTCGTAAAATAAGGTGTTAAATATGAGTGTGTATGATAATATTGTGTGATAATATAGTGTTAGTTTAGCTGGAGGCGGCTGGCTAGTGAAGGTTGGAGTGTTATTTTGTTAGACAGAGTTATAATAACACACTGAACGGCTCGGTTTGGCAGTTAATTTAGTTAACGTAGTCAGTTACAAGCGATAAACTGCGTAGAGCAACAATAAGGACATTGGATCTAATTAGCTTAGCTTAGTTTAGGTTAGCTTGCTCCTGTTAGCACCTAAACAAGCTCAGTTTGTTTATTTACTGTTTTTTTTTTTTTTTTTACATTCAATTAAATTTTATTTGTATAGCGCTTTTAACGCTATAATTTTTGTTGGCATTGTCATGTAAAGCAGCTTTACACAATCAAAAGATACAATACATGACTAATGTCAAGAAGGTTTTTACCAAAATTACAGTAATATAGCTGCTGTTGTTTTTGCCCCACGACAGCCACCACTCACTCACACACACACAAACACACACACACACACACCAAACATACCAAACATCACTTCAGAGTTAACAGATATTATGTTAATGCTCATGGTTTTGAAACAGGATTTTCAGCAAGTGCATCTGTTCTTGATGGTCAGGTGTCCACATACATTTGGTCTTATATATCATTTGGGTGATGAAGCATTTTTTCTGACATTATGGCTGATATGTTGGTGTCATTTGAGTGTGTATACAGACACTCGCCGCTTTGATAGTACCGGGTTGGACCTGGTTTTGCTTTCAAAACTGTTCCGTGGCAGAGATTCAACAAGGAGCTGGGAACATGCCTTAGAAATTGTGGTCCATATTGTGCTGGATCAAACAGTGGCTGCACATCCATGGTGTGAATGTTCCGTTCCAGCACATCCCAAAGGTGCTCTATTGGATTGAGATCTGGTGACTGTTGAGGCCATTTGAGTAACAGTGAACCCTTTGTCATGTTCAAGGAACCAGTTTGAGATGATTATATCTTCCTGACATGGGTGTTATGCTGTGGTCATGAAGGGATTCATATTTGTCAGCAACAATACTTGGATAGGCTGTGGCATTTAAATGATGCCTAATTTGAACTAAGGGGCCGAAACTGTGGCAAGAAAATATTAATCACACTGTCACAGCACCACCACCAGCCTGAACAACTGATTCCAGTTTTTGTGTTGTTTACACCAAATTCTGACCCTACCATCTGAATGTGTACTGCAGAAATCTAGTATCCTCAGGCCAGGCAATATTTTTCCAATCTTTTATTGTCTAATTTCGGTAAGCCCATGTGAATTATAGCTTCAGTTTCCTGTTTTTAGGTGACAGGAGTGACACCCAGTGAGGTCCTCTGCTGCTCTAGCCTGTCTGCTTCAATGTATGATGTGTTCTGTGTTCATATATGCTCCCTGGCAAACCTTTCTGTCAGCTTGAACCAATCTGGCCATTCTCCAGACTTCTGGCATCACCAAGGCATTTCTGCCCAGAGACATTTTTTAGACCATTCTCTTTAAATAATTTGAATTGGTCGTACATGAAAATCTTAACAGGTGAGCAGTAAATACCCAGACTAGCCTGTCTGGTACTTACAGCCATGCCTCATTCTAAGTCACTTTAATCTATTTTCCTCCCCATTCTGATGCTCGGTTAGAACTTCAGCAGATAGCCTTGACCATGTCTACATGTCTAAATGCATTGAGTTGCTGCCATGTGATCGGCTGATTAGATATTTACATTAGAATAGATGAACGCGCACCGACTAGGTGACCAATGGATATGAAAGATAGAGTTTTACTGCATTGTTAAAGTATAATCTTTGATGTGAAAAAAAAGAAGCCGTAAGCACTTCTGTAAGGAAAGAGAGAAGGTGTTTTAATAAGCACATGGTTTAACCTAATGTGCTTATTTGTCCATAATATTTTTCCTTTTGTATTGTTTTGTCATCTCTTGATTTCTGTTGCAATCATGTGTTTGAATGTTCTTCCTTCAGGTGAGAAGAAACTTGGGCGAGTTATCACTCCTGATACCTGGAAAGATGGTGCAAGAAATACAACAGGTTATGTGCTTTATCTGTTGTTGGGTCATATCTCTAGTCATTGTGCAAGCACTATACAAAAAGCCATAATGTCTGTTTTGTGTCTTGCAGAGAGCGGAGGACGGAAGCTCAACGAAAATAAAATGTTGACATCGAAAAAGGCCAGGTATGGTTATTCTGAAATAAACATAATTTTGCAAATGTTTTTCCATTGCAAATAATATCGTATGAAATGTAGCATTTGCGTTGAAATTGTATTCATACACAACATTTCTCTGTCTTTATTAGGTTTGATCCCTATGGAAAGACAGGTTTTGCCATATGCAGAATTTGCAAAAGCTCTGTCCACCAATCTGGGTCACACTACTGTCAGGGATGTGCTTACAAGAAAGGTAAGTTGGTGAAAAAGCAGTAATTTCAGGTGTACTGGAGAGCGTAAACTGCTTTAATAGTACCTATTGTAATGTTTTTTTGCCTGTATTCTGTTTTTCTAGGGATCTGTGCCATGTGTGGCAAGAAGGTCCTGGATACCAAGAACTATAAACAGACCTCAGTGTGATTGGCAGAGACATAAATTATACACCTTTTAGAAGTTGGTTTTAGTGCCCGATCAGTTTGTGGTGGTGTTTGTTATTATTCAGTGCAGCCATGCAGTTATATATAACTGTTCCCAAGCTGGATATCTGTCGTTAATGTTATTTTTTTCAGTAAATTACATTAAAGCAATATAGCACCTTGCACTGTTTGAATATAATTAGATGCCTTTCCTATATATATAAAGGTCTAAGTACTTGTTTTACTCATGCTTTCTGGGCAGTCTCACCATTTAGATGGTGCTGTAATTGCAACCCATGTTCAATATGTATATTGCGTTTAAAACACAAATCACACTGCTTCCAGCGCAGGTTATTTTATTACCCAGTATGCACTGACATTCATCTTGAGGTTCCAGTGCTGACATTTAAATATCATCTTTTCCCAGAGGTATTTTTTTAGGGTTGTGTATAATCATTGACTGTTTAATGTAAAGTTCATCCAGTAATCATGATCATGAACATTGTTTTTATTATTATTATTATTATTATTGCCATGTTTTCTGTAAGCACAGGTTCTTTTCTGTTTCATATTATTTTCTGGCTGTAAATATGTTTTTGCTATAATAAAATGGTGGAGTTAACCATTGAGATGTGTATGCGTGTGTGTCAGAGGTAAGAGTGTGTGCGCTTGCTTTTGGGTCTGAGATGACAGAGAGAGTGTGTGTGTATGTGATGTAGTGCACCACATTCACTATGATCCTGAGCCGGATAAAGCAAACCTCTTAGGAAATTTCAAGAAATGCAGTTAACAGTACTCATAATCTGTTTGTTTTTTTTCCTTTTAAACAATTATATTTCACTAGAAAACATGTGAAATAATTCCAATAAAGACAAACTAATTCTAGTAAAACACAACATTGACTGTTGACCTGCTTACATTTATCGATCACATAAATATTAATCAGACCAGTAAACAGGATCAGACCCACAAGCTGATCATACTGTAGTTTGATTGCATGAAAATTGAAGTAACAATAGTACTCGTAGAAGACACTTAATAATTAAACGTGCTTTACATTTAGACGATTTAAGATTGTCAGTATATTCACTTTGTGTAACAAATACTAAATAAACTAAACATTTTCAACAGGTATAATTATAAGTATAAAGCATCATGTTGCAAAATACATGACTTTTGTAATTAATAATAAAATAACTGCCTCTATGATGGAGGATGAATGAGTGATTGATGTATAAGTCATAAAGCATGTTGATAGTAGATAGTTGGAGTGCATGAAGTCCTGAAGTTCATGTGTAAAAATAGAGTACACTGTAAGTGACACTAGTGCTCCGGTACATGGTACAAACCTGCAATAATAGGCTGATTATTCTGTAAACTGCAAAGGACTTAAGGACTTAACAGCAAGCACATTTATGTTGTGTGGATGTGAGTGTTGTAGCTCAGTTAGATGTGAAACTGATTTGCTGGTGCTTTATGTCGAGACGAAACTTCAACAGAGGATCAGTGGGACTTTAAGGTGTCTTGATCAGGACCAGAAATTCGTCGCGGGTCTTCGGATCCTCTCTGAACACTCCCAGCATTGTACTAGTTACGGTACGACTGTTCATCTTCTGCACGCCACGCATGACCATGCACATGTGACTGCAACAAAACATGAAACTGTTCAGTTTCAAAGGGAAAAGTATGACATCGTGCTAATAATGTGTTAGTAAAGTTAATAGGGGTGTAATGTTGTGAAACATTGATGATAATCATGCAGCTTAGTATGGAGATGAAACTGCAAAAAAGCTGTTTTATACTGTGGACAGCCATGTAAAAAATAATTGCCTCTTCTTTTAATTCTATGTTTTTTTTGTGCAAAAACTTGGTCTTAGTATTAACCAAATACAACCACAGACAAACAACACATAACTTTTCTCCACCGTGCCATTATTTATTTAACAAAAATGAAGCCAAAAAGAAACCCGTCATGTGGCCAATACTAAGTACCCCCCCATGATTCAATACCTTGTAGATTCACCTTTAGCAGAAATAACTTGAAATAATCGTTTCCAGTATGCCTTATTAGTCTCTCACATCGGTTTTGGTACATTCTTCTTCGCAACATTGCTTCAATTTTTGGCTTCGCTTACACACAGCTCTGTTAAGGTCCCGCATTACAATCGGGTTGAGGTCTGGACTTTGACTAGGCCATTCTAATAATCATTCTATTTTTTCAAGTATTCTGATGTAGATTTACTGGGCTGCTTCGGATCATTGTCCTGTTGGATGACCCACTTTTGACCAAGCTTTACCAATCGGACAGATGCCCTCACATTTGAATACTTGAATACTTCGGTATACAGAGGAGTTCATGGTCGCAAAAACAAGGTCAAATCATCATCCCTCTACTGCCATTATACTGCCATGACAGCTTGGTCAAAATTGGGTCATGCATACATGCAAAAAACAAACAAACGAAAAAAAACAGCATGACTTGAATGCTTTTCACAAGAACATTGAAATCCAAACTGTTTGAAAATGGTTTTATAAGCCTTGATGTGCAGCAACAATTGCTTCTCTAAGACCATTGCTTTCCTTCTTACCTTCATGGCATTTTGTTAATGCTGATGTTTAGCAGCACCTGATTGCAACTTACCCTATTAAATATTGTGAAAGCAGAAAGGAAATACTTTATTTAGGTTGTATGTTCCTAATACAGTACTAAGACCCACTACAATCAGATGATTTTTATTATATTTTTGCACAAAAAACATAGACTTAAAAGAGGGGGCACTAACTTTTAAACACGACTGTATCCTAGAGGATTTGCATTTGTAATTGAAGCTAAAAATGTTTCTACAACGCACTGCTCATGGTAAAAGTACAGCCAACAACTAACAAATCTCTGCTTTTTTGTTCAATTAACCCCATTTCACAATAAAAAATGTTTAGATATTCATTTGTTGGAAACATCAATACAATACATCAATACATCAAATCAGAAAAAGAAAGTAACATCATTGTGTGAGGCATTGTATCTATCTGTGTATGATTGATTAAACAGGATTAGGATTTGTTAATTCTGATACTCACGCTGCTTCAATGACTACTGCTACTCCTGCTGGCTGCAGGGCTTCAAAGATGGCCATAGCAATTTGCTTCGTCAGACGTTCTTGTACTGCAATGGAAGAAAATTAGGACATACAGTATGTAACATATTAAGCATAGAAAGCATGTCATCTCTATTGAGATTTCTTTATGAGTTCTGCAGAGACATTTACTTGACTGGACCGTTGGTGATTACCTTGCAGTCTACGGCTGTAGATTTCTACAATCCTGCAGAGTGACAATATTAGGAAAATAAGTTAAAAATATCCAGATGACAGCCAAATTTAGTCTGTTTTTCCCTAAAAGCATTTATTGAAAGAATTGTGGTTTTGGCTATGGATGACATAAAAGTAATTTAAAGCCAGTGTTTAAGTCCTCACCTGATTACTGGCCTGCTGTAATCATTAATCTTTTAATCAATATCCTTTATTTTTTTAAACTAGGTCTGGCCTGGTTTAGCCTCTGGACTCCATTGATATACAACTGGAAATGCTTGGTCAATCATTTCAACTCGCTATCTGTATACAAATGTATCCAAATTTAGCACTGTGATTTGTTTTAAGCCTTTGGTGCACAATCAAGACTGAAAAACGAAGGCCAAGGTCTGCAGCTGACAGGTTATGTAGTAAGGCTCCACTTTAATAATGCAGAGGCAGCACTTAAGGGCTTCTTGTGACAATAAATGTATTGAGAATTACATGGGTTCTACCCACAGGCTAGATGAGATTTCCTCAACATCAGAAGCGGGTTTGGATTTTTGTTTTCAGATCCAATTGGATGCACTTTTAGGCCTTGCGACTAAGCTTCAAGTAAATGGGCTACCATGACGGGAGAACTCGCTGGCGAGTGACTAACGCATTTCCTCAGTCTTTAGACTGTCACTCTGATGAGGCGCCATGTGTTTTTACAAACTGTCACATACATGCGCTGCATACTCACCTGGCAAGTTTACTAAGGCCAACCACTTTCTTATTTGGCAAATATCCTATGTGGACCTAAGGATCAGAAGACAAGCAAGTAATATTATATCACAACAGCTTATTCAGTCTTCTTGTCTGCTATCTGTTCTCAATAACATGATCTCTGTTAACTTTGATCTCTCGGCACTGCCCTCTATTTCTCCCTAGCTAAACATCGAGGAAAATGACACTGATTTGATCAAGTTTACCTTGCCGAAGAACGGTACTAGGTGATGTTCGCAAAGCGAGAACATATCGATGTCTTTCACTATAACCATCTCGTCATGATCTTCTTCAAAAATGGCATTGTTAAGGACGTCTGTAGATATCAGAAGGACAGGAATAGTTCATTGATTTAGTCACTGTCACTTGTGTGCAGGGCAGCATTTTACCAAAATGACATATTTTATGCATGATTTGCATGTATTGTCTGGAGATAGCAATAAACTTAACAATACTGCAATGGATCTAAAGTGCACGTGGCAAAAATAATTAAATGAATAAAATGCTTTATTCCATTCATTAGAGTTTAAGTCCATAAATTATAACACGATTCCAGAATTTACCTGACTGATGAACCACTGGTTAAGATAAGATAAGATAAGATAAGATAAGATAAGATAAGATAAGATAAACCTTTATTAGTCCCACAAGTGGGAAATTCGTTTTGCCACAGCAGTAAGTGGACAGTACAAAGTTTAGAAAAAAATTAAGAAACAACAGAATAAAGTAGAATTAAATTTTTAAAAAGTAGAATACTAACAGTATAAAATGTACACTATACAATCTGGATATGGAATATGGACATCTATGTAGTAAAATATTTACATAAGTATATTGTAAGCAGTGACTATATGTACAGTAAGCAGAGTTGACTAAGTGATATGTCTGTACACAATGAGTATACATCATAGTGAGTGACAGGCATTTACAATAATGGTTTAAATGTTTTAAATTGCACACTTTGCCCAGTTATGGTGGTTCAGCCAAGACAGAAAGAAAAATTTTAAAATTGCACATGTTGCACATAACTAAAGATATTGCACATAGCTAGAGAGAGAGAGAGAAAGAGAGAGAAAAGGAGTTACAACTACTTAAAAGCTTGGTGAACATGAACATGTTTGATTCAAACTGTATTAAAACCCATAATATTCCAAGAAAAGTCTAAGTCAGTTTCCCCAAATCCAGGTGTGTAACTACTTGTGTACTCAAGTTACAGATCTCAGGTGATAAGGCGGTATAAGGCGCTTCCTCACCGTAGATGTTTTGGTGGTAGCCCTTGGTTAGGAACTGCATGGCTTTGGCGGCTCGGAGAGGAGTTTTCAGCAGACCCTCACGCTCGGCGTCCTCTCCCAGAGCGCACAGGATGTTGGAGTACGCTGACTGCATCGCCGCCGCGCGCCGCTCCTCCGCTTTCGCGCGCGCCGCTTCGCCTCGTTTCATCTTCTGCACGGAGCTCTCGCTGTTATAGCCGTTATGGCACCGCACCTCGATCACGCCGTTCATTTCCACACCATTGTGGCACTCCATCGCGCACATGTACGTTTTAATGAGGGTCAACAGATAAAGATATAGATATGCACGTCCAGGTTACAGGAGTCAGTGCGTCACGCGATCACCTGCTGCTGCTCTCCGCTTCTGCTCCACCAGTCTGGTTGCGTCGCCATATTTATACAGCTTCATCCCCTCACTGGGTGCTCACGACATAACACAATATGTTGCCCAATGTTCTCATTACGAGGAAAATTTAGTTTCCACTCAGTCGACTGGTGAGTGGATTCAGACAGGTGATTTGTGAAGAGACACATCACACTATGGATTATTCTTTTTCTGATCAAATCTCACTCATTTTCTCACTTATCATCTTCACCGCTTTATCCTCCTATACAGGGTCGTGATGGGGCCTGGAGACTAATCCCAGGAGACCTAGGACACACCTAGGTGGAAGGGGTGCCAATCCATCACAGGAGCACACACGCTCATTCACACATTAGGGGCAATTTGGAAACACCAATTAGCCTAACCTGCATGTCCGGAGTATCCGGAGGAAACCCGCCAAGCACCTGGAGAACATGCAAACTCCACTCACATACAGTAGACCTGAGGTGGAAATCAAACCCTGACCCTGGAGGTGCTAACCACTTCACCACTGTGTGATAGTTTTTTGTTTCATACATTTAGCTGTTTTGAATTAACGATTACTATACCATACAAAATGCTCTTTCACAAATGGAGATATACTGTACTTGTGTCATCAAGTGAAAATCCATGGATGAGATTACCTAGTCGTTCTATACATTCAGGTCCTCAGCGGACGTCAGCTTATTGCCACATAACATTGCTGAGCCTAGACATCCTCAGATCCTAACTCCAGGCATCCAGAGGCCTGATACAGTGGACACTATGCATGATGAGTGCATCTCATTATGCACCCTCACTTCTTACCCTGACTCACCCATCACTTTGGAATAGTATCAATCTCAATTAATTAGACCACATAAACTTTTGTCCATTGCTCCAAAGTCCAATACAGCGATTTCTCAGTTCAACTTCACCAAGCAGTTACATGATCTCTGATCATGACCATTCATGGTTTTTCTTCCCAACCACATTTCTCCCATGAAGCTGACAGTTCAACACTTCCATCCTTAAAGGTTTTAATAATGTTTTTGACAGTTTCTAACCCAATTTCAATATTTTTTCCATATATTCCGTATATTCAATTTTCATTTAATTCTTTTTTAGGGCAGGGGTGGCTCAAATATTTAAGGCTGTACTGTAGCTTACTGGGTTACTGATCGGTGAGTTGGAGGCAATTAGCCTAATCTGCATGTTTTTGGATTGCGGAAGGAAACCAGAGCATCTGGAGGATTGTGTACATCATGTACATCATGGTATACTGTACAGTACTGTATGTGAGGTGTATATATAATGTCGGATTAAAATTAGGAGGACTAAATTCTTTGTGGATGCATCAGGTTTGATTTGAGCTACTGTATATGTATTGACATTCCCTGAAATACATCTAACTAATTCATTAAAGATTATTTAGCAATGTATTTCTAACATAAGCAACTCTATTTCTGTATTCTACTGCTAAATACAAACCCACTAAGTACATCTTTGGCAATTATACATTCATTCAATCTGTTAACACAGCCCATTGTACTAAAATAGCATGGCATATTGCATCAGTGTGTTGCATCACTACTCATTTTCTATCCTCCTTCAAAGGTTCTAATAGACCCTGGAGGAACAAGGAAACACATAAAGCTTTTGTCTTTTCTTTTAATAATGATTCAAGACCAGAATGGAAACAGGGTGAAAGATGGGATTAGATAGGAACTGTGATGTGAGTGGAGATTATGGATCTGCATACACTGAAATGGTCTATTATAGAGCATCTCTGACGTGGCAGAGGATGCTTGTGGTGCTCTGTTTGCACCAGGCTTGACATCATCATGATAGGTTCATGCGTCAGCCTCTGACATGAAACACAGCTGCCCTGGAGTCAGATCACATTAATCATATCGCCATGGAAAGCAGGTGAACAGACTGCATGGGCTCTGCAAGGCTAACTATGTGTTCAAATGTTCAATTGTAGAGCTTCAATAGAGCATTGTTAGTTCATGTAAGAGGTTTGTGAAAAAAGGTCAAAGCATCAAAGCTTATACTGTTACAAAGTTTCTTATAATGGCATTAAATAAAATATAATAATGAAATGAATACAATTATACGGATACAGTATATATGTCAATCAGCCATATCATTAACACCACATAACATTAAACCATTAACATTGATCAGTTACACACCAGTAAACTAGTGACATGATTGTGAGCAGTGACTATTGGACAGCCAAAGCTCACCCATGTCTGTGGGGACCAAAGGCCACAAATTACTGAAAAAAAGTTAGTACCCATCAGCCAAAGAGCCCAATGCTACTGACCCGCCTCCAAACTGCCCAGATCCCAACCCTGTTGAGCACCCATGGGATGCACCGGACAAACAAAACTCATCCAAGAAGGCCCAACTCCACAACCCACAGCACCCAAATGATCTGCCGCCAGTGAACCCCCAGGTATTGTGGAATCATACCCAGAGGGGTAGTGCTTTCCAAGTGGCGCAAAGCAAACCTGCACAATACTGGGAATTATGCTTTTGTGTCATAATTTTATGGTATCTTTCTTCAATTTCCAGATTATTGAAAGCACACATCCAATACTGAGTTTTAAAATATCAGCAATTAGAATCACAACCAATAAAGAACAATGATTGTGTATATGTTTGTTGAATTAACCTATAGTGAAAGAGTTTCCAGCATGATTGGCTCTAATTTGATTCTTCGACATACTAGTTATAATAAAGTCTTCAACATTAACTAGCACATTGTTAAAACTGCTAAGAGACAATCATCTTGCTACAGCAGACAACATAAATTCTGCCAAACAAAGATTCTTGCCAACTACAGGTCGTCAGCTGACTTCATTTTATTGCCACATAACGTTGCTGAGTCTAGACCTGACCAACTGATGACCAACATGAATGTCTCCAGAGGTTTGTACAGTGGCTAATATACATAATGGTTGCATTGCTTCATGTGTTTCCATGTGTTTACGCTGGTGCACCCATCGTTCTGTAATAGGGTCAATCTGAACTTATCAGTGCAGATGACCTTTTGCCTTTGCTCCAAAGTCTAATCTTTATGCTCCCTAGCAAATTGAAGCCTTTTTTTCCGATTAGTCTCACTAAATAAAAAGTGCGTTTCTCAAGACCACACAATTGTCCCAAACATGTGAGTTCTCATCACATTGTGTGCTTTTGGAAATGCTCTTACATTCACTTTTAAAATTTCATTGATTATGGTCAGCTGTGAATTTCTCCTGTATTTGACATTTCTATTAGATTAGACTTTGCATCTGATTTCCTCTGTAAGGTGTGAGTATAAAGCTGATTCTGGTATTCTGGTGGCTTGAGCTACCTTGTACTGCTGTAGCCCAAACCATCAGCGGAATGTGCAAAATTTAAAAAGCTGCAATAATAAAATAAGATTGTACTGTACAATGTTGTGCAGCAAAACCAGTTTGCAGATGCAAACATTTAAATGTTTAATTTCAAAGTAACATTGTGGGAAAGATAAGATTTTTTTATGGTGAGATGTAGTCATGGAGTCATGTTTTGACTATAGGTAGCATGATTTTATGCATGAGTAAAACAGTTGTACGATCGGGGCTGCTGTGGAACACTTATCCTGTACACGGTCATGGGGCCTCAGGGCATATTGCAGAGGACACCCTGGTTGGGGTGCCAATCCACCGCAGGGCACACAAGCATATACACTACAGGCAATTTGGAAAGGCCAATTTGACTACTCTGCAGATCTTTGGACTGTAGGAGGAAACCAGAGTACCTGGAGGTACATAGATCCGATGTGGGAATCAAACCCTTGACCCTGAATGTGAGAAGCCACCATGCTGCCCCTTTCACATTACACGTATGAACACTCAATTCTCACTCAAACACTCTTGCCTCCGCCCTCGTTATGCTGTGCTATAACGCAACCTAGAACGATCATTGGATGAATTCCCCACACGTGTACATTCTTTGCCACCCACCTCATGGTGTGAAGCGTTACAGCTAGGTGTGAAGGAGCAGAGGAATGTGTGTGTTCACGCATACTATTCATGCATAGTGCCATGGAATTGATTGCAAATGTTACTGATAGACTGTAATAAATTGACACCATACAGGATGAAGATGGGAAAATTATAAACCCCTTATTAAATGCTGTAATATATCATATGTGCTTCAATATGCGCATCAACATCAAAAAGATACAATTGAGACCAATGGGATAAAACTGTTAAAGTTTGTTAGTTAATTAACAGAATTCTTTTCATCCCAACTTTAAAAGAGGTATATCAGTGGAAATCAGATTATCAGTGGGCTTATGTACTGTATTGTGAAATCAGATAAATATTTGGAGACGATTAGACGTACATGATCAAAAGATTTGCTCCATTTCTTTCTGCTCCATTTCTCAGTGTGGCACATGTGCTTCCGTATGTTTGTTTTTTTGTATGCTTTTTTCACACGTTGAAACAACATAAAGTAATATCAGCACCTCTTTCTGTCCTAAACAATGAGCAAAAAGACTTTGACGAAAGTCATCCAGGCAAATATTGCAGTTCAGTTACAAAGGCCACAGATCACTCAGAGAAGATGAACTCACTGCCCTGATTAACCTGAAAATACTCTAGGCTCTTACTCGCTAAAAAGAGAATGGTTACACTAACAAAAATAGATATGTGATATAAATAGAAATTAAATGTAAGAAACATTTAATATTAATTTATACATTATAATATAATTTTTAAAATCTATATTTAGTTATTTTAACAATATGTAAAAAGTGGTATACTATATCGTGTGCAATCAAAACAATCCATTTTAATTGCTGTCTTGATTTATTTCAATTGTTGTCATTTAAATCAATGCATCAATGCAAACTGTCTGGTCATTACACCACTAATTCATATATTGTACTACACTGTAAATTTATTCGGACATGCCTTTATGTAATTTCTATACATTCACACATGTTCATTTTCTCTCCACTCCTGCATCATACCACTCAAGGATTTTGTCATTTCTTCTATCTGCAGCTAATCACATGTTTTTTTTTTTATTATCTCCAGACATTTATTTATTTTAATGTACAAATAATATAACATAAAGACTACAAGCAAATGCGAGTGGGTTATCACCTGACCATGATTTTAATTATTACTTTGAGCTGAAGTTAATTAGATGATTTGTTTTAACGGTCTTATGTAACTATGAAAATATAAAAATCAGAAGCAGCTTTATTGCATTCATTTATTCGGTAATTTATGTCAGGATGCCCTGGCACAGGCTTCAATATCCTCTCTGCCTGGATAAGTGCACATGCACAAGATAAGTGGCATGGACAATGAATGATCATTTGAAGCATAGAGCTGAGCAATTAGGGGTCTTGCTTGCTTGTAATTTATAGACACTCCTTCAGTTGAGTGGAGTATATTAAAATTGGTACTGTGATAAGGTAAAGACCTCTGAGATTTTGCTTTGCACCAGACTTCTTCCAAAGGGAAGACGGGCAGGGGTAGCTTAGTAGTTTAGGCATTGGACTGTTGACCGCAAGGTCAAAGGTTTAAACCCCTACCACCATCAAGCTACAGCTGGTGGGTCCTTGAGCAAGGCCCTTAATCCTCAACTGCTCAGATTTATAATGAGGTAAAAGGTAAATTGCTATAGCTTACATTTTGCCATAAATGTACTGTATCTATTAAAAAGTCAGGTCATGGAATTAAATAGTCTAGGGGAGACCATAATGGGTGCATAAACTTTGTCAGGTGTGAAAATGAGAGATTTTAATTAAACTTTTAAAAGTTTAGGACAACTTTTCACAGCATATAACCGTTATTCACAGCCTCTCATTCCCAATGGCCATGACTCAAATCTTGGATTACAGTCAGTGTGGAGTTTCACATGTTCTCCCATGTGTCAATCTTGGTTCCTTCCTGGTTCTCTGGTTTCCTCGCACCTCCCGAAAACATGCCAGGAGATGGATAGGCAATGCAAAATTGTGGTATTTGTGCTATTCATGTGGTATTCGCACCCCACACCCACAGTATCTGATTCACCATGACCCTGACAAGAATTTAAGCAGTAAATGCAGATGCATGACAAATAAACAGTTCATCTGACCGTCCTGGAAGTACCATAACCTTGTCGTCAGAGCCAAGACTGGTAAGTATGAAATGAGTTTATTACACGAGGTAGGTGTATGGAATTGTAACATGCATAGTTTTGATTTGGTGAAGCCTTCTTTTCATGCCTTACTTCTGATGTGATAATTATTTCCCCTTTTTATTCTAAGATTATAAATGCCAACTAAATAGTCTCACTAGATGGCAGCACACAAAGCTGATAAAAGCAGATATACAGTACTAAATACATACATGCTGCTATCGTTATATGTGTGAGCTAAAGTTACTCATGAGCAGTTTAATCAAACAGAAATGGAGAAAGGATATGAATTAATTGAAAGTGTCATATGAATATGTACACAATTAATTAAAATGTATTAAAGTGCCTTCTCTTGTGCACACAACCACTTAACACATCCATTTACAGTTTCATTTATAAAGAAAACCAGCTCACATATCCGTTTTGAGCATAACTATGACAAAACTGTGATATATGGTCTGTGTTATTGACCAGAAGGTTATGGCCAACTTTGTTTGGCCCTTCTGTAAGGCACTTAACTGCTGTGTACTGGGAATTGGACAGTGACTCACTGAAATCCTGGATTTAAGTATAAGTCACAAAGTTCATGCCTTGAAACCACTCCATTTGAAACTTTAGACTTATCATATTTTATCATATCCATCCATTATCTGTACCGCTTATCCTGTGTAGCGTTGCAGGTAGCCTATAGCATATCACAGGGAACAAGCACAAAGGGCACAAGCAGGTTGACACACTGGATGGGGTCCCAAACCCATCACATGGAAGAAACAAACCCAAACACACTCAAAACTATACAGTACGGGCAATTTGGAAATGCCAACCACCAGTGTGTGAATGTGCGTATGAATGTTGACCAGAGGGCCTACCGCGGTCGTACAAATGGGAATAAATACAATGGTCACCAGATGAATGATTGGAACCCTGGAGATGCAAGGTGACCCACTGCCCATATAATACGATATGATATGATTGTTGTGGTACCTGGAACCAGGGCATTAGCAACAGATCCTTTAAGTGCTAAAAGTTGCAAAGTGGAGCCTCCTTGGATTTGAGTTATTTGTCCAGGTCTGTGTGGAATTAGAGTAGGGATTAACAGAACAGTCCGCCTTGTCATACAGTACACATGTTATGCATGACCAGGTTGACAGGAGGGGGACAATAACATGCTCACATGACTGCTTGCTCTGAGTGTTCTCCAGTGGTTGTTCTGTTCACAATAGATCATGTCTGCACACAGGTATTCGAAAAAACCCACCTCAAATGTGTGCACATGCACACATGCGCGCGCACACACACACATACACACACATGCAAGAGCACTGCATACATTAAAGATTGCTAGTGGTGAAAGTGTATGTGCTCGCACCCCATGCAAGATGTCGCCGGCCTTGTGCCCTGAGTTTCTTGAGATAGGCTCCCCTGTGACCTTAAACAGAATTATTACTATAGATAATGGATGGATGGAAGAAATTCTTGGCGGTTCTTGGTTACATGCCTTATATCACCCAAAAAATTTGAATACAGTACAGTACCAATGAAATGTTATAACATGCTTATTTATTACAATGTAGTCATCTTGCCAAACTTGTGTTAAACTATCACAAACTCTCTAAAAACTATTTACCTATAAAATATTGTTACACCTCATGATTTGCTATGAATTCTAAAGAAATTCTTTGATTTCTTACCTGCTAACTGTAAACTGGATACGCCTGTTTTGGAGAACTGTGAGTACAGAAGCTGTGCACATCCATAAGAAACATCAACATATTCTGTGTAGCATTTATTAGTGCATACAATTTAATAGTTCACAGAGTTATTTTCAGATAGTGTACAGGATTTTCTCCAGCGATGCTCTACGGCTTAGAGACAGTGGCACTGAAGAAGAGCTGGCACTGGCAGAGCTGGAGGTAGCAGAGCTGAAGATGTTGAGGTTCTCTTTAGGATTGACAAGGATGGATAGGATCAAGAATGAGTTCATAAGAGGGACAACCCATGTGAGATGTTTTGGAGATAAAGTCAGAGAGGCCAGATTGAGGTGGTTTGGACATGTTCAGAG
>JAQQZT010000006.1:17834197-17872739 GCA_030068275.1 Clarias platycephalus | reverse complement strand
GGTGGTTGTGGGGTTTGAACCTGGGATCTTCCGAACCGTAGTCCAATGCCTTAACCACTGAGCTACCCCTGGCCCAATTCAGGGTTCAATTCAGTTGTGAAGCTGGTGATTAAAGCTAAAGTATAAACGAGGTATGACCGTTTCAAAGAAGTTCAAAGTTTAAAGTTCTTAAAATTGAATCGGAATATTTATTAAAAATCGTGACACTTACAGAATTGCAATATTAATCGAAACGGCACCTACATATAATTGTAATATCGTATGATCAAAAGCAAAAAGGGAAAATAAAAGGTGCAAATGATCTCAAAACTGACCGACAAATTTGACAATGAAGCAAATTGTAGGTTAAAAAAAAAAAAAAAATCTTTACAATTATAAAAGTAGAAAAGGAACACCCCTATAGCTATTGTTTTATCCAGTAAAAAGTTGGTTATGTTATGCGTTCTGTCAAATTCTGCGCGTTTTGCTGCTAATTCATGCCTACACAATTAATGCTAACATGAAGATACCCTCAAAATCCCTTCTTTCTCAAAAAGAATAAAACCCTAAGCAAGGTAAATGAGAATAAGAGCCTGGTTAGATATTGAATACAACCATGGTTTGTCCAGACCACAGTGTGATGTTTTGTGCGGTGAGTCACTGGCCGGCCCAAGCATGTAACCAGCAATTAGAAATATCCCCCTGTGTGGGAAGGCCACCATTTTCTTCAATTCTTTAGTCGTCTTTGTTAGTCTTAGCATCTGATGCCACTTCCACAGGACACAGTGTGTCTTTTATCTTTTGTTCACATTTCTGGCCATAACCTTCAGGATATTGCAATCTGATTGGTACTCTGCACTTCTGGTTTTGAGTTGGACAACATTTTGAGCATTAATATTTAATTGGGCCAACTTTAAATTACTTAAAAGGTTAAGGCTCTGGTTTATTGAACAGAAGGTCAGGGGTTCAAGCCCCAGAACCACAAAACTCCCACTATTAAGCCTTTTGAGCAAAGCCCTTAACTGTCTTTACTCCAGGGACACCGTATCATGGCTAAGCCTGCGCTCGGACCTCGACATGCAAAGAAAATAATCTCACTGTGCTGTAAAGTATATGCCTGCTTTCTTTTTGTTAATGAACCTTATGCAACATCTCAACATTTGGATTTTGTATTGATGAAGGGAGAGTTGAAACACTGTGTAATGTATTTTCCAGTACACCCCCAAAGACCTTCAGATGGGTTAGTGTCGTAGCCTTATACCCCTATCTCACCTATGCAGTTTGACTCGCGGTGAGATGCGGTGTTAGGCACCGTGAGCCGCCGCGATTGCCTGCTGATGTTGCGCCGAAGTTCCGCGAAGTTCTGCAAGGTCTGCGAGCTTCTGCTAATCACTTAAGGTTACCATACAGAATTCAGACAAGCAATAATATCCATAAACAGCAAATAACAATAAAGTCATTTAATAAGGGCTAAAATATAATGAAACCTATAGATCACTGCCGTAATTAAAACCTCTTAAATATCTACCTGTTTAAATCCAAAAATAAAATTTTAGAACCAGGCAGTGTACATCTAGTTTGTCCTTGGGGTACTGTCCTGTCTCCTGCACCACGAGGGTGCAACCAATCAAAAGCCACCTTGTTGCCATATACAGGGTAGGAAAACATCTCGGCTGGAAACATGAAGTAATATTAAACATGATTCATCACTGACTGCATCCCTAAGCAGAGTTGTCTTTTCTCATGGGATTCGTTTTAGGATCCACCTATCCTCTAAGTCTAACCGCTTTTTTAGTAGCGTGCATGTGTGCTTCACTTGAAGAAATGATGTGCAAAAACATGAAAAGGAAAGAAAATTCCAGCCAAGCATTGACCTCAGCAAGTGCAGTAGGACCAAGTGTGCATTATCCTTTATGTAGTAGGACTTGGTAATTAAAAAAAAATTATAATACTCATCACTACCAAGGGGAAAAAAAGGGAAACTGATTACATCACCTGCACTGTGAAACCCCATGTGTATGTCTTTGTAGAGGCTGGTGTTCATGGTAACCCATGATCAAATGTTAATATTCATACAGTGTCCATTAATAAGTTAGTGTATTTTAAACTTTATTTCAGTATTCATTATTGCTTTTAAGTGATCAATAATAAATGTTTAATGGATCATAGAAGAGGGAGTGCAGTTGTGTGGAATATCCATATTGTGATGAATAAGCTGTGCGGATATCCAACACAACAGCAAGACCATGAGATTGCGATTGGCAAAGCTGCCGACCGACAGTTATTAACCAATGTAGAACACCTGGGATGTGCTGTTACCGTCCTTTATGATGATTATAATTAACAATTATAACATTTATGTATTCTAAGTAATTTAGACATTCATACTTGAGCTTATTTCTCACTGATGTACTTTAGTATTGTCATCTCTATACCACTCATCGTCTATACCACTTTATCTTGTATTCAGGGTCGCGGGGGGCCTGGATACACACACACACACACACACACACACACACACACACACACACACACACACACACACACACATATATACTCATTCATACACTTGGGGCAATTTGGGAACGCCAATTAGCCTAATCTGTAGTTCTGTGGGAGGAAGCCGAAGCATCCGGAGGCAACCCCACAAGTATGAGAAGAACATGCAAGCTCCATGCACACAGACACTCAAGCCTGGCCGGGAATCGAACCCGGAACCTCGAGGTGCAAGGCGACAGTGCTAACCACACCACCGCTACGCTTGGCCTTGGTATTAGCCAAATGTAAAAGTTTTGTGTAATAAACAAAAGGTTTTTGAAAAATTGTGGTCTTGGGACATTGGAGGCTCTATGATAGGCTGCCACGTGGAAGGACTGGGGTGTGGTCATAAATTTAGTTGAGGGATGTCTAGAAAGCATTTCGATAATCCTGATTAGATACAGTACATCATATTCTATTACTAGGTTATGTCCTATTGTAGGCAAATGTTTCACATATAAGAAAATGAGTTCTAGTGGCTATACAGTATGAAACATTGTATGAAACATAAAAGAGGCAAAATCTGTCTGAATACAATGTTTGTGACCTATATATATAGAGACGCATTAATTAATTTCTGCTGCAGTACAGGAGATGTGGTGCTCATATGGAGGATCAAAAAGTCTCTCCACAGTAGGTGACAGTCTCTCTCTCTCTCTCTCTCTCTCTCTCTCGTATACCATTATTTGCACACAACCTCATGTACGACACATTCAGCACTACGCAAATATATAGGCCATGTATGACTGTGTATATTAGTAATGCAGAGCGGCTTTCTGTCTCTTAGTGTTTCTTTTATAGACCTAAAAGGGGAGTGATCTAAATTGGTCTCAAAATTCTGCGAGCTAATTAGTCTCCGAACTCTCACAGATTCGTACCTGCGAGCGGAGAGGCATCCTCATGAGGTATCTCCGTTGTTCCACGTGCAGGTGTCTTGAGATTAACACGAGTGTAAAATGCACGCACGTTTTGAGATTAATGTAACGTCATCGAATTATGTTTCCCACTACGTCATACACACTAGCGCATGGCGCAGCGTCACTACTGTCGGTGTCACGCTTAAAGAGACAGATTTGACAGATTTGATATTAGCCAAAGCTACTGTAATATCCATTTTCACAATAAATGGATTGATTCCAGTCATACACAGTACGATATGCAGTGAAATGCTTATACGACTGCCAGTGACTTAAAAAAATAAAAGCTTATAGATAAGAAATAAATATGAATAAAAAGAAATACGATAGAAAATAAATTTAACTATGATAAAAATATACTGTACAAATAAGGACATTCACAATATAGCAAAATATAGAAAAAAAATTAGAAATTTATAAAATTTTTTGAAATTTAGTGTCAATAAAGAAAAAAAAATGACTTGGGGTGTGCAAATATGCATTAAAAGTGTCTTATTAAAGCGTCTTGTCAAAGTAATCTGCTAATTCTTATGGCTGTGGATCAGGAGGGACACCCGACATTAAACCTGCGTTGGGCCAAACGTGCCCCTGTAGCTCTGTAGCAGCCTGTTAACAGGATCAGCCAAAAGAACACCGCCACACGGTCTTAATTTTCTCACAGCAGAGGACGTTTGAGAGATTAGTTCATGCTTAGAAAACATTTTGATGAGCCTGATTAGATGCATCATCATCGACAGTAATATAATACTTGTTTTTAGTCCAGAACTCAGACAGGTGTCAGGTGATTCTCATGCCTGTGTGAGATGTTCATTTAAATAACTTCTGTTATTCCCTGCTCAGTCTGGTTCCTCTCAAGATTTCTTCATATTGACATCTCAGGGAGTTTTTCCTTGCCACTGTTACCTTCACCCTTGGCTTGCTCATCAGGGACAATCTCATTATTATCTAGACACATTTTTCTCACACGTACTCACTTCCATAAATTTTCTTATCTAATTTTCTTTTCATTTTTGTGAAGCTGCTTTGAGACAATGACCATTGTTAAAAGCGCTATATAAATAAAATTGAATTGAATTGAATAGATATCAGAATAAAAATTTTATTTGTCACAAATCATACATAGTACGATATGCAGTGAAATGCTTAGACAACTGCCCGTGACCTTAAAATAAAAGACTATGAATAGAAAATAAATATGAAAAAGAAAATAGAAGGTAAATTTAACTAAGAAAGAATAAAATAAAATTGTACAGTACAAAATATACAATATATGAAAAAATATAGAAGCATAAGAAAAACAGTTGTACACAGATGGCAGAAACTTGGTCAGCTTGGCCACTAATGCGGTTTAAAGCCTTCGTTGATATTTAGTTAGACATATGATCGTGCATGCACCTCTTCCTTTACGTTTAAGGATTTCAAAATGTCTGTACCTTTTGGAAACTCTATGCCATCTTTGTTTAGTAGTAGGTTGCAAACTCGATTTGCCTTTTCCTCGTTCCACAGTGAAATTGCACCAAATCCTGCTTCCACTGCAGAACTGATAGTGTTACATAAGCAAAGGCTTACTCATTTATTAAAGCCCTGGCGTGATGCATTTGAGTGCTGAATTTAATCAGCGTTAGAATATGTCTTTGATTTACAGAAGAGGTTTGAGCCTGGATGTATGATGTGCTCTTTTTGAAGAATGGTTAAAGATTAGAGATGGGAGGGAAACAAACTTGATTCAGTTACGTGTAGTGATTATCAGGTATCGGGTGCTCTATGGTGATTCCTATTTCTATAATAAGTATCCTTGTGACCTGTGCTTCTCCTTCCTATCTAGTCAAACTTTTCCTATTCTTCTGGTGTTTCCCAAAATCTGATTGAGCACCCACTGTAAGGATTATGGTGTACATACTGTATATAATCTTTTTTTTCTCTTTATTTGTGAAGAGAAAAAAAGATTATATACATTTTGCTTTCAGCAAAATGCTGCTGAATAAACAGTTTTAAATGGAGAAGCCAGATTTTGATGCAAAATGAATCAACTACAGCTACAAGCATCAACTGTTTCTACACACACACATGACATATTGCACTGCATGTAGACTGTAATCACTGCTTGTTAAATGGGGGGGGGGGGGAATCTCCGAACAGTCTGGCCTTTGTGAATGTTAGAAACTGCCAGTGCAGTTATTGAATAATTCACAGAAGTTTTATATGTTTTTAGTTTAAGGTTGTACTACTGCTTACTGATGTGCCAGTGTTACGTTAATAAAAGCTACTATTAAATAACTGGTTGTGTACACAACCGAATTTGAGTTCGGGATGAGTGTATAATAAACGAAAGATGGAAACGTTCATCCTCTACTTATGAAAGGGTTCAGCAGGGTCAGTCCGTGTATTATTTGCACTTGGAAGTATCAAAGCTCAGCCTTCACCTTAAGATCACTCCGCAATGGCACAAACTTATTTCTGTTGTTGCTGATTCATATATCATACTTCATATATCAAGTAACCTTACAGAGAGGACATGAAGTATGATGATGGTGCAAAACAGAATGAAGAAAGATTGACCTGATTGACCAGATATTTAGCACTGGAGTATCTGAAGCTCACAGAATGTATGAAGAGTCCAAGAGTTTTCATGTTCACCAGGTGATTGAGATCAGAAATTGTGAAGATCTGTCATGCTGAAGCATTATAATAAAATCGTCATGCCAGTGTCAAATTGCCTGGATTTAAAGGTAAATTCATGTGTTCAGTTCATTAGTTTGTTGCTTCTGTGTTGTACGCCTGGTCAGTGAGAGACGGGCTCAGACTGACATTGTAACTCAGCCTGTGGCATTAGGTCGACTGGGAGCATGTCCATGGCTTCATTTTTAGCACTGGCCTTGGGTCTCTGCAACTCTGCCTGGCAACATTTTAATCACTCAGCTAATTAACAGTCTTGCCCTCACCCTGTCCCTAAAACTCACAAAATGCTCAACTGTCTCTTCTTCTTCTTCTTCAGTTCTTTCATATGCAGTCAATTGGTTACGTTGACAACGTTTCATAGTAAACATTATCAATGCAATATAACCTTGTCATACAATATAAACCTTAGTGATTGCGCCCTTATAAATACTAAAACCGTATTCTTTCTTTCTCTGTCTTGCCAGGCTCAGGTGCCCCCACCTCATGGAGAAGGTAGGCAAGGTGTGGAGCAACCTGAAGAGGGGATGTCAGTCACTGCTCCACCAAGATGGAAGTTCCCGTGTGGAAACGCAACCACAGACTCATGCATTTTGTCAGAGTATGGACCAGACCCTGGGTGAGGGCACACCAGAGCTCGTCTGTCCTTCTAACAGTTTGTCGACACACCCTGTAGTGTCAAGTAGGCTTAATGCCAGCGTGGTACATCGGGGACATAACTGCGTGGCTGATGTACCTCAGATACTAGAAATCACGGTCGAGCAGGACAACGAAGATACTCTTCTGGGTGCTCGCAGAGACTCTTATTCACGTCACGCACCTTGGAGTGGCAAAAAGAGGCACTCGTGCTCCACCAAGGCGCAGAGTTCCTTGGAGAGCACAGACCGCCGGAGTGGCCGCTCCCGCCGGAGACACCTAGCAAATAGCAGCAAGGATGAACCGGACCCAGGAGTACCACGTTCACTGCGTCAGCAGCTCCACGAAACAATGGGCCTGTGCCTCCCTCTGCGTCTGTCATCACGTGGCACCCACTCACGGGTGCCCAAGCGCAAAATCCAGATCACAGAGCTGATGCTGGATTCATGCCCCTTTCCTCCAGGCTCTGATCTCGCTCGTAAATGGCACCTCATCAAGGAGCATACAGCCCCAGTCACAGCTACAGCAGTGGATTGCTCTGCGGACACACCTAACGGCGCTCGTGCATCTCCGGAAGATGAGGAGGAACGTCTACGTGAACGACGGCGGCTCAGTATAGAAGAGGGAGTGGATCCACCACCTGATGCTCAGATACACACCATAGAGGCTACTACAGCTCCATTGGCTACAGTCTACAAGCTGGGACCTAAAATAACTCCTGGAATCGGAGAAGACCTGGGTGAGAGTCGGGGAGCCACAGCGGCCGACTGTGACTCTGAAGATGACGACGCCACCACTCTTTGTTTGCAGGCTCGGCGTCCCAAGCAGCGCCATAATTCAGCAGAGGGCCTCCTGGGTAGCAAGCAGCCAGGGCCTTGGAAAGTGCACACTCAGATTGACTACATCCACTGTCTAGTGCCAGATTTGATGCATATCACAGCTCTACCCTGCTACTGGGGTGTAATGGACCGCTACGAGGCTGAGGCGCTGCTTGACGGCCGGCCCGAAGGCACCTTTCTGCTGCGCGACTCTGCCCAGGAGGACTACCTGTTCTCTGTTAGTTTTCGCCGTTACGGTCGCTCATTGCATGCCCGTATCGAACAGTGGAACCACAACTTCAGCTTTGATGCCCACGACCCGTGTGTGTTCCATGCAGCCACGGTCACGGCATTGCTGGAGCACTACAAGGACCCCAGTGCCTGCATGTTCTTCGAGCCTCTTCTCACGTTGCCCCTTCACCGGACTTTTCCGTTCGGCCTGCAGGGCCTGGCTCGGGCCGTCATCTGCCGTGGGACCACCTATGACGGCATTGCAGCGCTACCTCTACCCCCGGCGCTGCAAGACTACCTCAGGGAGTATCATTACAAGCAGAGGGTGCGGGTGCGCTGGCTGGAGCGAGAGCTGCTCAAATCCAAGTGAATCACAGCACTAATCCTAATAAACTAAGAATGGGGTTTCAGTGTGAGATGGGTTTACACTGTGTGCCGAGCAACAAGATTGCTCAGGAGATGAGGTGCTCAACTTGAAGAGCAGTCCATTCGGCACTTTGCAAGAAAAGTTTTGAGGTGTTTTTATTTTTTTTAGAAGATGATTTTTGAGGTGAAGGGTAGTCAGTGAAGCAGTCGGGCCTGAATCTGAAACCCCATATGTATAAGCTTCTGGGTTTTTATCGTTTGTTTCTTATTACTCACAACCAACGCATATACAGCTAAAACAGCCTCCAGTAGACACCGCAATCTGGACTGACACAATTTGGGGGGGGCTTTTTAACCTTCTCATCCCACATCTCCCGGCCTCTTTTTACATTGCTTTGAAGAAGAGGAGCATACTCGTACACCTCCACCCTCTCACGGCTTAGCTACAGGCTTTTACTCTTTTCAGTACTTTTGTTCATTTTCATTTACTAACATGTAATTGTGCAGCCCTTCACCTCCATAATTGAAAATGCATTGGAAATGAAAAACGGACAACATTCAAAGTCATATCATTAACAATTTTGGCAAGATGGTGTGCCATGAGCGGAGCTGTGATCAAGTTATGTTTACCTATAAATCTTTGCATTCATGGTGCTCTGTTAGCGGTCCCAAGGTTACATTCTGTGCTCACCCTCTCGCTAAGAGTTGAGCAGGCATTGAAGGGACTTTGTATCTTTAGCAGTCACAGACAACAAGAGCTGGAAGTCTGTGAGAGATGGACTTGGTTTCGTACATCGTGTCCAGACTGCTGTTGTTGAAGGTTCGACAGAAGGTCTCCGTGACATTCTGCTTCTTTTCACTTCCAAGAAGTGATGTTGATGACGATGCATAATGTGGCTACAGTGTCAATTGTGTTATGTCATGCGGGTGTGCCTGGTTTTCTAAAGACATACAGTAAGTCTATGTGTGAAAGTTCCATTGCTATCAATATGTTTTGTAATCATTGATTCCTACCACTAATTGCACAGGAAGTGGTGATAATTGTACTTTTTTTTTTTTTTTTTTTCCCCTTTGTTTTTCATTCTGAAATGGTCTGTCAGTGCCGTGGGAGAAGGGGTGTGTTAAAGGGCACTTAAATGCAACTGTACGTATGTTAGGTGGAGCAGCAGATGCTATATATATATAAAATACTGCAATACTGGGACCATTGTTAAGCCTAAACACATTTATATACAGATAGACACAAATACACACAGACTCTATAAGCTTACCTTGTCTGATCCACGTTGCACTAGAGGTCTACATTTTGGCGATCTTGTTGATCCCATTGCATGGAAATATTTTAGAGTTTCAGATTTATACTATACGGTAGGTCTCTTAGTCTCAGAGGTCCAGTTCAGCTCGTAAACGCAAGTGCAAGTCAGTCAGGCATATGTTGATGCTTTAATCTAATTGATTTAACTTTATGATTACTCAGGCAGTCTGCCTACATAGATCCATAGCTGTTAATTGTTCGATTTAATACAGTTACTACATGTTCAGTATGAGCGATATTTCTACCTAATGGTCGAAACGCAGTTCTAGCATATCAATGCTTGTGGCGCATCAGCAAAGAGAATAATGGGGAGCGGCTTGACCCGTTGTGAATCCGTTGTGAGGATATCTTTACGTTGCCCTATGTGCTGTGATTGATCGGGTAGGTCTAGCTATAGCCTGATTAAGTTCAGGTGCTATGATAGTGTTAAGTTGACTCTACCTGCTCCTGATGCACAACACTGCCCCCTGTCATCGACATGTCTTCCCATAATATCCCATACAGAGGACTATATGTCAAGTCCCACGTGTCAGTGAGTTGGATGACCGGCATGTTTGTGGAGATTTCCTGACTCTTACTGCCTCAGCTGGAATGGTGGCAGTGGGGGAGGCCAGAGGCTCACCTGAGAACAATGAGATCTTTTCAGAGGACCGGCTGTCTCTCTCACTGCCAGCCTGTGAAGGTGTGTTATGCTTGGCTTGGCTCCAAGGGCACCGTCAGTAACTTGATACGCATGTACATTCATCAAGGCAGTAGTTGACGGTGATGTTGGGTGAGGGGTTGTAGAGTGTGATGGGGTGTTGGTGACATGGTGTACCTCATTTCTCTCACTCCCTAGTTTTATTAGAGAGATGTACAGGATTAAAAAAGTATATTAATACAGATTTTAAATATTTTTAATATTAGCAACTTTAACAAAATTACTCATGCTGAGGTGTTGGAAGGGAAAATTCCCTGTTTGAAATAGGGATTGTCCAGTTCACTCGTAAGGGGGGGAAATAAAAATTGAAAACTAGTACGATGTGTGTGATATAAAATATCTATTAAAGTGACCAAAGGTTTTGGTTTTGACTGTAGCAGATCCAGAATAGATCCAGATCCATTGACTAAAGAAGTAATAAGCTTACTTAATCTTCCTCCCTGAGTAAGTACAGTTAATATTTACAGGTTAAACATTTCAAATATCCACAGGAGCCTATTTTGAGACCTCAAAAATTACTCATAAGCTTTCTGTAGAAGACATGCAAAAGTGCCTTTCTTTTCTTCAAACTACAACGTTATTTCTGGAATGATTGATTTCAGATACGTCAACATAGTATCTGAAATATTGACCTATTGCAACTAAAGAGAACCTCACTGTCTCACACAGTCAAAAAGTAAGTGAGTGAAAGTTTTAGAATTGGACAGTGAGTATGTTGGGTATGCATTTACATTAAAAGGGGATAAAGAGGCTATATGGATGGTGTGTGGGGGGGCGGGGGGGGGAACAACTTGCATCCCACCAGGTTCTGTGCTAGGCCCAACTTTTTTTTCCTCTTAATGGCCATCTTGCACCTGCTCACTGCTTAATGGTACAGTGTTTATTGTTTATATTTTCAGCCTGTCTGGTGTCTGACTCTTTGCCTTCCTGTGTAGAACAAGAGAAGCTGCACAGAGAGGTCTGCTTTATCTCAGGCCACCGAGACACTTAAAGTGTGACGAAAAAGACCGTGTTGATATTTAGAGGCCAGTTGTTTACTTATTTCTAACTTGTCTGTGAACAGAGGTAGCATTTTACAAATTAAAATAAGAGTTTAGTCTTACTTCCCCCAGCCTGTGGGTAAAAGCTGACGGAATAAGAGAGAAGTTTTGGGACTTGATGACACTGCAATTTTAACCTTAAGGGGAGACATGGCAAGCCATTTCATGAATAATCTTGCACATTTCCTTATAGAAGTTGTTGTTTCCTGTTCAATGTTATCTGGCATGTTTCTGTACAAATAGTATAGGAAGGTTGAGTGTAGTAGTGCTTAACGAGTGAATTAAATTAATGACTGGTCATCTGACTGACTTATATTTGAGTTATGTACACCGGAAGTCCTTTATTGCAAGGCAATGGATCTTGAACATCATGAATACAACTCGTCACTTTAATGCTGGATATGCACATTTAGTTAAGGGGGGGAAAAAGGGCTGAGCAATGAAGGTCGGGGCGTTGCCTGGGTGCCATGGTAACAGCACTTGACAATGATTGGAAGTAATACAGATGACATTTTTTTTTCTTGCCCAGTGTCAGCCACCACCTTGTTGTTTTGATTGCAAGAAAAGCCCCTTAAATCATTTGTTCATTGACCTTTTATGAACTTTCTAGAGTCATAGGTATATCACTCTCTCTCACCATCTTTGTCATATGTTTTTTTTTTGTTTGTTTTATTTTGTTTTTTTTACACTGCCCATAAATTGTACTGTGCATTACAATCACCCATTCTTTTCTTTGTCAATGTTTTCTTTCTGCTTTGATCACTTTGACTTTCTCTCTCTTTTCTTTTTTTGTTTCTGTCTATCTTATGTACAGTCAATGAACCCTGCTTCTTAGCTTTGTTACCAAGTTGCTCTGTTGTATTATTTTGTTTGACTTCGGTTACAGTATGCTGTTTGGGGGGGCAGAGGGGGCATCAAGTCTTCCTCTCCCACCAGTAGCTGTTATTCGTGGTGCTCTTGGCTTATGCTTCATTGTCTTAATATGAAAAAAAAAATTAATAAAACGGTTATACATATGTCAAACTGTTTCATTCCTATCTTATTTCGTACTTGATCTTTCAGTGGGTGTCCTATTGTTTTTATATTTTTTAGGGCCCAAGCACTATGACATCAGCCCTATTTCGTCATAGTGTATGAAGGCCCTCACACGAGATTCTGCTGCATAGCTCATACAAACTTGCATGTATGCACGCGAAACCCGGTATACATTTAGAGCTCATTGAGCCGAACAACTTTCGCATTGCATGTCATGGGCTCAACTCAACAGGACGTCAGTTATTTTGTGTCGTTTGCAAAACGCACCCAAACGAATTTGATTCACTCTTCCTAGGGAATTTATACGATCGGCACCACACCGGGCCTGTGTGTTGCTGAGGGATTTTTGATATCTCAAACGGGTCAGCTGTGATGATGCCTTAAACTTATGCCGAAAAGTGGTTAATAACTTTTTGTGGGACATCATATTGAGTGACATTACATTGAGTGACATCATAGATTTTTTTTTTTCCCCACCATCTGGGGCTTTTTAGAGGTCTAAACATAAAATGCCCGGGTGGCGCAGGGTGCTTGGGCCCGCACATCGTTGCTTGCAACTATTTGTTTTGAATTAAAAATAAATGCTTGACTATGCATGGCCTTTAATGATTAAATTAAACATTCAGCTTTTTTCCACATAATCTCTGTCCAGTGTATATGTGTGATAACCACATGCAATAATTATAACCGATTTCTTTCTTTTGAGAATATAAATGAAAATCCTGTTTACTATAAACTTGCTTGTGGTGTAGGTCTAAAGACAGCCATTGAATTATGCCAATTAAATATGTGACTATATTACACAGATAAAAACCACAAACATTACACTGTACCAGTGTTGCAAAACTAAATCAGACAGAAGTGTCTAAATGCCATACTTCGTAAAGTTTTACACGAGGTCAAGGTATAACAACATCCATGCATCATCAGTCATCTCTGATGAATTTTTTTATTTTTATTTTTTATTTTTTTCATCTGTATTGACTGCAGTTTAATTCAGTTCAGTCTCTGGATCCAACTGGTTGCTCAGGGATGAATGATGATTATGAACAAATTTAACTGATAAAATCATAAGTCACACTGTTCTTAATACAAGTTCATAATTATTGATTAAACTCAACAACTGCTATTTGTAAAGTAAAAGAGAAATGCCTGTGGTCATCACAAACTATAGACACAGATTAATTTGTTCACTGAAACAGCCATCCTTATGTGTCCTGATCTTGGCCTTTCCCTTCTAATGAGGAGGAAGAAGACAGTTGAGAGTCTAGACTGAAGCCGTCAGTAGCCGGGGCCTGGGGAGTAGGGGTTGGCCCGGGTCCAGGTTGGCTTGGGGCCCCCATTTTACTGTGTTCTTCTTTGAAGTCAGGTATAAATAGAAAGTAGGTTATGAGTTTCAAGTGATCTGCTGGAGGCCTCTGAATAATTGAAGCATTGACAGAGAATGATAAAATGGAGGTGCGCAGGAGGGGAGAGGGTCTATATTTGTAAGATTTCGTTTAGAATGTGTAGACTCTAAATTTATAAGCGTAAATGTGATCCAGCACATAAAGATGTACCCTTGTTGACTATTTTCAGGTAATGTAAATATTTTGCTAGAAACCATTCCAGAATTTATATTGCCAAAATCAGTTTGCTGTGTCTACATTTTTTTTTTTTCCTTGTACAAATTGCTGCATTTAAATTCTGTTAACGCATGCAGGACCACTCTCAGGGCCACTCTGTCCTACTCCAACTGACCGTGTCCCGGCTGCAGCAGGCAGGAAGTGTGTATCTGGAGCAGCAGGGGCTCCGTACAGACGGGCTCAGGGTGGAGCACCCCTGAAGACACTGTTCCAAGCTATATATACCCAGGAATCTGTGCTGTGGAAATAACCTCACTGATTTCTCACTCTCATCCACTCTGTTACTGTCTCTTTGTATATTTTACCTTTTTATACTCTCACTTGGAGAGGATGTGACCTTTAAATTCTAATGACTTTTGTGAATTCAGAAAGTGCAGACATATAATGGCACTACAATTAATACTGATTTGCTGAGATACAAACTTCAACTAATGCTAAAAGGATTGATGTCTGGAAAAGCACAATTTACTCTTATGCTCTACTGGCCAGTTTAATTGTATTTAATATGGAGGATTAACCAGCAATATAATGTTCACTGTATTAATGCTAATAAATTCAAAGGCAATTTATCTTGTGCACAACTGCACAAACTTGTTCAATTCTGAAAAAAAGTAAATAAAAATTTTAATAAAGTGCAAATGATTGGATATTTATGTAATGTGCACCTTGAAATTTATCCACTGTGCTACTATGAGTTTTACTTTCACGTAGACATTCCATGGTAAGGTCAATGTGTTTAAAAAAAAAAAAAAAAAAGACAATTGTTCTCACATCAGAGTTTTTTTCCCTAAAGTTGAATACCAAAAATATGTATTTATATGAAATCTTATTGCAATTATACTGTATGCTCTTCTACAGCCACGGTAAGTCTGGAACCATTAAGACTTTGGTCTATAGGTATATAAACATTTCCTATTTTGCTCTGTTATCTAAGGGGAAAAAATGTGCTTAACTTTTTTTTTTGCACCCAGAGACCTCTTTCTGTATACAGAAAAAATCCACAGACCATAATCCACAGAATTGTAGATCATAACAAACAAATATCTACAGTCATACACATAAATGTAAATATTTTACATTTATTTTGGCTTTCTTCCAAACAAAAGTCCAGACTTTGAGATAATTCGAGCCTATTTACATTCAAATCGTGTGAACAGAGCAGGAATTTCCCTACTGTTTCATTAGTGAGATCCTAAAAGTTATTGGACAATGAATAATCACATATCTGTAATCATTTTTAAATATTTAATTGCTTTACAGTCAATGTCTACCTAAATCCTGGAAGTTACAAACATCACCAGGTGCTGGATGTCTTACCTGGAGATGTTCGCTCATACCTCTTCCTACAACTGTCCTTAAGTTCTGTTTTCCAGGTGTTTTGCCTCTAGTTTTGCTTCCAGCAGATGAAATGCAGGTTCAATTATATCCAGGTCAGATGGTTGATTTGGCCATTCGAGGACATTCCACATCATTGCCTTGTCTTGGGCTGGTTTCAAATGCTTAGGGCCAACAGGTTTGTCTACAGGATGCTGATGTACTTTACACTTACATCTTGTTTTAAACCCTCTGTAGGTACAATGGTGTATGCTTGATTGGTGACTTCGACACAGATGTACGTACCTCCTTTTAAGTGTTTTGACCAACTGTTGTGTAGGGTTTTCTTTTTCTTAACCCAATAGACATGAAAAAGGACAGGTGGAGTCTGCACATATTCATTATACAGAATAATTATGTAAACATACTGCATGGTGCATAGTTAAAACAATAATTTAAATATTTATGTATACGACTGTAAATCTGAAGCAATTAGAACATTATTTAATTCCTTAACTTTTACACTATTTGTATATGTTTAATGCTAAATTATCAGCATGTAGATGAAAGTATTATATTCAACTGGACAGACAATAGCACATACTGTGTACAAATATCGTGATATATACAGTAACAGTGATGACTTCCATAATGAGTGTCATCATTTACAAATCACTGGTTATCCACCATATACCCCTATATGGATAATAATGTAAGGAACAATGCAGTAATGTCTGTGACTTTCTTTAAAATTAGAGTTGGCCTGTAACACCCCACACTGCCCCCTTGTGGTAGTTTATAGAGAGACACTAAGTGTTTGAAGTCCTTGTTTTTGACCTGGTTGCTTGCTGACTCAGAACATACTGAAGATCTGAAGAAGAAGAAAAAAGTTGACGATCATGGGGATGACAGGTCATGCATTCTAAATAACATGCTACAACAGTTGCATTCTCCATCTCCACCCCCTCAACTACTATGGTATGCTTTCAATGTATCTGTCTCTCTCCTTGTCTTTCGTGGAAACTGGGAGGGACAGAATCAAGTTGCATGCTGACTGCTCTTCACCATGTCTGCCTGAGAGTTTTGATACCCCAACACCTCTTAGAGGCAGGAATGTTTGTTGTAAAGTAGCAGGCAACAGCATGCAGTAAACCTATCCATCAGATACTCTGATCACTCCAGACATGTGTCAGGCTACCAATCAAAGAATTTTTATACTACCGATTAACTAGACTAACCTATTCAGTCAAATGGGTGTGCAGTGCTGGTGACAGAAGCGGACTACACATCAGAACATCATGTTATGCCACTGCTTTACAATATATCATACCTCTTCCTAGAAGTGTCAATGAACTTTAAACTGAAAATAATTTCCTGGAACGCATGCACAATTTATATTGACTGGGCAAGGACAGAGGATGATCATGACGGTCATGATCAGGCTATTCAAGCTAAGACATGAATGGGGCAATGCCAGGACATGCCTAAAGAGGTTTCACCAGCTGACAGGCTCAGGTGTTCGAGCTGAGGTAATAAACTAATACTGTACATTCTTACATTTCACTGAGCAAACGAACAAAAACTTCACTATTTCAATATGTTTGAGGTTATATTCTTTACAAGCACTTATAAACTACTGCTCAATTCTTTTTAACTTAAAACCTTTTTTTTTTCCCCAAAAAAAACTGTCAACTGTCTTTTTGGGTCTATGCTATGCCTTATTTCATAGTGTTAATGCCTTCTTTATTATTCTAAAACAATGATGTGCTAAAACTAATACCATAAAATTGCAAGCACTTGCAGTATGTACTGTACTAGCTAGAGCATGACAAATAATCATTCAGGACGATGAAGAACTCTTATGGTTCATTAACATCCTGCTTGTGGAGAGCTGTGGAAGCTTTTCTGTGAAGCTTTGTGTATCCATGAGGCGGATTACTGTGAGCAATCTGGCTGAAATACTAATAAAGGAAAAAGAATCCCCCTTATGATGCTTGGAGATTTTAGGAAAATACATATTAACCAACATTTGAGATGGGTCTTCGGCTGACAACATATATTCTAAAAAAAATAAAAAATAAATCAGCCAATTAAATCAATTTGAATACTACAAGAGCTGCTACTACATTGTAGTTACTACTAGAGGATTTCCACGGTTACTTATAAGCCATGTTAAACACATTGCGTTTTATAGTGTTTTGTCCCAAAAAAAAAAAAAAAGAATGAGCCCCTCTCTTTGCTCCTGTTCTTCTTGTGCCATAGTGGAGTTCACCTTCCTTTTCTTTAAGGGGCCTTGCAGGGCGTCACTCCCCTTGCCTGCTTCTCTCTCTCTCACACACACACACACACACACAATTGCCATTATTTTGCGGTTAGGGCAAAGCTCTCTAAGTGCTTTTCAAATGTATTTTGGTCATGAGCAACTTGGTCAAGGGCTTGGCAGCTCAAAGATCGTAAAAACAAAGGAGATTCTGAAATTAGTAAGGTTTGAGGAAACCAAGTGAAAGAAATGAAAATGTATGATCTTGTTACTGTCTTCCATGTAAAATAATATTTTACCTGGAAAACGGTATTTTATACAATTATTTGTATTTATTTATTTGTTTTACCTACTTCAAGCTGTAGATGTTAGAGTGCAGCAGTGGAAACTTCTGCTTAGAATTATAGAGGGTAAAGAGAAAAATCACAGCTGATAAGCGGACATAAAAAGTGTGTGCTTTTAACAAAAGAAAATGCAAACTGGTGGTAAAATCTGGAACCAAATAAAAGTCGTTGTCTATATTTAATTTGTTTGCTCATTGCTGGAAATGTTGTTGCCTCAAAACTTCAGGTTCAATCTAAACCTCAGGTTAAGGTGTAGATTTGAATGCTATGTTCATGGCTTTCCTCTATACAGAGGGGCCCAAAAATGTACACACACTTCAACAGTTGTTATCTATGCCCTACTTTAAAACTCGAATTGAATTACGACGGCAGTGTTTAGTATTATGTTTCCTCTAATGATGTTGCACCATGCTTGATGCTATCATGTGACCGTCAGATGAGAGGCTTTCATGTTGAAATGTGTATAAAAAATTTTGTGCCCCTCTAATTTTTCTGGTTTCTTCCTTCCTTCCTACAAGGAAAGGTTCTTCGAAATTGTCTAATTGCCAAATGTCTTAAAGTTTTGATTAAATGACGTCTCATTCAAGGCGTATTTCTTCCAAGTATAGTCTTTGGATCCACCAACTCCCAAATCAGTATAATACACTTACAGAAGATGCTTTCACAAGGGTTCCTATGATAGAGCTGACTTAATAAAAAGGGTTCTACTTTGAACACTTTTGTTAAAAGAAATAGACTATTTATTGTCATGTTTTCTATAAAAATCTTTAAGGGATAAAATGAAGAAACATCTGGATTTCGAAAGCCATTGTTTCTCTCTAGCTGCAGTACTATAATCAACCTGCAGATGGCAGAATCTAAACAGTTTACCTTTCTAACAATTTACAGTTTACATTTCTAAGCAATATGCAAAAGTAACTTCACAGAATGACAAATCACTCACTCACCATCTATACCGCTTTATCCTGTATACAGGACCTCAGGGGACCTGGAGCCTATCCCAGGAGACTTAGGGCATGAGGTGGGGTACATCCTGGACAGGGTGCCACTCAATAGTGCCAGGGCATCCAAACATACACATACACTATGGGGCAATTTGGGAACGCCTATTGGCCTAATCTGCATGTCTTTGGACTGTGGGAGAAAACCAGTTAATCTTTAAATTTAAACTTTGACATGCCTTTAACCTGTATTTTTAGCGTGAACCTCTGAAGTTGGGATATTACAGCTATCATGTACTGTATATAATATAACCCTGCATCTCACAATGTCAGTCAGAGAGAAAGGACTTGGCACACATCCCAAGCCACACAGATGCACAGAGGATCAACACCCATATTGATCCTGACATCTAAGATCGAGGACAATTTCTTTTGTGGCCTCCGCTATAAGCCACAGACCCAGCATGCAATACAGATGCTTGTGAAACAACTAGTGTTATTACTGCGCTCCCTCTGAGACACACAGACGATCCAGACTTTAATAAACGTTGCCTCTGATTCAGACGTGTTTCTCTGTAACTCACAACAGATGGCTGTCATCTATCATCTACACTGATATGAACATAATGTATCACCCAGTATTAATGGATATTGGTGTACTATTGCATAACCATGTACTGCCTCATGTAATGTTCTTTCAGGTATTTATGAATTTCATATTGCCTCTTCTATTCCCTATAAATGGTCGTGAAGCTATGCTTTAAAATTCCTCTCGGATAATACGCGCATTCGTTCAGGCTTAAACTGTTGTATAATGGTTGTTTTTCATCAGAAAAGTTAATTACAGTTCAGTGAGAGCACATTAAATAAGGATTATTTGTTCTGTCCCCGAGGTTAACGCAACTATCTATTCTGTGTTAGACTGTAATTACAGGGTTGATCAATTCAGCTTTTACTACGGCCTTCAGATCAAGTTGATGCATCATTATAAAGTAGGCAAAACAGGCTTGCAAATTAACAAAAGTGGGTGTCTGTGTTTTATGTTTCTCAACATGATCCTTTTAACATGGGCTTGTGCACAGTATTAAATCTGAACATGTTCCTGCCCAGGATTTCCACATACACTCTCCTTCTTTGTGCTAAGTAATAGCATCTGCCTTTGTGTCAGTCAGTTGATGACATTTGGCTCTGGATTTACTGTCTCTATTTCATCAGTGGTATTAATCTGGGGTTGAGCTGGATATGCAGATTTTCCAGTGCAATAGAGCAGATTATGTAATGCAAAAGCCTAATGTAGCCTGCAAGAGATTTAGCTTCTGAAATGGTGGTTTTCTGATTAGCACTGTAATTGGATCTATATCTTTTGCAATGCATACTGAAAGCAGATTCTGATATTAAAACTAATATACTGATTGTGCCTAAAAATGTCATCCAGTTGAAAGAATATATATATATGTGTATGTGTGTGTGTGTGTGTGTGTGTGTGTATAAATGAACAGAAGAGATGTTACTGTTAAATGTATTAAAATATTTAATATTCAGTTCACAATCAATCTTTTCTGGAGGATCACAATTTTAAAAGTTTTTAGCTCCCAAAGACACTATTGAATAAGTCTTTATTGATTTAATTGATAAGTAAATATTTCTGACAGGTTACACTTACAGTACACAATCCTTCCTGGTATGAAATGTTTGTTTTGTAACCTTTAAAAGACAACTGATGAGTGTACAGAGTGGTACAGAGGGATAGGGTTGACCTTACCTTAGAATATATGTCTGTGTAAAGGTAGTTGCCTTATAATCTAGCAAGTCGAGGTTTATGTAACATACTGTAAGTTTTTTAAAATACTGAACATTTTAACATTTTAACTGTATTTTTATATCATTGTGAATCAGACAACAGTATGAAATGCTTGACAAGATTAATGTAAGTAAATGTTTCTATACCCAGAAGTGAAGAAGCTGCAGTAACCAAACCTAATCACTTGGTGTCAGAACTGTGCTGGTGAGAGCGGAATGAATATCTGCTCCAGCTCTGCAGGGATATGATCGACAGACAGCTAGAGCAAACTCCTTTCAAGTTTTGCTGAGTGAAGCATCAGTGCTGAAATACTGGCCAGAGAGCGGCAAGGTAGGGGGTAGAAAGCTCCTCCACTGCGCTGTAGGATTTTGGAGACTGAACACACCATCATCCACACACACCACACACAGCAAGTGCAGCTGTCCATCTGTGGTACCACTGAGCTACTAAAGCTGGAAATATGGAATAAAATACAGAGCAGGACTCCTTGTTCATCATTATCACATCTGTCATGCTTTTTTTTTTCTTTCTCTATTCTTCAGCAGCTTTCCTTTCGACACTTCTGTGCTTCACCTTTTTTTTAATTACTTAAGTTCATTTTTATAATCTTAACAAGACCCTTGAGATCTCTTATCTCTTCTCGTTTGTAATTATTCACTCTGTCAGCATGTGTAATCTTGTTAACGTTATCTTTATAAGGGGAAAAAGGGTGTGACATTTTGCGGGATGTGTTCAGAGCAAAAAAGGATAAAGTTAATTATTTATCCTAGACATGTTTGTGAATGATAGCCTATCCTTTAGGTAAGGTTGGGTAAACCCATGTAAAACATTTGATTGGCCTATGACAAGATCTCATGCAGGGTTGTCAGTGCATGTTGCAATGCAGTCAGCACTAAGTGTCTCTGATGTCTGACAGGCCCGTGAGTGTGTATTCACTCTGCAGTGCCCTTGCACCATCAGGTGGCCTGCTTTCAATCGGGTGCTGGTGGTGCAGTCAGGAGGTCTGCTGCAGAGTCCTGGAGCATGGCCAGAAGCAAGGGTTCGGATGCAATGATCAGACTGCTGCTGCTGCTGCTGCTGCTGCTGCCATGACAGGGCAGAGCCGTGAGTCTCTGCAGGGGATTAAATCATCAACCTCTGGACAGAAATTACTAGCCGCAAATACTAAGCACTGCACCAACTGTAGATCAGTCCTGGGCTGCAGTACAGCTATCTTTAATACCCTACTATTGCCCTGTCAGCTGCTGTAAGAGATCTAATCATCATCTGGATGACTGTTGGAATATTCCTATTGGATGGTTTTCCTGAATTCAGTATACACTGCCTAACTCAAACATCCAGTTTCATGAAATGTATGCAGTACATAGACACACGATATTGAAATATAGATGTACATATGTGTATGTAAAAAGTATATTTTGTCACTATATTTTTGCTCTGTGCATGTAGACTGTACTGCATGGAATAAACCGTTTGCAAAGAGACTTCTGTAATTTAAAAAAATTAATTCCATGAACCCCTTTAGCACAAATGTTTATTTCTTTTTAACACAATCCAACATTAAATATTGGGCTTATGATAATAATTTTGTTATCAATTGAATCAATATAATTTTTCATTCCTGGACTTTGCAATTGACATTATTTTAAGGCCTACTTCTTAAACTTGTTACAATTCAATTAACTAGTTTAACATGCTTATACGGTATGTACAGATGTGTTAAGTTAGACCACTGCAACGATATTGGAAAAACGATGGACCGTCTTACTATTCTGCACTGTCCACTAGAAATTCCCTAGCTCCAGTTTGAGAACTGGTGCTATACACAATGTTGGGGGAAAAAATTATCAGAAGACCTCTGTCAAGAAAGAATTCTAATTCATCTACAATATTAATAGTAATATCCAGATTGCAGATTATTAACAATGTGTGATTGGAATGAATTACAAGCCTCTAGACTATAGCAGACAAAATAGTAATATAGTAATATAGTGTTATCTCTTAGTCATCACATATCCTTTACTGTGCCACTAGGAAAAGTTGTGTTATGTCTAAATAAAACTGATATACTTAGCCACATCTGCATAAAAATGGTGCAACTATATAAAAAAAATCTAACTCCCATATTCAACTACCAGGAATACTAATTTGGTTATAGTTTTTAAATTGACATTAAACTAAAATAGCACCATGAGAGATTATTTTGTATTTATAGTGTATCACATGCACAGTTGTGTAAAGTAAAAAGGCTGCATTTGTTTTCAGGTGGCCTTAATTAGCTGGCACAGATTGGCTATGGTAGATAGCTTCTGCTAAATACTTGCTGAAATATTGATGTTGTCCAGTATCCACAGCTGAAGCCTGCGCTGTGCTTAAATTACACTGTGTTTGATAAATACAATGTATGTTGTAATGTATTGGTTTTACAGTATTTACAGATATATGGCAATAACGGTGTAGCAGCATGAATTGTTTTCCACATAATATAACATTTATAAATTTGTTATAATGTGTAAGATGCATTCATGATTGCATTTGTAATGCTTTTACCAGAAAGCATCTGGATAGCCTTCTTCATATGGTAATCACTTTTTCAATTATATTTTTATTATAAATTACAAAAGAGCATATAAACCATGTGGGCAAAATAGTTTTTTAACTGCTCCATTTAACATCCTACAGTTTATCTGCTGACGCATTTCAATTCCAGCAAGCACACACTCCTTCTGCGTTGTTTATTTATTCCATATATCAATCAATACAGTGAGTGACAGAAACAGACTAAATATGAAACAACGATTCAACAAGGGGAACACCTGAGAAAGTTATTTTTATACATGTGTGGGCATACACAGGTGCATAATATAAATGCATGTGTTTTGCACACACAAAGTGGGAAATGTGATCCCAGTGTTGCAGTGCATTTGAAGGCCTCAATGTGCATTACGAATGAATAGGTCTTCAGTTTCATGGCTCTCACTACAGGTAAACATCTGAGTGGTCCGAGGCTCTTTAGACTTGTGATTATCGCTTATCCCAGTCTCATATGACTTGTGATGTTCTCAATTACCTATTGACAGCAGAGTACGGGCGGGATCTTGTTACCTTGATTTTTGGAGCAACTCTAGGCAATATCATTACATCTCAGATTTCTAGATTGTTGTTTTAGAACTAAGTGAAAAAATACAGACCTTGTAAATATAAAACTGAATGTTGCAGGCGTCAGGCATTTAATGAATGATACAAGATACCATCTACGGTCAACATATTCTGTCAACATAGGTATCTGACGATCATTTAGTCATTCAGTATTAGTGTAAAAAAAAAAAAAAAAAAAACCATGACTATATGAAAGTCACCATACAGATTTACATGTCCTATAATCATATTAACTTGTAGCATACAATGGCAATCACATCCTCAAGCGATTTCAGTATGTGAAAGAAACATCATTCTCAAGCATATAATTTTTCCGCAGAAAATTACAAAATCATTATGGTATAAAAAGAAATGCAAACAAGGGACTATTGTGTTTTTTTTCCCCATGGTGTGACTGTTGACTTATTTCCTAAACAAAATTCTTATTGAGTTACGCTGTTAGAAGGAATTTTTATTTGAAAGACCTTTTTTGTTTAAGACTAGACCTATCCCCTGTCTTGGATACTGGCCCACATTTATGAACTATTATTAGCTGAGTGATATTAACAGGCCCATTCCTCTTTGCATTTTATTAGAGCACAATAACAGTCATACTGCAATGGATTTGCTGGCTTAGATATCTAATACCTTTTTGTTGGTGCTGCAGCTGGGCATTTTAACCCACAGTATTACTGCATGTTATTTATTACACATTTTAACTTACTGAAAACACAGACTGTGTTTGAAATACTGTATAATTATGTTTTATATTATCTTCTCCGAATTCTCTTTATAGCTTTCCAGGCATTATCCTAGTACTCTGAAATACCACTCATAATAGTAAAGTTTAGCTAAAGAAAATATTGCATTGTAGACAACAGAGGAAATGCATGACAGGAAAAAGGATTACAGCATTTCAACTTTCTAAAAATCTCAACAGAAAATTTAATTTTCAAATGGAAACTCTAACACACCTTAAAGGAAACATGAAGTATGTGCTTGTGTTGTGGACACAAATTCAGAGTGATTCACTTATTCCAAATCATTTTTACAAGCTTTGAAAGGGAAACTGTATCCCTGACCAAGCCAGTCTGTTCAGTTTTAGGTTGAATGCTATGACTCAAAGCCAAATTCTCATACAGTGAGTTTTATGGAGATGCCAAGCAGTGGGGGGTTGTACAAAAACACAAATACCTCATAAACATGAATCCTCAGGTTCCTGTTTCTGATGCCACCACGAATGAACCACGGTGAAACAGCATGAACTGTAGCCATTAAACAGAAAATGAGCCTGAACTATTTTAAGTAGTTAAGTATTTTAAGTCATTTATATTCTTTTAATGTTATACTGTTATACTTAAATTACTTGTTATACTTAAATGTTATATAACCTAGCATTTAACTAAGCCATGCGTGATCTCACTGTATATCTGCTATCATGTGTGTTAATTATTAGTGCTAGGTGTGTTTAAAACAAGAACTGATACCGTTTTCATTACAGTGACTGATCAGTCTGGGATATGGGCTGGTCTACAAGGATAATGATTCACACTATCCAGAATTAGAATCAGGTTTATTGGCCAAGTATGTGCACACACACAAGGAATTTGGTTCTGGCTGTTGGTTACTCTCACAGATACAATCCATCCATCCATCTAGGAACCTCTGTAGTCCAACTGGGAATCATGGAGGCCAATGGTGACCATTGTATGTATTCTCATTTTTGCAACCATGGCAGGGCATCTGGTCAACATTCACACATACATTCAAACACTACGGGAAAATTGGGAATGCCAGTTAGCCTATTCTGCATGTCTTTGGACTGTAGGAGGAAACCAGAGTGCCTGGATGAAACCCACCAAGCATGGGGAGAACATGCAAACTCCATGCACACAGACCCCAAAGGCGTAAATCGAACCCGAACCCTAGAGGTGCAAGGCCAGAGTGCTAACTACTACGCCACTGTGGCGCCTCTCACAGGAATACACATACTGTATATAATGATACTGTACATATTATCTGCAGACAGTACACAAATATACATGCTGACTTTCAGAGCAAGCTGAAAGTTAGACTCAAATTATAAACCCCTTAAATGTCATTGCGTTTAAACACCAAAACCTATTTCTCCTTATGAGGCAACCTATTCAGACAAGCGTCTGGATGGGTTCAGGTGATTTGAGTGCACCGGTTTGCGCTGACATTTATGACTGGTTAAACGCTGCTGTGTGTGACCGAAGGAGTGACGCATTGCAGGTACAAACGAGCCAATCAGAAACTTCCGCACGACCGCATCACAAGAAATAATCCTCCGCAGCCAGATAGTCCGTGTGTGTTTAAAGGTATAGTTTAGTTTGTAGAGCAAAATATGAACTTTTCTCCATGCTGAAGTATATATTTATAACAGTGATTTTATTTCACACTTATATTAGGAGTGTATTGTTTCATTAATTGTGACAGGCTCTCCGCCAGAATGCAGATAAGCCGGCGGAGGGACACACGGACAGGGGAGGCGTTTTATGTACAACCGTCAAGGCGGGTCTGCGCTGTGCCGAGTTTACTGTTCACCATTTCAGAGGTGTTCTTACAGGACAGGACGCGAGCAAACCTAGCAAAATGGTGAGTACGTCTTTATTCGATTAACTAGCTTCCCTTCTCGTGTGCATTTGTGACTTATACATGATGCATGTTTAAATGATTTGTTTTTTGAAAATACTGCGTTAGTTGTAATAACGTTACATCATACTTACTCTGTAAATGCGGCTTATGAAAGGAGTAATAAGCGGTGTTAACATACAATCACTTATTAATACATAACTTTGATATTTTACACCCGGTTATATTCGTGCTTAGGTCAGGTTTCGCTTTGTCACAGCGTTTGGATAGTTTAAGTAGCTAGCCTGGTTGCTAGCCGAGTTAGCCAGGGTGCGATACTGGGTTATAAACGTTACCTGTTGGGTTTATTCATTTATTCATCCCGTCTGGGTCATTATTTGCGATTAAAAATGCTATTTTATATTATTTAGATGTTGAATTTGTGTTATGTTACGTGTAACAGGCGAGCCGCTGTCTGAGGTGTTCTAGACTGTTAGCGACCTTCCCGCCTTCGTTGGATTAAAAAAAAAAAGCGCCAGTGATGCACCGTGAATGCTTGTATTTTCTTTCTGTTCAGGGTGAATGTTTCCAATCTCACTTACAATTTATAGTATTGAATATTACAGCAAACTTTAATGCTTGCTGTGGAACTAGTTAAGGATAAGTATATCATTATGATTAAGGCACGTGTGCAACTTATTTGGACAGGACAAAGAATATATATTTTTAATTAATTAATTTTTTAAAACTCTGATCATTTAGCTAATAATCTGCCTTAGACAGATTGACAAAATACCCAAGTAGGATAAACACCATAAAAAAAAAAAAAAAAAAAAAAATGCTTTCTTAAAAGGTCTGATGTCATGATTACCCTTTTTTTTTGGTGCATCATCTTTTAAAAGGTGCAAGAAAATTAAATTTGCCTAAAAGAACAAAAAGTCTGAATAATTTCAGGAAATCCTGCATTTTTCCCCCTTCTCTCTTCCCCTCTGTGTATTTGCTTTCCTTTACAAATGAATGGTAATAACCCTGTAATTTACACTGGCCACGCCTGAACATTGTTAATTCAATGTCAGAACCGGTCCATACATGCGATTAAAAGCTTCTCAAATGTCCTCACTGTGGATTGTCTCCTAAGGTGTGTACGCGGTCAGAGTTGAGCTGGATGTTTAACATTACGGTAACAGCCAACTGCATTTTTTTCAAGGAAAGAGGCACACCCAGCCACCTGCATAGTTAAAGCTTGTCTCTGCACAGGGTGGAAGATGTTATCTCATCCTCGCTGGCGTAGCTTTGCTTATAAGGGAAGGCCCAGTGATGCTTCGACCTGCGAAGTGATTTAGTTTCCTCTGTCAGCAAGCCTGCATTAACAGGAATTTTCACACCCTCTTTAACCTCTTGGGAGTCAATGTGGGATTGAGAGAGGAGTGAGTGTAGGCTTTACTGAACGGATAACCACGTGCAATCTGCAGAGGTGTGTTTAAAAGTATGTGTGTCTTGTAACGCTGAAATGTCTGAGCAAAACTCGAAATACTTTCCTTAATTGCGTTTATTTTTATTTGCAGGCTGATCAACTGACAGAAGAGCAGATTGCTGGTAAGATCATAAACATGCATTTTTATTTTTAATTGTTATTCATCATTTGTGCCCAGTTTATTATTTTTTTTTTTTGTCTTCGCACATTCCTTGTTGCATGGTCTTTCGCAGTCCTGCCAACAAATCGTGCTGTTAAATTGCCATCCCTCTTGTTGCCTTTTAAGGTGGGTTTGTAGACAAGCTTGTGTTGGCTAACTAAGTGTATTTGTGGGCTGGCCAACTGAAGTGAGATCACTTCCTCATAAGGGCCATTAAAGACATGTCTGTAGGCGTATGGAAATATGTGGGAACAAGTACTTAATTCATTACATTTGCTTAACATTTGTCTGCAGGGCATGTAGGTTAAATCATAATCTAACTGATTAGTTCTGGTTTCAGTTATGCTTCATGTGGTTTTGTGTTTGTGTGTGTAAATAGTCACTTGAGTTACTCCAATTTTGTCATCTCCTAAAGCTCCCTATTTTATAATGGATGTTCTCATACTCGCACCCCTTTCCCTGAGCTGCTTCTACACTCGCCCACGTTACGTATCTCAATGCCCAACTGAGAGCTGATCCTGGGGCATCTTTTCCCAAAGGCATGTTAAAAAGAATTCCCCTTGGGTGACTTGTCGCCCTTTCCTGATCTTGCCAACCTCATCCAGAAGGCAGTGTCATTAGCCTGGCCTTAGACTTGTTGGCGTGGGCCAGCGTTGCCATGGCTGTAGTTTGTTTGTCTACTACATCTCCCTCCTCCTCCTCCAGACATTTCAGTCAAAGCATTGTTGGTCCCTGTGTCTCTTGGTAACAGTCATAAATACAACTGTCTGAAAAGATTGGAATTGATAAGATTGCCAACATGGTGACTTTTCAGTTTTTTTGTGTCTGTGGAAAAGGCAGCTCTCTTTATCTGCAATGATTTAGTTGTAGACCTTTTCTTAACAATAACCTGCAGTTGGGAGGATGAGATCTTTGAGCTAAGAAAGGGTAGTGTCAGTTGTACCTACTCTACACAAATGTGGGATGGCAATGGAAGTGCAAACTCAAGTCATGGTTACTAAGTGTTGTTAAACAGAATTGATGCAGAGTTTGTCTACGATAAAGGCAGACCAACTAAAACATGCTTTATTTATTCATGTAGAAAGGAACAAGGAATGATGTCTGGTTGAGAACAATATCATATGTGAATTGACTCCATACTTGTCTCCTGACAGAATTCAAAGAGGCCTTCTCACTATTTGACAAAGATGGGGATGGCACCATTACCACTAAAGAGCTTGGGACGGTGATGCGATCTCTTGGGCAGAACCCAACAGAAGCTGAACTTCAGGATATGATAAATGAAGTGGATGCAGATGGTGAGCGCACACGGACCTATTTTGGTTAATCTGGGTAACACTGGGAAGTCCATATCTTAACCCCTAATTAATTGATATGTACATGACCCTGTGCAATTTACTGTGTTTCCCTGCTGTGACTTGCTCAGGTAATGGAACAATAGACTTTCCAGAGTTCTTGACCATGATGGCAAGGAAGATGAAAGACACAGACAGTGAGGAGGAGATCAGGGAAGCTTTCAGAGTATTTGACAAGGTATTCAATGTGTGCTGGGTTTGTGAGAATTATAGGTTATAGGTGCAGTTTGTTTCTGCGCTATTGCTTAATTGGCTTTTATGTTTTCAGGACGGAAATGGATACATCAGTGCTGCTGAGCTGCGTCATGTCATGACAAACTTGGGGGAGAAGTTAACAGACGAGGAAGTCGATGAAATGATCAGAGAAGCAGATATTGACGGTGATGGCCAGGTCAATTACGAAGGTATGTGTGCCAGTTCATGTTTTGGAAAAAGCATTGAAGTCTGTAAAGAATGACTCTGTAGTAAACCCCCACCCCCTTCTTTTCTCTTTCCACAGAATTTGTACAAATGATGACAGCGAAGTGAAATCCTTGTACAGAATTTCTTGTATAAAACTATTTGCCTTTTCTTTTTAATCTATGTAAAATGTTTTGTTTTAATTTCCCCATCTTCTGCTGTCCAAAGGAACTGCATGTGTAAATTGATTTTTGTTTTGCCCCTTTCTGATCTTGGTAATGTTAACATTTTGACCTAGTGGGCTGTCACAGGAACAGGTGATGGGTATAGGCAGACAGTTTGGCTGGCACTACCTTGAATTTGTGCTTTTTGCTGTGCCTGCTTGCCGGTCACCTCATGAATGGAGTTCAAATGTCTCCAATTCTCTCCCTTTTTTTTTTTTTTTTTTTTTGAGGAAATGCTCTGCATGGACAACGGACTCTACATATAAAAATATAAAAGTGGAAGAAAATCGCAACACTGCACTATTGCAACATCAGTGAATTAAATACTAACGGGTTTGTCAGGAGGCACTTGTAACCCCCACCCACCCTTTTTTGTGTGTATTTCTGTTCTCTCGTTATTACTATGTTTTATAATTAGTCATTAAGTTTCTTTGTTAACTGCTTATGGCGCAGCCATGCCTCAAAGAATCCATTCCAAGTTGTATATTTGTTTTCCAATAAAATTAACAATTAATCCCAAATGCCTTTTGCCCATTTGATAAAAGATGTTTTCTTTTCAGTTGTCAGGAGTTCAGGTGTAGTTTATTTAAAGTTTTTTTTAAAAAAGTGTTAATGCACTTCAGGATAAAATAAGGTAGAATTGTGTAAATGTTTGTGCTTGTGTATGCAATTTGACACAAACCCACTTCTTTTCTTTCTTTTTCTTCTTTAAGAACATTGGAGAAGCTAGAGCTACTTCTGGTATTGTTTAAATTTTAAGCTATTTCAAGGAGCATATCTTTTTAATTCTAAATGTTTCCATCCACTGCAATCATGCTCTCTCCTCATGTGGATGTTTTCCCAGCAACACTAGCGTTCAGCTTAGCTTGATGTCTATCAGAGTGCTACTATTTCCTTAAAAGGGGCTGTTGAAAAGCAAGCACAGTTCACTGTGTTGGATGTGCAAAAGGTTGCAGGCTGAAAGGCAAACACATTGCCTGAGTGTCTTAGTTAATGTGCACAGATGGTGCTGGCTGACAAGGCCTTTTGGAGTAATCGAGTATAGGAGATGTGAAATAATCCACAAGGGTTGTTAACAAATTAATTGGATTTGAATTGTATTATGGTGTTTAATCAGGTGTGACTGATTGACTGTATTGAGACAGATCCATACTTTTTATTTCTATAAGATGTTCATCAGACACTTATCTATTTATCAAGTTTCCTAGCAGCCATACATTTCAGTGAAGTGTTCGATTCGCATAAGTTCTTGCGAGTGAAAAAGATCATCTGAAAGTGTCATGGTGGACATGATTTAAATTAAAAAAAAAATATATATATATATATATATATATACTGTATATTTCTGAAGCCTGTTGTACTACATTTCCAGCTTAAGGGACAACCACCAACAGTGTTTGGAAGTAATGGAGTTGGGTGACTACTGCAAGTCTGGCTATCAATAACTGTGGCTAGTGATCAGGTTCCTGAAACATTACTGCCCTTCAATAAAACCTGTTATATCCCTGAGCAGTTTTTACATCCACATGTGAGGAACAAATAAAAAGCCTAGTAGCAGTTGCAGAAATGACCTCTCGGAGAAGAACTATGTCCCACTTTATTTTTTAATGTTGTAAATCTTTGACAGAACAAAGGAAAGATTTGCCATGCTAACGCAAATGATGCTATAACAAGATGAGAGCTAAAATCAATGTTGTAGGCAGACTTTTATACTGTTAGGGAGTACAATTAAAGGGTTGTACATAAGATGCAATATGGGCTGAACCATATTGATTTAGTGGAGATGACTTGCATCACTCATCAATTTTCCTCATTATGGAAAGCATCCTCATGTTGCAGTTCTCCATAGATATGCTGGCTGTCTATTTCCAAGGGATACTCATTATGGGTTGCTCAGCAAGGACACAATGCGTGCCTTTCCTGGAATGTGTCAGTTGGCTTACACATGGCCTCCCTTCTGCCGCACTGTCATTTAATAAGATCATCTTTCTCTCTGGCCCTGGCTGTCCACCATCTCTGCACATGGTTTAGTAATCAGTTGAACCATTATCACATGCTGCTGATGGATCTATGTGTATGCACACTCTCCCGAGCCCCCAGCTACTCCTCTCGCTTTGATAAATGAATGAGGGTGTGTAATAGGCCTTTGTGCCCCTGTTATGGCTGTAATCTTTCACTATGTTGCTTGATGATGGCTAGAAGGAGCAGGCCATGCTCAGTGTACTATCTGGTTGTTGGTACCAAAGATAGCCTCATCTTTAAAAGTAAAAATAGTTCTCCTTTAACCTGAATAAAGGTCAGGGTTAGGAAACCTAAAAAAAAAAAGGCAATTAATGGTGGGTCAGGTGGGTCTTTTTCTGTTGGAAAAGTTTGGCTTGAAGTACTTCATTGTTTTTGGTATCTTCCTGGCTCCCAGCAACTGGTTCCACAAGGCAACTATTTCAGTTACACTGCCTGGCCAAAAAAAGAGAAGTTTCCCTCTAAGATTTAATTTAGTGGCCTTTGGCTTTGATTACCGAGTGCAATGTGGTGACCAGTTAAGGTGTGAAAGTCATTCCTCATCCGCTTAGATACACTCTTGGACAACTTGAGTCCTGGAATATGCCCATGCCATCAGGTTAGAAAACGCTTAATCATTCAGGTCATCAACTGACTTCATTTTAATGCCACATAACGTTGCTGAGTCTAGACCTGACCAACTGAAGTAATCCTAAATCATAACACTGCCACCAGATGCTTGTACAGTGGCCACTATGCATGATGGGCGCATCGCTTCATGTGCTTCTCTTTTGACCCTGACACACCCATCGCTCTGGAATAGAGTCAATCCGGACTTATCAGACCACATGACATTTTTCTATTGCCCCAAAGTCCAATCTTTATGCTCGTAGCAAATTGAAGCCTTTGTATTCTGATTAGTCTTTCACTATTAAACACAGCTGTGCTTTCTAGGTTTTTTTTTTTTTTTTGGAATCTCCATTCATGTTTTTTCCAGTCTCATTTTTTCCATGATGCTGCTAGTTCACCACCATCTTTTCTATAATTAGATGTTAATGTTAATCAGACAGTTGTTAAATCAGTTCTAGGATTTTTTTTACCTTCTTCTTAGTTCATTTCTTTACTCAATTTGGGTCAATAACGTAACCCTTTTGGAGCATCATTTTTATTTGTTCTGTCAAGCCAGTGTATTTAACAGTACTTTTTCAGTATTTTACAACAGGTAAAACTATTGGCAGGTTAGGTGGTCCTCTAGCTTCCTGTTCTACTGAACCACAGGCTACATAAGTGATATAGTCTGTTTGGTTGCGGTTAAAAAGCTTTGCTCAAAATATCTTTCTTCAACAGTCCTGGGATTCAGACCTAGGTCTGCATGGGTGTAAAGCACTTTGACTGTCAAATAGATAAATGTAAAAATAAGTTAGTTTACTGTTGATTAATTGCCTGCCTTTCTCGGCTTACCTTTGGTCATGTCAGGGTCATATCCAAGTGAATATGTGGCAATAGAGCAATAGTTACTGTAAAAAAATTATTTTAAAATTATACTGCTTGGTTGATCGCTGGGAAGTCTTAACAGCATGTGATGATAATTACTCACCATGTACCACCTGTACATGAAGTTTATTTATGAAATGCTACAGGTTCCTCACCAGAAGCACATATAATAAGAATTTACAGTAAGGAATTCACATGATTTACTTCATATGAAATATGTGAATATTATGTGTTAATATTTGGTCCTTCGCTTGCTTCATTTGTATTAAATCTATTACCCTTACTTGTTCAAATCCTTACATAATTTTATAAGATGAGGTTGCATGAAACAGAATTTATAGACAGGACTAAAGTAACAACCTACTTCCAATGTTCATCGTACTACATATTAAAAAGAATTCCATTATTTCATTTTTTAAATTTTTTATTTTTTCTTCAAAAATAGGCAGAAAGCCTTCCCATCAACCTTATTAGGTGTCTGGCTGTGGGTGGCCTAGCGTGGGACGTGGTTGGGTCAGAGAACTGCGTAATCTGCTTTCTTACTGATGGCTCTTTTGTCTTTCTAGAAAGGCACGGATAGATAGATAGAAGCAATGTGCGCTATTTCTGCCTGCATGCCTGCAAGGCTCTGGGACATGCTGGTGAGGGGGAAGGGCTGCTGAAAATAGTGGAAAGCAATTAGAATATCACAAAAGTTCAGCTCCTGGAGGCAGCACTCATGAGAGTTTTTCAAACATGAGATCTATGTACTGAGCTGAGTGTGCAGTTGGTACAGGAAATGGGGAGAGTGTGAAACAGAGAACGAAAGACTGTGTGAAAAGGTGGGGGTTTGTGAAGTGACATCGCAAGAATTTTACCCACAGGGATCTGAAAACAGAAGGAGAGCGTTTTCTATCGCACGAAAAAAAAAAAAAAGAAGAAAAAAAAAACTCTTTTCAGGAATGGAAATGTTTGAGGCTGGGATTATATGTGCCTAACTCTCAGGACGACTGAGTGCAGAACTAATGTAAACTAAACCACAAGGATAGAGAGTGTGGGTAGTTGCACTGTGGTTTTTGTAGACAAGTAGAAATTTTTTTTTTCTGTTCCTGTCTGAATATGCTCATACATGGGACATCACTGCTCCAAAAAGTCAGCTTCAAATACCGTATGGTTAACCACACAAGAGTATATTTTTACCACTTAGTTTCGTTATAATACATACCTCAATTTCAGTAGCAATAAGATGCAAGATAAACATACGGTATAAAATAGAAACTAAAACACATAACATAGCGCAAGCCTCAGAAGGTCTTTTTGTTTAATGGTGTAATTAATGAAAGGTCCTCCAAGACAGACAGTGAAAAACAATATTAAGTGTCTAAGAAGGTGGTTGGCTCTCTATGAGCAGCTTTACTGAACACCATTCTTCCAGTAGACAATTCCACAGGTGGCATTTGGATGATGGTACTGGAGTCCAAAATCTTCCGTAGCTGTTCAACTGCCTTGAGATCTTATGGCTTTGAAGGCCATAACCTATTGATTTGCATCACTTTCTTTGTCATCAGTCCATTCAGTGAGCTCTTGTGCCCTACAATAAGGCTTGGAAACATCCTGGAACAGACCATCTTCTATCAGAGAATAAAGGTCAGAAGAATACATAATGCCTAATACAGTGTTACATGCCTACTTTAATTCATCATTTGTATTCATACAGTATTTTTGCTAATATTACAAGATTCACATTTCTCCCTACTTATTCAGATTTTTCTGGATGAGTATTTTACTTATTATTGTATTTATTCTAAGCTACTTGGGTACGTTTTAAAATCATACGACAGCTCAGTCCGTGGTGACTGATGAGTGGAGTTAGGACATTTGGTTTTTATGATGCACCCATACACATGTACTCATATCAGTATCTGTATATTTGATATTTTGACACAGGGCTCCCCCAGAGGTGACATCTCTCTGCATGTTAATGGCAGCAACACAGCATGTAAAAAAAAAAAAAGCACATTGCTTTCTCGCTACACAATGGTGGCCAATAGTATTCTGTGCTTTAATGACATTCTAATTTTTTTAATTAATGGCAGTTATGATAATATGAATGACTTTATGCAATGGAATTGCTATACAACAATCAATATTTAGTATAAAGTGCTTTATTCATCAAAATCCTGCTGGATCAGTCATAAAGGAATCTGCAGTATTCTGATGTCACGTGCTCGTTTCATGCCTGCTTGATTGCTGCCTGAACATTATGTACACAAGACGTTTTTTTTTTTTTAATCTGCTTCTGCCTTCTTCACCTTTGTCCAACAGTTTTCTCTTAGATTTAGAATCAGGAGATGACCCAGGCCATGGCCCCAGAAGCTGAATACCATTGTCACATAACTGGTTTTAGTTAATTAGCGCAACTCTTCAGGCTCGAACTAATTAGTGAAATCATTCATTTTGTGCACAGGGAGAGTTAACACATGGCATATGTTGTCTTAATAGCTTTCGCCACCGCTGATGTCTATGGTCTGACTAAATATAGAGATACTATAATTGGCTGACAAGTTTCTTGCACTTTTCAAGATCAATTTTCAGACTTTCTATACATTCAAGTGCCTTGGGGAAAAAAAGCTGTTATTGTCCACAACATGAAACAAACTGGACTAATGTTTGGAGGTCATTAATTATATTGCAATGGAAAACATAAAACTAAATAATTGGATTATAATGGTTATAATGTCTCATATACCAGCACAAAAAGCCTGTTTGGGACATGAAAGAAAATGTAATCTTTGTGAAAGTCAGTGAATTTCAGTTTAAATACATGGGATACAGATTTGATCTTGTGTTGAAACGTTTCTTTGGCATGCTGTGCCCATCTTAATGTAATAATGCTGACTTTAATCCATTTACAGTCATTCTCCAGCTGCTTGGTGGAGCAGCTACTCCACCTCCTCTCCCTAATGGCTGCATCATCTTTAATTGACCCGCTATGGCAGTAAGACACAATGATCAACCATGTCCTCTTCAGACACACAGCACTTCAAGCATCCTTCTTCTTATCAGAGATCATTCCATTTCAACGATCTGAATAGAAGAAGATACATACCATGTTTTTTGGTTGACATGAAACCGGACATAAGGGGTCCAAGACATCCCTCTCTGTTTGAACTCTTTGGGGGTTTATAAATGGTGATAACCATGGAAAAAACTTAAAGCACATTCCAATTTAGAGACAGATAGGACCAATGGGAATTCTGTAGAGTTCAGCAAGGAGCTAGTGCTGTGCTCTGTATGCATGTTTAATAAAAGAGCACATTTTACTTTTTGATACCACAAGTGTCCACACATTTAAGTCACCGTACATAGGGGAAATTAAAGGCGAAGCATACTTTATTCACAAAACCTCGTCTACATAATTGTCATTTCTTTGTAAACACACAGAGTCATCACTCCCACTCATGATGAACTCGTGTTAACACCGCTAGTGAAGTGCATGTACAGTAAGTGTACTTTGAATGCATTCTTTTAAATCTTAAGAACTTTGTGCTGTATCGTCTCCTGGTACACAATATGAAACAAATGCGCAGAAATGAAATATGTACAATTTTTAAAGATGTTTTGCTTAAAAGTATTAATTTCCCCCATATGCATGGAGACTTCTGTGACACCCCGTAGTTTACAAAGTAGAGTTTTTTTCAGCCATATAATGTATTAGAAAAACATTGTATTAACAGACGTGTGGGAAAGCAGAGTGCTTCATTCCTGCACTGAAGTAGTAGTATATACTGTATATTAGTTATATATTAGTTAGCTAGTATTTGTACTTGAAAAGCTTGTCTACGACTTAAAGAGGTTTTAACTCACTGCTTTTATGAAGAAAATATCTCGTTTTTTTTTCCTTACACAAGCTCAGAATATACAGACATACATAACTTTAAATTTTTTTTATTTCCTTCATTTATATATTTAAATACATATCTATATATTTCATGTTTTTCATACATTTTTGTGAGAATTTGCAAAAAGGAAAAAAAAAAAAAAAAGGATAAGCTCTTGCTTATAAAAATATTGCTTAAAAACAATTAATGAGACTCTGGATGGAATTTAATGATGACCCTGCATATCGAAAGGATGCCATGGCCGTAATCAAAACAAAGGGTCGGCCCAAAGAAGTATTGAAGTGCGTATACACACAAAAAAAACAAATAATTTAAAACTGTACCTCGACATTTATTAACGTTTCTAATGTTTGTGACTTTTTACTTTTTCACACACTTTTGAATATGGCTGTTAATGATGAAAGATATTTTAGATGTTATTTCCTTTTCACTGTGCTTACTAAACCTGTAAAGAAGGTTTAGCAAAAAAAATTTTTTTCTTGTCATTCATCCACATAGCATGTCAGTCAGTCATCTTCTGTACCACTTTATCCTGTATTCAGGGTCATGGGAGCCTATCCCAGGAGGCTTAGGGCACAAGGCGGGTACACCCTGGACAGGGTACCAATCCATCGCAGGGCACACACACACATATACACACTCTATGGTCAATTTGGGAAGGCTAATTAGCCTAATCTACATATCTTTGGACTGTGGGAGGAAACCGGAGTACCCGGAGGAAACCCACCAAGCACAGGGAGAACATGCACACAGAGACGGGAATCGAGTCTGGCCGGGAATCAACCCCAGACCCTGGAGGTGCAAGGCGACAGTGCTAACCACAAATAACAGGCAAGTGCAAAAAAGATCAGCTTAATCTGGATCTGCACTGAATGGATCTCCATACTGATGGTTCCTCAACTTCCTGTACAGCTCCAAGTCGCCTGCAGTTGTGGACTAGTCTCTGCATCCTAATAGAATAAAAAAATGTGTTGTTGTAGAAAATAATGTGCTTCTTTTAAGGCTACCGCAATATACTGGAGTCATGAAAGCCATGAGGAAAAGTTCAGTGATCTCTTGAGTATCCATGTTCATGTCATGCCCGTAATCCTCTGATCCATCCAGATGACCCAGACTTTGTGATATGTGTCTGTTGTCTGGTATCAGCTCGTGGCTATGAATAAAAGAAACGTAATGCCTACAAGTTACACTCCATCACTGAGACCAGCGCATTAACCACACACACACACACACACACACACACACACACACACACACACACACACACACACACACACACACACACACA
>JAQQZT010000006.1:17818506-17829477 GCA_030068275.1 Clarias platycephalus | reverse complement strand
TGTGTGTGTGTGTGTGTGTGTGTGTGTGTGTGTGTGTGAGAGAGAGAGAGAGAGAGAGAGAGAGAGAGAGAGAGAGCGCACAGGATTAAATTCAGGTCAGTACTGCCATGACCCCTCTTCTACACCTGACCCTGCTCTCCACTTTCACATCTCATCACATTGTCAGCATTTTGCTTAACAGGTAATGAGGTGCTAAGTGTTTGAGAGGTGTGTGTGTGTGTAGAAAAGGATAACAATTAGAGATACAGAGAAGCATTTTAATCTTGTAAGCAACAATAAAAAAAATAAACTTAGCTACTTCACCACTAAACATAAGGAGATTTTTAAGAAAGTACACCCTCCTATGTTGAAAAAGCTAAATTCTACATTCTAGATGCCCTGTCTCATACTGTGAAGTGAAAATGAATCTATGTAAAATAATCCGTGATTTAGACAGGATTTGTATTAATTTCTCATGTACAATGTGCACATTTTATGAGATTATGAATGATTATAAATTCTGCATGTTGGATATCAAATATCCAGCAACGTATGAGAAAACTAATAGCCATCTAAAATAGTTATTAATGCTACAGTGCAATATTAATAGTAATTAGTGCAATATGTAGTCATTATTTAAAGTGACTTAAAGTTGAATACACTCACCAGCCACTTCATTAGGTTCAAGTGTTCATTAACACAAATATCTATTCACATGGCAGCACCCATATGGATTTATGCATGTACAGTAGACAACTGCTGATCTACTGGGATTTTTCGCACAGAACCATCTCTAGGGTTTTACAGAGAATGGTCAGAAAATATCCGGTAAGTAGAATTTCTTTGGGGCGAAAAGTGATGCTTGTTGATGCCAGAGGTCAGATGAGAATGGCTAGACTGGTTCAGGCTGATAGAAAGGCAACAGTAACTCAAAAAACATCTCATGACAACCGAGGTATGCCAAAGAGCATCTCTGAACACAACGCACAGAGAATCTTGAAGCAGATGGGCTACAGCAGAAGAAGACCACACCAGGAGTCACTCCTGTCAGCTAAGAACAGGAAACTGAGGCAGAAAATTGAAAAAAAAATTTTGACTCATTCAGATGGGCGTGAAAGAATGGATCCATCCTGCCTTGTATCAGTGGTTCAGGCTGCTGATGGTGGTGTAATGTTGTGAGGGATTGATTTTCTTGAAACACATTGGGCTCCTTAATACCAACTGAGCATTGTTTAAATGCCGCTTGAGTATCGTTGAGTATCTTTGCTGAACATGAACGTGACAATGAGTTCACTGTATTCAAATGGCCTCCACAGTCAGCACATCTCAATCCAGTAGAGCACCTTTGGGATGTGGTTTAACGAGAGACTTGATGATGGATGTCCAGCCAAGAAATCTGCAGGAACTGCCTTGATGATATCAGGTCAATAGGGACCACAATCCCTAAGGAATGTTTCCAGCACCTTGTTGAATCTCTGCCATGAAGAATGAATGCGGTTCTGAAGGCAAAACCGGGTCCAACACAGTACTAGCAGGCTGACCATAATAAAGTGGCCGTGAGTTTATGTACTGTAGGTAACGGAAATGTGGAAATGTACACCATGTGGCCAAAAGTATGCGGACACCCGACTGTCTTATACCTCCATCTCATTTCGAAACAATGGCAATTGATATGGATTTAACCCTAGATTTTGTAACCCAACTAGTTTTTGTGACATGACGGTAGGGATTTTTGTTTTTCAATGTAGCCATGAGAATATTACTTTACTGATGTTGCACAAGAACAATTATAATTATAACAGTATAAATTAGTGGAATCTTTTTTGGCAAACACAGTTGAACAGAGTGATACACACACTGAAACGTCCCAGGGCCATTATAGGAAATAATAATAGGTGTGCTAGGAACACAGCTCAACCAATCTAATTATGTACAGGAACTGTTGTTCCTGTTGTTAACTGTTTTCTAATTATAATTACCCCACTAGTGACGACCAAGTAGTATGAATTATTATTATTTATTTTTTGGTACGTGGATTTTGGTACGTCCGCGTGCCATCCGGCACATCGGGCAACGGATACTCCCCACCCTGGAGATATATCCGTTGTTTCTGTGGCAGTTACCTAAGGAGTCAGGTTGCCAACTCAACGCCAGATAGTCATTCACACACTACGGGCAATTTGGGAACGCTAATTAGCCTAACCTGCATGTCTTTGGACTGTTAGAGGAAACTGGTGCATCTGGAGGAAACCCACCACGCACGGGGGAGAGCATGCAAACTCTATGCACGCAGACCTCGTGGTGGGAATCGACACACTACACACTCTATGTCTGTGTGTGTGTGTGTGTGTGTGTGTGATATGCTGTTTTATTTGAAGTTCTCTACTGTAGCTTTAATAGGAATTCCCACATCCACCTCCTTTGCATAATTGGTGGAGAGCACATGGACGTGTTTTAGCTGTCTCTCATGCCTGTCGGTCTTCAGGAAGTTGCCAGGTGTTACTCTGGATCAACAGACGCCAGCCAGTATTTTAAAAAGCTGGATGTCAGGAAAGGGCAGCAGGTGCTCCACCACGACTGACTGTGTCTTACAGAGCAACAGGCCCAACCTGTTTACGATCTGTACCCTCCCTTGTGTCATTGCTGACTCACAGGGAGCTGCTCCATTTTTATGCACACACACACACACACACACACTCACATATGCCCTCGCTCACACAGACATTAACTCCCAGCTCCTTCTCCTCCCAAGATTTTTCCTGATGATCTCAGAATCCTCTCTCTCTCTCTCTCTCTGGAGGTAATTAGTCTGGTTGCTAGGGGATACCTTGAGGTTCACAGATTCGGTTGAGTTATAAAAAGCATGGTTTGCATCAGCTAATCAGAAATGTCCTCGAATGTGAAAAAAGAGCAAAAGAGGGAGAGACAGTACACTGAGGAGAGGAAGAAAGACACGTATGAAAGGTCGAGGGTTTTTCTTTGAAGTTTTTTTTTTCCCCGAATAATTTTTTTCATGTTTTGAGCACGCGATGGTCCGCATTTCCTCAAGCTGAAATTCTCCTAGCCTCATGGAAGACTTGTATAATATGATCCCATATGCAACACGGTGGCCCTGCCCTCAGATGACTAAAAGAAAGGCTTCCAGCTCAGGCGACGAGGGAATTTACAGTATCCAGGGAATGTTTTCTACATTTCCTGTTTATCATTTCAATGCAGCTCCCAACCAGGACTCAGGTGGAAATGAGAGTATTGGGATTTGATTGGGTGGGGTTCATGGGCAGAGAGAAAGAGAGAGAGTAAGAGAGAGTTCTCTACCCTCACAGTTATGTTGCAGCATATGATTACAGTTTGGACTTTCTCCACAATGACTCATACTGCTAAGAAACTATTTCCACAAAATCACAAAAACATACTTGTGCTCATGCTGCATTTGTCTCTGTGTGTATGTGTGTGTCAAAGTGAGTGAAAGAGAGGCAGCTGAATCCATTGCAGTAATGAGGGAAGATCGATCCTGAAGTGCATTAGTGATGTTTCCCACTCAGCAGTCAGAAAGTACTCTGCAGCTTTTAATGAAACCTGTCTATCCACACCTCCACCGCAAACACACACGGCCACACTGGATCAGGCTCTCGGCAGGAATATCAAGTAAACACACCCTTTCGGAAGTGGCTGGCTTACTGCGCTAATAAGGGAGCGTCTTTACGAGGCATGCTCGGGGAAAAAAAATATAATAAAATGCACGACGGGATAATGTGAGACACGCTCGTCTGTCAGAAGAATAAAAGGATAACTTAATTTGCTGCTGCTCCACGGGAAGCATCGAAGAGACAAATAGAGCAAAAATGAATTGTGTAAGGCCTGCTCCAAAAATACCCCCACCAGCAGGCAGTGCAGTGAGTCATCCTGCCCCCTCACTCTCATCTCCAATATCACAGAGAAGAGCTACAGCCCTCTGAGTTACAGACCCAGGCTCATTGGAAAAAAGACAGCTCTTTAGGGCTGCATTAATACACATATTTAAACAGACAGATAGTCCATGAGTTGAGATATATCCGACATTCCGGTCATATCGCTGTACCTTAAGGCCACGTTAAATGTTCAGTTACAATTCTGGTGTAGTACTGTAATAACTGATTGGTACTGTACAGAAAATGGATCGCATTTAGTATTGTCCTGATTTATATAATAATTCATTCATGGCAGGTGGTAAAGCACCAGGACGGCGCGATTTGGTGTTGTTCTGCTTATACCACAGCAATTTGCTAACATTTCATATCCTTGAACATAAACGAGACAGATTTGTTCCTGTAATCGCTATGCGTTATAGCAGCTCATATTAAAAGTTAAACCCTCGCCAGACTAACTTGATGTTATTAAGACAAAAAGCTGGGGAAATTACTGAGAAATCTACAAAATGTAAAATCCTCTCATGTGCAGATCCCTGGTGTGGTATAAAGGAAAAAAAGGAGGAAAAAAAACTTTTGCACATAACATCACGCCCACTTCTGGATGGTAAAATGGACGTTACACATCCAAAAGCCACATACTAAACCAGTCACAGAAGAAAACACATCTGATGATATGATGTCATCTTAAACAACACTTTGTTTGTACTTCTTAGTAATGGCCTCTAAGTCGTTCAGAAGTGCCTCTGAACCGCCTGTGGTGTGTTTCACACCTAACCAGCTTCTAACATGAGGCTGAATCCCAAGTCCTTGTCTAAACCCTGATCAAAGGTGTGTGGAACAAGGGATTCCACACCCTATATACAGTAGTGCACTAGCTTTCCATTTTACTCTATTTGGGATTAAACACTAGAACAGTTCTTTAGCTATTTATTGGAAAGTTTGAAATGTCAGTATTAGTTAACATTACCTGGACTTCATTTTATGAAGCATAAAGCACAGCATCGTTGCATAATTTGCAACAGAACTGAATGAGCTAATGCTAACGCTAGCACAAAGCCACCAAGTCCAGAAGGAATCACATATTTGTACACTGTCTGAGGTAATCGCGTCATGATGCATCAAACTTCTGTAAATCGATATCTTTATTACCATCTTCATCCATGTGCTTTTTACACACAACAACAACATGCTGCATATGAAAATAAATAAAGGTTATCAATTAAAAGTTTATTCTTTTATCTGTGTGACAAAGCATCAGGTAATCCAGTCAGGTAATGATCAGGTAATCTTTCTATTATTTTTTTTAAGGTAATGTCGGTTCTGCCATATGCTGATGTGACTGGCGTCATGGCCATGGTCATCATGTCAACAGATAGACTGCACTTACTCTTTCACGGAAATAGAGTTCATAACTCATATACTTGTTAATATCTCTAAGCACACTTGTGCTATAAGGGTTATAGACCGCACATGAAAAAAGGACAGGATGACATCAACTTCTCTATAGTTAGACAGAGACGTATGTGCTAAATATGGAAACATGTTTTATGACATCCTTTCACTGATATACCTGGGCTGGTCTTCCACATGGCTGTCAGGTCTTCACATTCATTTCAAAGTATAATTTTTATACCCATAACACTGATAGGATGAGTCCTTGCTGCTGTCATTCACATCTCTAAAAATTGCCTGCAGCAGTGCTGAACTGCAAAGCATATTCTGTCATTTAAAAGAGGAGTCTGCATGCTTCCTGTATCATTTTTTGGCACCCCATGATGACTCTCCACTCCACAGAAGTCGCAGATTTGGAGCACTGGAAGGATGCATTCAAGGACACAGCTGCCATCAGGGTACAAAAAAAAAAAAATCAGGATTGCAAGAATCAAAGGGAACTAAAAAAAAAAAAAAAAAAGAAAGGAAATACATTTTTGAACAGTGTAATGACCGATTTGGAAAAACAATTATTACCATATTTTGAGAATAAGAGAGGCAGGTGCAGGCACTTGAAAGTGATGCTGTGCCTTGATCTGACACTGCTTAAGAATCAATCATGTGATTCATCAGTATTAGTCAAAATGACACTTAGACATTTGTAAACGTGATCCTCTCTCTGCCTACTGATTTGAGTGCTGAATATTCATCAAAACCATCCATCTGTCATACCAAATCTCTGCCATCATTTTTTTTGTGACGTAGTTTTTAGGGTTCCAATGCTTGTTTTTATAAATTATGGTTATTTATTTATTTATTTTAATAAAATCTAAAACCTACCATCAATTTTTTTTGTGATTTAAATTGCATGCAAATTGCATGTCTTGTCTTTTTCAATTTCATACTTAAAGAGACAGGAAGGGGCATTGATGGCTCAGTGGTATGTTTCTTGCCTGCCATGCGGAACGCCCGGGTTCAATTCCTACTCAACTCCCAAACTCCAGCCACTGGATGCGGTGCCGGTCCTAAGCCCGGATAAAATGGGAGGCTTGTGTCAGGAAGGGCATTCGGCGTAAAAACCTGTGCCAAGTTATGTGCTGATAAGATGGTGCAGGCATATCAGAAAAAGTCTCTACACGCTCAAAGATTTGTGCCTTCCTCATTAAACATACAACAGTACAACATTTCTATACACTCCCCAACCTTTTCCAAACTTTCCAGTCATTTGGAAGAAACACAAATCCCATAAAAGTTTTACCCACCGCCACAGATGTGAGTAATTTAAATAAACTTGTTTTTATGAGACGGCTGACGGAACAAGTAAGTAAATATCCCTATGCTCAGCATTGTGCTGCAGAGTGAAAGCCCTGCATACTGCCTCTCTGCTGAAACATTGTTTACAGATAAGCAATGCTTATGAGACAGCGGTTGAAGTGTTAACCCTGTACTACAGTCATATTTTCCTTCCTTGTCTCATTAACACTTCTTCAGTCTCATGGGCTGAGCAGTACAGTGCAGAATCTTATGATAATAACCAGCCCTGGGTTGGCTGACAGATGCTGTGTAGCATCAAACACTTTGAATGCGATTACTCCACAACAAGATCTACAACAAACTCAGTAATGGCAGAGAGAAAACTGGGACTTTTCATCAGTGTTTTAGGAAGGACAAAAAGAAGGCAGCTACACCTTCACTCTTCATGCCCCATCTGACCCATTGACCCAGTAATCAGAAATATCACAGCGTAACAAGCACGTGGGTGGCCTTGTCTTCAGTTCACGCATCCATCCACCCCATAGAGAGCTTTTAAAGTACAGAAATAACATTGTGCCGTATAAACTGCTGCCTATAAATACATTCAAGACAAATTTGCTGCACTGGTTTCACTTCACTAGTCCACTTTAACTGTATTTGCTACAACATGTGCTTCTAGTAACAGTGGCACATACATGGTGTATCAACATCTGTCTCTGACTTTTTTAATCAACCATTTTTACTACATATTTCAAAAAATTTCAAAAAGTGAAATTATATTTAGAAACCAAACATCAGCTATTGAATCACAAAATTCATCACTATACTACATTCTACTACATCTTTTGAGAACAGAGTTGTAGGGTCACTGTGGCCTTCTTTAACTACTTTTAACAAGCGCAAATGGCAAATCTCTTTATTGGATTTTTTTATTGGTTTATGTAAGGACTGGCCTTCCTTAGTGAATCAGGGTATAATAAGCAGCATTATATTATCCAGTACAGCACAGTCTTGTATAATAAGGGTATAATAGAGGATGGTAGGCAACTCAGTAAGCCTCTATTCAGCAATTTACTCCTTGTGTAAAGCTCCAAAAATGTGCAGCATTTTAGTATTTTATACAGTCTTGTTTAAGGATTATTTTTGTTGTAAATGAAGTTGAAATATTCATACTCCTGATTATAATTTTCTCGATAAGCTTTTCTCACATGTAATGCCCCTAAACAGATTGGGCTTGAAATATTGAACTAATTTAGTATTAGACATGGTCCGGGAAAATATGTGGCCATGGTCCGGGTTCGATTCTCGGCTTGGTTCGATTCCCACCTCTGTGTGCATGGAGTTTGCATGTTCTCCTCGTGCTTAGAAGGTACTGTATCCTCTGGGTTCTCCGGTTTCCTCCCAATGTCCTGCAGATTAGGCTAATTGATGCTCCCAAGTTGCTGGTAGTGTGTGAATGAGTATATGTGTGTGTGTGTGTGTGTGTGCCATGTGATGGATTGGCACCCTGCCCAAGGTGTAAGACACCTCATGACCTAAGTCTCCTGGGATAGGCTCCAGGTCCACCGCGACCCTGTCCACAGGATAAACCGGTATAGAGGATTAAAGTGAGACAGTGAGTGAGTATTAGACATTATTCATAAGGCGTTTGTATGCGTGCTTATACAGTAAATCCTGGCATCACTTTACAAAGCTATTTTTTTATAGTAAAACATTGCAAATCAGTCCATTACCTCCAGACATTTCTTACTGATGCATCTCTCTTAGAAATTAAACAATTATTCACTGCATTAGTGAACAATAATAAGCAAGCCTATTGCTTATTAATAAGTCATACATAAAATTAGAAAGAGAGTAATTAACTGTTTACAACTTTTTTTTATTGATGTATGTTTTAAATATTAACTAAGGATGTAATAGCCTGGGGCCTATTCCAGGGAACTTAAAGCACGAGACAGGGTACAACCCATCCCAGGATGCAAGCACTCACACTCATTCAAAAACTACAGGAAATTAGGAGATGCCAATCAGCCTGTATCACATATTGTTTTACTGTTGTGGGCAATTAGAGGACTCCACTGGAGTAAACATTCAGTGAGGAAAACCACCAAGGACAGGAAACTCCACACACTCAGACTGGAGGATCACTAAGCCAAATGATTAAATATAAGTGCATATACAGTATATTACAATACAACAGCTAATCTCTGGGCAATGGGTGTATATTCTGGAATCCGCCAACGAGTCCCTTTTAGGAAGTTTGCAAATGAGCCATTGCAAGCATATTAATTGAGTCATTAGATCATTAGTGGAATGAATGAACTTAGATTAAAATAATTTTTTACATAAAAATCAATAAACACAAGCATTAAATCTTTGATGACATTGCTTATAATATACCTGCTCATTTCTTATTAATGGTAATACATTTACATTTAATAGAAAAAATTCTACCTTTAACAAGGTTAGACCTGCAGGTATGCAACGTCACTCACCGTGCAACAAACAAACAAACATAATAAACCTCGCTCAGCTTTTACATCAACTTACATATCAACGATATCAGCACACACAGCAGTGTGCAACCAAAACGATCAGGCATATCTATATCCAACATCTCTATGCCACAGTATTTCCAGCCTTAGCAAAAAGTTGAGGATTATGTAAGAATGCTGCACTGTGTTTGCCAAAGCTAAATAGTTATCCCTCCCTGAATGAGTCACATTTCCTTTGTGTGATATGAGCTTATTCTTATTTCACCTACTCCTTAGTCTCGCATTCCGTCAATCCTACTTATAACCCCATCCTCATCCTCATCCTCATCCTAACCATCCAGCTTCCTCAACGTAACCACGTTAAGTACGTCTTAAACAAATCTTCTGTTAGTGCTGGCATAAACAGTGTTGTTCTGTGTGTGTTAATCTGTGGGACTCTGGGATGCTGATGAGAGATTTGTTGATGTCTTTGTCCTCATTAAAGCTGCATCTGTGATGGTTTCAGCTCTGGTGAATTTCACAGTGTTACTGTGAGCATCCCACATTGTGTTACGGCCCTCCTACTGAACAAGACGGCGTCATCACGAAAGTGTTGATCAGTCAAGTGCAATGAATTGCTCGCCTGCAGCAGTATGGGGGGAAAATAAGGGTGTCTTCAGTTATCTACATGTAGAGTAAGCTTGATTTGTTTAACATTGACACAACATAACGTGCCGGAGGAGAAAAAGGAGGTCATGCTGGGTGGTAACTACACAATACACATATGACAAAAAAAAAATTATGAATTAATTATGAATTATTATTAATTTATATATTTACCCGGGCCTTGATAATATTGAATGCTGCTTTATATGCTGCTTGTTCTAACCATTCTTGCATCCTAGGGTTTGATTCCTTTATTAGCAACATAACTTTGTATCACCATTTGAGAAATCTTTTCATAATAAAACAAAAACAATCCCTACAGATGTCTGAGAAATGAATGCATGCTTGCATACCACTAGACGACCTCTGTAATACGAATGTAACAAAAGGCCACTTTATGTATTTGTATTTCTATCTGTATCCGTAAATGGATTTAAACCTGAAGTGGGTGTGGCCAAAACTGGAAGGTTTACCCAAGTACAATTCCCCTGAAATCCACACGGAAGGATCAAAGGAAAAAATTATGTCATAATCAGCACTGCCATCAATGTCAAGTCTGTAAATTTTGCCTCCTTAAACTCAGCTACATCTCTTGAGTTCTTAATTGCTCTCAACTAGAGATGTGCACAGGATGTTTTCTTCATAGGGTTAGTATTTTTATACCTCTTATCTGCTATCTAGCTGCACTGCTACAGTATCTCATTAAGCAAAGCTCAGTTGCTGCAGCTGGTACCCTTGCTTAAAAACATCAGAGCATATCACACAAGTCTTACTCAAGCTTCTCTGGTTCCCTAATAAGTCCTGCATGTAACAAAAGCTCTGAATGGTTTAATTCCAGTGTATCTTGATGACCTCCTGATGCAGTATCATCCATCCAGAGCATTCGGCCGAGACAGGCCTACAGTTAATCCGGAATCTTACTTGCAGCTAATCTCTGTAAAAGTGTTTCAGAGGACATTAGGAGCACTATTACTTCATTTTTATTATTACGATAATTTTTATTTAAACAGTAGTAAAAAGAAAAAAAAATGTAGATTACCTGCAGACCATTAAATTAATACCATTTCATACACCTGATTGCATAATACTTTTGAAAGTATTGATAACTGATGTTTATATCTTCATAGTTAATATTTTGTAAATAATTTATGTTGAAATTTTACCTTTAGGTAATGTGTAGGTTTGTATTGTGTGTGTGTGTGTGTGTGTGTGTGTGTGTGTGTGTGTGTGTGTGTGTGTGTGTGTGTGTGTGTGTGTGT
>JAQQZT010000006.1:17789603-17816991 GCA_030068275.1 Clarias platycephalus | reverse complement strand
ATGCAGACACAGCTGAAAGTGAAATGCCAACAAATTCTTATGAAGCAAACCCCTGGCCATATTTAAGCGACCACTTTAATTTCAAGCACAACAAAGGGAACAGATTTATTATGCAAGTGTGTTCCATCCTCCATCCCACCCCCGCTGTTAAAAAAAAATGTAACTCAGTAACTTTTACTCTGAGTAAATTTTTAATGAGTTACTTTTTACTTTTATTTGAGTAGATTTTTATACAGGTAACTTTACTTGTACTTCAGTAAAAGTTCACTAAAGTAGCAGTACTTTTACTTAAGTACAACATTTTATTACTCTTTCCACCTCTGGAAATAGGATAACTGGAATTAAGATAATGTAGTTTATCTATTAAACCAAGAGACAACATAGTATTATTGCTAAATGTATTTGTTGAAAAAATGAAAATAATAAGTAGGATAATTTTTAAAAAAATATGTTTTGTTCATTTAACTTCATTTCATTGAGTGGATTTCATTCAATAATGCATGCTACTAAAATTTCCTTGAATTATTTATATATAAATTAATTTTTATATAGCCATTTTTTAAAATAGTAGATAATTCTTTGTTCAATAAATTTGTTTTTTAATTTATTTATATACATTCTATGGAGTTTTTAATTCTCCCAGTGTAATGATGTGTTGACATTTAAATTTGCATTAAGTGCATTTAAAAAAATGATTTTGACCTTGGGTAGCTTTAAAATATTGATATTATATCTTATATATTGCTACAGTAAATTACATTTGTACATTACATGTTTACTTAATTCTATTTAATACGGTTAACATAAACATAGCAATTTGTTTTTAACCATAATTCCCATTAATGTTTTTTGTTCAACTTCTGCCATTAAATTCTACCATTCTAATATATTATTTTTATTCCGTTATTTGCCCTTACATATCACAAATTAAATTATTTAGTCAAAAGTATTAGAACATATTTGAGTCTGATACCGAGTAGTAGCACTGCTTTAGCACTTACTGTAAGTAATATTATATGAATACAGAAGTACTTTCACCTATTAATGAATGAAAAGTGAAAAGTAATTATTGTATAAAAGTCTTGAAGAACTGCTTTACCGATTAATTACTAATCAGCTTCTTTAATATTGTCTTAGCTATCTACTGAAAAACTAAGATCTGATTCAGCGTGTTCTAATCCAGCACTTCAGTAACTACAATAAAACAATTGTTAAAACATGCAATAGGTTACCACAAGCCATATTTATCACAATCCCTTCTGAGTTCTCTTTGTACCTTTACATTACATGTGGCAACATGAGCCAATTTGCACTCTGGCCTACAAACAAGACTCAGCACGCTTGTGTTATCTCTGTTCATCAGGTGTTAGTATGCGAGTGTACCTTCAGAATAACCACAAAGACATGCTGACATAAATACTCCGTGATGTCTCCTAATTCCATTGTGTTTGACATAGAATTTCCAAAGAATTACCACCATGCTTTTAGTATATACTGTAAGATGATGATCAAAATGTTACTGTGTCCTTTCTTGTCTATGAAATTAGCTTCGTATTCATTAGTAACAAACTTGAGTGTTAATATACTATGACACGTTGCATATTGATCTATGACTTATTAAAATCATTGTATACATTATTTATGCTGAAGTTGTGTGACATTAATATTTATACACATTTACAAAACAGAGTTGAAAGAAACAGGACATGACTTTGCCTGAACCTCTACTTCTATGCACAAGTTTGTCTCATCAGGAAGTAACATTAACACTATTCTTCAAGGGTAAAAATACGACTGTGCAGCACTTTGTAAATTTCACACCTCTGCTGTGTGACATGCACATACATGCTTAACAGATGCAGCAATATTATGTCTTGCTAGCACATGTTGTGTACGTTCCGAGCCTTTATTAAATCCATTTTGTTTTACGGCCTTGCTTCGTTTAAATGACTTCCGTTTGGATTGTCTTTTCGTTTTCATTATTTCATGACTGATTGTCTTAGGTCATTCTTGGCACACTGTTCTTATTACTGTGTATGTTTTTAGATTCAGTGAAGTCTGTGCAAATGAATGCTAAAGCCTCCTCCTTTGCCTGGCAGAGCTACATTTACATAAAATTACCCTCAAAGAACTACGCTCTGCACAAATTAGGAAAAGAAGAAAAAAAAAAGTCAATTGGCCCAAATCTTGACTTTTTTATTTTATTTTTTGACCTATTAATCACAAGCCTGGCTTTTTATTCTACAAATGCAATTTACACTCCATGTATCCTTCATTCTGGCCCTCTTTATTCGGGATGGTCTGTTACTGTAATACAATAATTAATAGAATAATGCTTTTATGCAGCATATGTCTCATTACAACATGTGGCACTGTAGTAAGAGGAATTCTGCTCTGCAAGGAGGGCAGTTTATTTCTCTGCAGCTTTCAGCTACCTTTCATACAGAAGAGCTCCTGTGCCTCACTGTCACGCTTTCGCTACCAGCTGTGTACACAATATCTGATTTTATAGACCCACACCAAGGGGTCCTTATCGGCTCTTATTGCTACTGTAATTACTCCTATGTGATTCTCAGTCCAGCAGAGAGAGAGAGAGAGAGAGAGGGAAGGGAGGTGGATAGTAAAATGTATGTGTGTCCATGTGTGCTGTTCCTCTCACTCTTTATGCTATATGAACATTCGGTCCTCCCACCCTTCAGCACTCAAAAAAAAAAAAAAAAAACACCACGCTCTCTCTCTCTCTCTCTCTCTCTCTCTCTCTCGCAGCTCTAATTATACTGAGAAGTAGGCTGCTGTTCTAGTTCAGAGCACCCAAGTGGGTGGCCTGATTCACCATCAATGGAAGGACAGAGGGAAAATGTGAATACATGTACACTCAAGGCCAGATGTACTAAACTGTTTTTTTTTTTTTTTAGCTAAAATAAGCCTGCCTTCTGTGAAGAAAAGAAAAAAAAACACCCTGACCAAGTAAATTCTGCACCAAACTGACAAACTAGCATAAATATGCAATTTAAACCCTGTCCATGTGGCAATACAGAAATTGTCCATCTCCCTCAAGCATATCACGTAAAAAGTGAGAATACACAACAGAAAGGGTGGGGAAATGGGAAATGTGGCTCATCACATCTTCTGTTCAGTTGCATGTCTGTACTTCTAACAAACCATGTAAATTTGAGCCATGGATGCTGCTTAGAGTTTGCCAGTTAGAGTTTTTTTTATTTTATTTATTATTCATCCTTATATTCATACAGTATCAGGGAAATCAGGGAAACTATGTGTTAATGTTTATTGCTATTTGGGATTTTTATTTCCCATGGAGATCTGGCAACCCTGATTATAGCACATATGTCGGGAACACATTCATCAATTTTTCCTCAGATCTAACAAAACTATTCAACATACTAAACAGCATTTTTGTGGCATCGCTATTTTTCCTTGCCACAGCAGGAGAAAAAGGAAAACAGTTTAAGTGCACATTTTTAATCAGCTTATTCTGTATACAGAAGTCTTTTCATTAAAATCAGTATTACTGCCCTCAGAACTGTGTGCATGTTTTTGTTCTTGTACTTGTGTATGTTATATTTGTTACTGAGCTTGCAGTTTTACTTTCTCTTATCTCTGAGCTTTTCGACAACACAGAGCCTTTAGTACAGTATGTGCACCGATTCTTACTGTTTACATGGTGAGTTATATGATACCTCAATAAATTAAACATTCATTTCTGATGAACTGCGAGGACATTCTGTGGCCGCATAATTTCGTGTTTGCATCATGTCACTTGATGTGTGTTTATCCGGACCAAAGATTATATCTGTGGTTGGGGGGGTGGAGTTAGAGCAGCTGTAACAGGGATCAGTTGTAACGCTATCAGTTGTTCCAATCAGCAACATGGTACTGTGGTGACACTCTTTCTGCCAAGCTCAGTAGCATCCTCTGCCTCATTGTGTATTGTCAAAGAACAGCGGAAATGCACATATTGTTCCCATGACACAAGGTGGGTCCATCAAGGTCAACGTCTTCTTGAGAATGGAATTTTCACAAATTTGAAAGAAAAAAAAAACGTAATCATCATCATCTTCTTCTTCTTCAGTTGGATTGAATGCAACACCGTAGGCAAAACCACTTTGCTCATGTAATAATCTCTCTTCTGAGTAAATGTTTTGAGAATGGGAATAGCGTCCGTGTAAACAGATAAATTCTGTGTGGTTTCTCTGTGTCACGAGGGTCTTAAAAAACACAAATGCAAAAATATGTCAAAACTATTTTGGTTAGATTGTTGTGAAATTTGCATGATTTTGCATAATGCCAAAACTCCACCTGCCACAGTTTGGTCACAAGTTGCGTTTGTGTCCATGGACGTCTGCAACCTGTATATCTCATATTTCATCTCATATCTCATGCACGGCAAAAATCAGTGCTAGTGATAGTTCAAATCTTAAAAAAATAAAAATAAAAAATAATATATAACACATAATTTTCAAAATAGGGGAGATGAGAAATATTTACAATCTCGTGTGCCTGCGTGTAATAATTTACCAAATTAGTTCAAAAATGGTGTTTATCTCGTTTTGCTATCAAACTGTTCATATAGAGTATATTTTTATGTAATATCAAATAACATATTTTATCTGGTAAAAAAATTTGTACAACTACATTAGTTCTCTATTATACAATGAAATACTTTATTTAAAGCCATATCCTTAATTAATTGAGGTGTTACAGCTTTCATGGGTTCTTTAAGTTAATTGAATGCACCCCCTCCTGATGGGTATAATGTAGTATTACTGTATAATATGAATAGATGTCAGACAACTGTGTCTATAATGTATTTACAAAATGGAACTTCCCGTAATTTTTTTTTATATGATTTACAAAAAGGCGGCGCGGTGGTTTAGTGGTTAACACTGTCACCTTGCACCTCAGGGATCACGGTTCGATTCCCACCTCGGGGTCTGTGTGCATGGAGTTTGCATGTCCTCCCAGTTCTGAGTGGGTTTCCTGTGGGTACTCCGGTTTTCTCCCAGAGTCCAAAGACATGCAGATTAGACTAATTGGTGTTTGCAAATTGCCTGTAGTGTGTGAATGAGTGTGTGTTTTTGTCTGTACTGTATCTGTGTCCTGTATTGGGTTGGCACCCTGTCCAGGGCATACCGTGGATAGGCTCTAGGCCCCCTGCAACAAATATACAGGACAAAGCGGAATAGACAATGAGTAAGCGATGACGATTTACCAAAAAAATTTGATCTGACATCTTATCCCGCTCTTCTCTACGCATAACTTGTATCTACAGCTATAGTTTTTAAGTAAAGCTACCATACACGTGCACTTGGTACAGTACAGTAGGTAGATAATTATTGACTGTAGCCCAGAAAACAAAGTGTTCTACTTTGCCTGATATATTTGTACAGCACAACACCCACTAGCATGTCAGTGTCACTGCAGTGCTGAGAAAAGTCCACTACAGGAATAATATCTGGACAGAGATGGCTCTAGGGGAGCTGATGTTACTTGATGAACGGAGTGGGTGGGAATGACAAACATGTAGTAATTTTAGATAGAAGGGAGCTACGTGTGCCTAGTAAACTGCATATATGCCTATACTTGTGTGTGTGTGAGAGAGACAGACAGAGAGAGAGAGAGAGAAGCCTTATCAGTGCTTATGCAACAATTTACTCTAAATCGCTTGCTTCGATTGTCTATTTCTCTGTTCTCTGAAAAATGCCTCTCCTTCGTTCTCTCTCTCTCCCTCTCTTCATATGCACACATATTCCAAGATGTTTACGAAAGCCACAAATCTAGTTCCATCATTAGTGGTTGCTCAGCAACGCAGCCTCCTAAATGATCATCTTATCAGACTTATCTCATACCGAGCGCTTTCAAAGTGAGACTCTAATTATCGTCTTCAACAGTTTCGAGAAACCGTGCCCCGTTCGCTCCCTAAGCTCTTCCTGTATCAAATAATCAGCACACTCATCCTCAGAAAAATTTCAGATCCTAACATCATCCCCGATCCACACCTCCCATCCGCACAGGCAGAGCGGAAGAGCGGAATTTAAAGTCTACTACTTTTATTTAAAGAAGAAATGTGACAGAGGACTAAGAAAAGAACTGGGGGACGAGAGAAGAAAGGGGAGATGAGAAAGAGGCAGAGAGAGAGAGAGAGAACATTGGTAACATGTTTACTTGCATAACCATGAGTAGCTTTCAGCGAGGCTGAGGCTACGGTTGCCAAGCAACGGCATCCGTGCAGCAGCTGCATTGCGCCATGGAGTTGGGAATATTGTGCGTAAAGTTGACCGTTTCCCCTCCCCCATAACCCTCAGGACATTATATTAGAAAGGTGTGTCTCTGCTCTCAACACAACAGACATCACACGTAACTCATGACTAAAGTTTATTTTTCTAAGGAGAAATCCTGACCACTTTTTCAAAAGCGCCAACCGCAAAACCTAAACACCTCCACACGTGTACACACAGTTCCCCAGATCCACAGATCCAAAGATCCAGCAGGCTTTCTACATACTGATGTGCTGACTCACTCCCTGTTTGGAAAAGTCGAGAGGGGGGCCAACGCAGGACAGAGTGCGAGGGGAGGCCCTGCAAACCTGCAAAACGTAGATCACGCTGTTTGTCGCCATCATAAAATTCTCAGTAAACATAACCTGATGTCAGATATTTTTTAGAACTAGTACAATTTAGTGTTGAAGTGCACACGATTTGTTTTAGCATTCAAACAAACGTGCTGCAGATTCTTTCTGCTCTACAACCGGGTCTGCAGTCATACTCTCCAGGATTATAATGTGCCACCTGCATCTTATGAGGCAGCACTGACACCAACTGGTCATGAAGACAAACGTCAGGTCTCAAGCGTTAAACAGCCATCAACAAATCCTCTCCTTTAACCTCCGTCCAGACAAATTTGTTTCTGGAAAGGTACACTTAGATCCACTGTTTGTGCTGGAGCACAAACTTCAGTGTTCGGTTGTACTCCGAGTCACCACCTTTTACGGGAATAGTAGAGTTGTTCACAGCTGGATATATCTTGCATACAGTGGCGGCCAAAAGTATTGAGACAAGAGTAAAATGTAACGTTTTAATGACATTCTCAATTGTTTGAGATGATAAGAATAATTTGCTATTCACATCCATCCATCCATCCATCTAGGAACCTCTGTAGTCCAACTTGGGGCCGAGGAGGCCAATGGCGACCATCGTATCTATTTTCATCTGGTACAACCGTTGTTGGATCTCCGGCCAACACACACTTATTCACACACGACGGGAAATTTGGAAACTCCAATTACCCTAATCTAACCTAATGTCTCCGGACTGTAGGAGGAAACCAGAGTACCTGGAGGAAACCCATCAAGCACGGAGAGAACATGCAAACTCCATGCACATAGATCCGACGTTGGAATCGAACCCGGACCTGGAGTTGCAAGGCGACATTGCTAACCACTAAGCCACAGTGCTGCCAATTTGTTATTTATTGCTATGAAATTGCTATTCAACAATCATTATTTAATATGAAGTCCTTTATTCATCAAAACCTGCTCGATTTGGCTCCGCTGTCACATGACCACTTGTTTTTCAGTCAATTGGCACAACTTTTCAGCCAAATAGAAGAGAACTAGTTAGTGAGATCACCTGTTTTTACATTGGGAGCACTGTAACAGATGTCTTATGTTGTATTAATAGTTTTGACCCCACTGCTGTATATTTCTTTTTTTGTTTCTTTTATGTCTGTTTTTGTACCTAAGTCTACTTAAACAATGATGGTGACACAAAACAGACATAGAATAAATAATTAAGTTCATGAACAGTCAGAAAGGTGCAACTGCTGCACTCAAGAGATGCGTGATCACGTTCTGTTCAAGACACATGAGATACAATACATGTATTGTGTACAGGCAGCTGTTGCATTCAGTCTGTCCAGTTATGTCCACTATGTTCTATTCTCCAGTCTGAATTTCTGAATGCTAGTACGACCTTTAGGGAACCTCTGACATATATGTAGTGTGTATACTGTGTGTGTGTGTGTGTGTGTATACTGTGTGTGTGTGTGTGTGTGTGTGTGTGTGTGTGTGCTGTATTATGATAGGGAGCTTTTTCTCTTTTTTCTCTCCTTAGATATTAAGGCAAAGACTGATGCTATAAGGAGAGACTGATGATGCTGTAAATCTTTGTAATTAAAAAGTTTTGTGCGCAACAAAACTCAAAACCTTTTTCTATTTCAATTTGCTGGCATGGCTAACTACAAAAGCACAATCAAACCATGAGTTGGCAATATTTTTTTTATATCTTAACATATCCACATATTATTGATACTGAATTGCATTCTTACATGGGTACAAATACAAATACAGAGGAACCTCGGATTACAAGTAACGTGGTTTACAAGTGTTCCGCAAGGCGAGCAAAGATTTTTAATAAATTGTGACTTGAAAAACGAGCATTGTCTTGGTTTACGAGTACCGAGTATCATGCATCACGCATGCGCTTCTTATTTTGACGCCGAGCATCACGTGATCAACACTCTCGCCTTTACAACCCCTCTTCCACCCCCTCCTCCTCTCGGCTTCACACACAGATACAGACGGACACTCTCTGCACACACACAGCGCCTGCGAGCACAAACGGAAACACTTATCTGTCGGGATTTATTTTTTACTTTTTTTAAATGTAAAGTGCAGGTTAATTTGTTTTATTTTTACTCTATATTTTGTATTAATTATTTTTATGAATTTATTTTTTGGGGCTGTAGAATGAATAATTTGAGTTTCCATTATTTCTTATGGGAAAATTAAATTTGGTTTATGAATGTTTTGGAATATGAGCCCGCTTCCTGAACGAATTATGCTCGTAATCCGAGGTTCCACTGTAGTTTTAAACTGTATGAGGTGGAGTTATAGCATATTGCAAAATAATGAACAATTCACTTTTATATAACCAAAATAATGTTGGCATTTGTGCTTTTTAACACCCTTATGCACAGATAATAACCATGCACAGAAATATTTATATCAGTTGGTAATACTTACTACAGTAATTTGTTTTAAAACCAATATCATGTTTATCTCCTTTTGCAGACAAAACAATCCAATAAAAATTATAATTATTACCTTATTATCTTTTAGTAGATATGTAGATAGGCCATAGTGATGTAGTGAGTAGCACTACATATAGGGTTAGGGTTCCTTTACCACTGATTGAGGTCAGAAAAAAATGCCAAGACAAGAAGGCTATGATAACTCAAACAACCACTTGTTAGATCCGTGGTGAGCAGAATGGTATCTCAGACCATGTTAAACGTGAGAGTGATGTGCTACAAAAGCGGAAGACCACACTGGGTTACACTCGTGTCCGCCAACAACAAGAATTTTAGATTGCAGCACAGAAAGGTTTACAGTGACGGAACAGTTGCGGAAAAAACTAAGGTATAAAAATGTGCTTGTGCTGTTTGAGGAATATTTGAGAAATGCATTTATTATTATGTTGATTTACATGGATGATACTTAAGCCTATTACATGATGCATTCAGAAATCAAAATTTCAGCAGGGTCCATAAACATTTCTCATCCTTGTATATGACTGATTTCATGTCCAAACACTCTGAAAGATACACATTTCATTGTGTGGCAGGTGTGGGGAAGTCTTTTGTTTAACTTTTTACATTTTTCGATAAAACTGTAAATCCTTCAGACCACAGATTTGTGTACTGACGTTTTCAGAATTTAAATTTTTTATTATTTTTATTATTAATCCTAAATAAAAATCATGAAAAGAATTCCCAGGAAATATTTGACTGGTATACTTCCATTAACATTTTGTGCATGAGTAAGCCTGTTGAATAAATTAAAGCATTCCCCTTGTGTGCAGCCTCACTTCTGAAAAGCAATAACCTGAAGGCATATTGTTCCTTGTATTTTTTTTCCTCAAGACATGTATTTTAACTCAGGGTAGATCAGATCTGTTCAGTTTGTTAAGAATAACTCAGTGTCCAGCAGGTCATACGTAGCAGCAGCGGAATTAAAGTGAGCTTGTTGGAGGAAGAGACACAACGCTTTACTAATCATTCATAATATGATTCCTGCTGTGGGCCACATGCTTTTTTCGATTTTGATTTTTGGATCATCATATGCATGTAAGTAGGTGGATCCCTTTCACAAACATTGTAGAGAGTCTATTCTATCTAAATCTCATTGGGTTGTTATATCGTTATCTCATTTTGATGCAAAATATTTAACTCCTACTGTTTGTTTGATAAATATTATATTACATTATGACAATCAGTGCTTGAAAAACAATTACCAGTCTTAAAATAGAAATGTTCCTTCATGTTCTTAACTTGACCTCCGTTTATAACCTCTGCGTCTGGTTTGATTAAGGCTCTGCCCTGGGTCATGTGATTAATCTTTAGGGGAATATTATATCACTGTTAATGAAGAGGAAAGATAAATGGCTCTATACCAAGTTCATCATAACGGCTTCCAAGATCTTCCATATCCATTTATATAACATATGTATGTTTAGCTTAACAAACCAAGCTGTCTTACTCACCCCTTTTTCCCTTCAGCTGCTAATGCACTAAACACTTTACATCCAGGACTGTAAATACAATTATAATAATTTGTGCAATGCTTTCTTCTTAATAAAAATACCTGCTTGCACTGCATTGTTTGCACCATCCAAGTCCCACTGCACATTTATTTTATTGTAACTACCTTTTTTCTTTTATTCTTACATCCTCTTTATTGCTGCTAATAAACAAACAAATTTCATTGTGTTCCTGCAATTACTGTGAAGTCTTTTTATCTTTATTTCATCTTTGTCGTAGTTTGCCCTAAAACCTTGGATAATGCAAACTTTTGCTCTTGTACATAAACAATAACAACAATTGCTAAGAGCTTAAAGATTGTTGCTGGCTTGACCTTCAATCTGTCCTCTGTGGCAGTGATTCCAAAATGCTTCCAGATGAAAGCAGAAATCTACCACCTCCAGCATTTGCTGGTCTCGGAAAATAATGTAACAACTCTGACAGTTGCTGATGGGCTTTACGATCCAGAGTGTGAACCTAATGGACTCTTCAAGGCCAAGCAATGCAATAACAGTGACGTGTGCTGGTGTGTAGACGGTGCAGGTGTGCGACGGTCTGACAACGGCGACAGAAACCTGCAGTGTGAGGAGCTACTTGAGCCAAAGTCAGTGATGTGGACACAGCCTTTGAATACAGCCTGAAATATTAGGTTAAAATGATTTCCTCTGAAATACTTAAAAATGTCTTCTTCTACAGCTGGGTACGAATTGAGATGAAGCACAAAGAGACCAGCAGCCCCTTGGAGCTGTCCCAGCTGCGGAGGTGATTTGTGTGATAATTTTCCTGTAATTGTGGCTTTTCCAGATATATAGTTAATAATAAACAAAGCAAAAACTAAAAACTACTGATAATTAGAATGTAGTTAATTATTTACAGAGCTTTCGAAAGTGCCATTCCAAAACGAGACAATGTAGACCCAAATGTGGACAGCAAAACTGAAATCAAGGTGCGGATCAATTAAAACACAGAGTAATGTCATTTATCTTTGCAAACTTTATATAAAACATGTGCAAATGTATTTCTCTGGTGTAGTATGACGTTGATGCGCATCTCATTACCATGGAGGTGATGGAAAACGTGGATGATCAGACACAGGATCTGTCTTTATTGACCTACTATATGGAAAAAGATGTGAGAAAGCAATATTTAAGAAGTTCTAATCTAATAACTGCATTTCCGTTCTGTTTTTATTTACAAAATTGTTTTTTTTTTCAAGGTTGTCGTACATTCACTTTTCAATGATCAAATGACGTTTGAACCAGCAGTCGATGGTGTAAAACTGGAGATTGAGAGCATCAGGGTTTACTATATGGATAAAAACGAACCAACAAATAACATGCAAATGCTCACAAAAGGCTTTCTAACTGCCACTGGTGTGTTTATCCTGGCAGCTTGTGTTGGGCTCCTCATTCTGGTGAGTTTCCTTTCCTTTGTGGTAGATAACAAGGAATATTTTTGTAAATTAGTACAGAGTGCTTGTCCACATCTTGTTACGTTATAGCCTAGCAGTAAAATTGACTTATTTGGGATTATACTATATGTAATTTAATCTACAGTTTCACTGGGTCTGGTGTCAAAGAAATTCTGAAAGAACTGTAGAGATCCATGACTCTAGTGGCAGAAGCTTTTTACACATCAACCATAGCGATAAGTGGTGAGCAGAAGGACATTATTGAGGACTAAAAAAAAAAAAACACAGCTTGGAGTTTAACAAAAGCTTTTTTAACAGAACCTTTTGGCTTTGGGACAAAGTGCTACATTTGGTTGAAACCCAACATTGCCCATTACCCTGAGAACATTCAGATCCACATTGAACCATGGTGGTGGTAGCACCATATTGTAACACTGCAAGATACGTATGAATAGGTTAAGGGGGGGGGGCGGATGGGGGGTTAATACTTATCCAAGGCACTGTATTACCATAATGTTTTCTACATGAAATCACATCTTCTTAAGGGATTGTATCGATATGTAGAAAACAGTGAATCACACAAATAAAGACTTCAGCAGGGTTTTCACAGACTGGGTCACATATGCTTTAAGGTAATATAGTTTGTGAAAACCCTGCTGAAGTTTTTATTTGTTTCATTCACTATTTTCTACATAAAATAATTTCTTCTTAAGAGATTGTATTATTACTGTAATACTTAATGTTACAGGGATTCGAAATTTACATATGTCTTACTTTCTTTCTTCATGCTTTAGTTCTTACTTAGAAGACAAAAGAGGGGCCAGTATGAAAAAGCTCAGGTGAGGTTACTGATGCCATTATTTATAGACAAAATAGTATACCCTTTATAGTATACCAAATATTTCTTATGAGCATGTGTGAGGTGTGCCTGACATGTGTCAGATTTGAGATTGGTGTTGAATCCAAGACAAAAGTGCATACGTTAAAATGTTGAATTTGTTTGCAGACAAATGAAATGGAAGAGATTTAGGCCCTAAGCTGTACTTCGAGCTGGTGGAAAACTATGACACAAAACAGTTGTATTATTGTATATTTACATTATTGTCACCTTGCATCTCTGCATTCGTTCTTCACCACTGCTAAATAATATATTTTTTTATTTATCCTTTCAAAAAGTTCTACACTATACTAACACTGGTTTTGTATTGTGTATTTAATAGTACTCATCACCAGATATTTGACAAATATTTAATCTATTTTCTAATTATAATTATAGTTTTTGTTTAAGTAAACCTGTATGGCATTTGTTTCAGTCCTGATCACTGTGATGCACAATGGTTGTAATGGTTTAGTCCTTGTGTAAAGAATTATAACTATGTATTGGTGGAATTAATACAATAAATAAAATAAAATCATTAAATTAAAATTTTATTAAAAACACCTACTTTGCTAATATCTTTAGACTTTCTATCCACTCTGTGGATTTATTTGTTCATTCAGTCATATATATATTTCTTATTTATCACTTCTTTGGAAACTGCTTTATCCTGGTCCGTGGAATCCTGGGACTCAGCGAGAGATACACATTCAGTGAGACTTCTGCCCATCGCAGAAACCACAAATACAAATTCACATTTTGTTCCCTTTTAGTAAATCTGTTCTATGTACTGTCATATTTTTAGCAGATGAAAATTAACCAGAGAACCCAAAAGAAACCACACACAAAGACCCAAGGTGGGAATCAAACCCTCAGTCCTGGACGTAGAAAGCCACAGTGCTAATCACTACACCACCATGCTGTGAAATGTTTAATAAAAATTGACATTGTTATAATTGATGATGTCTTTATAAAGATATTTAGATTTCAGGTGGGGCTGCACGATTTGATAAAGAATTCACATTGTGATTATTTTTATATGTATTGGGATTGTGGTTTCAACTAAAATATTTAACTATTAACTATTTCAATATCTCATCACAATGGTGGCTGGAAGTTTTTCCTGAAGTCGATGTGTTGGAAGCAGAAAAACTGGCCAATCATAATGATTTGAATGACTTTGACTAAGAGCATGCGCAAATCATCGCAAAACCCCAGTAGGTTATGTACAGGAAACAGAATTGAGCGATTCTTTCTCAATGACTCTTCTAGTCCGAGTCTTCGTTCTTTTATCACATGACTCCCATAAACGCTATGCAGTACAGTACACAGGAAACAGAATTGAACGGTTCTCAACGAAGCTTCAAGTCCCGAGTCGTTCCTTCCTTTGTCACGTGACTCCCATAAACGCTATGCAGTGCAATAGATTCAAAAGAACGAACGACTCAGACCAGAAGATATGAGAGGTGAGCTACTCATTCTGTTTATTATAATATGTCCTTAGCTGCATTGTAATATTTAAATTCCTGGAACTATAGCCAAACTTTGTGTATGTAGACATATTGGGGGCCTTTTTATTGAAAACGCAACATTTTATTTGATTTCTGATCAAAAGAACGAAATTAACTAAATGACTCAAAAAAAGATTTGTTGATTTTGATGAACGAGATTCAAAGAACCGAGTCACTAAAACGATTCAAACTTCCCATCACTATTAGGCAGGTGGTCATAATGTTATGGCCGTACAATAAATATATATATATATATATATATATATAAAAGAATGGGACAATTTGCTCATTTGTTAAAAATATTACACAGAATATAATTGTTCTACTATCTTTTATTCAAGCAAAAGTAATAAATAAAATTAAAACAAATGAAACATGTTTAAAACAGAAGTAAGTTGCAATAAGGTTTGAGACGCGGCCTGACTGCAGGAAGCGCGCGCTTGTGATGACGTGTTTCCGGTTCTCGTGCTGTCGGTGGCGGGAGATTCCAGCATGGCCGTGCAACCAAAACAGAACTTGTCCATGGACCGCGCGTCCGAAACCGGGTTTATAAACTATTATTTCTCCATGCATGAAAAACCGGACACCACGGTGAGAATATTTGATCGCAGCGAGTACTACACGGTGCACGGAAAAGATGCTCTCTTTGCTGCTAAAGAAGTCTTCAAGACGAACGGTGTTATTAAAATGCTCGGTGCAGGTCGGTATGGTTAGCCGTCAAGGCTAAGCTTAGACTTAGGTCAAGAAGTGTAGGTCTTAAAGTTTGTTGTCTTTATTTAAATAATCTAACCTATAGAGGATTTTTACATGAGTGGGGTTCTCTAAAGTTAGCTAAAGACATGTTTATATAGGTGATTAGCTCAAATAGTTAGCAGTGCATCATCACTAGGTGGCCAAAAGTATGTGGACTCCTGACCATTAAACCCTTCCTCAAACTGCTGCAAATTTGGAAGCACAAAATGCACATTTAGTAGCATTACAGTTGCCTTGTACTGCAGATAAGAGTCCAAATCTTAAGAGTCTGAATCCTAAACATCATTAAAATTAATATAAGATATACAGTGTTGTTTCTTTTTCATCCCACAGTGGGAAAATTACAGCAAAAAGCAAAGGGAAAAAAAACATCAGTGTGCATAGTGTTTTTCCCACCCTGAGCTAGCACTTTATGTGAAGTATTTAATGCAATTTAATCGAATATAATTGTTCTGCTATAATAAACTGTAATATAGGAGATGTTTATTTATCTCTGCAGTGTTAATCTTGAAAACTGGTTGTGTGAAATGCAGGCAGCAGGAGGCTGGAGAGTGTGGTGCTCAGTAAGATGAACTTCGAGGCGTTTGTGAGAGACCTGCTGCTGGTCAGGCAGTACCGTGTGGAAGTATACAGGAACAAGTCAGGAAGCAAAAGCAGCAAAGATCAAGGCTGGCAAATAGCCTACAAGGTAAAGTCATTTCAATATTTACCTTCTTCTATTGTGTCCATGGCAGGGCTTGAGTTCATCACCTTACAACATTTCATACAGTTTTCCAGTTTCCACTGGCATGTTGTCTACAAAACCGATTAGCAATAACATTAACACATTTACATTGATTATCAATTATATGCTGGTGACAGTATAATGGGCACCTAAGAGGCCCTAAGAGTCCTTTATACCTGTGGACAGCAATGGCCAAACGATGGAAAGCCAAACGAATTTAACAAAAATAAATGCTGGTTATGATAGAAAGGCACCAGAATGCCCTATACACCACATCCCGCCGCTCCCAGTGCCTGGGACCAAACTCCAGATGCCAGTCCGATCGATCACCCATTGGATGCTCGGACAAACAGCCCACCGAAGGATCCGACACTAAAGTCTTGTTGCCAAACATTACAGCGCACCCCCAGAGGAATTGTGGAGACAGAGCTGCTTAGGTGGCACAAAGAGAACCTACACAATGTCAGTTCTGGTGTGTGCATATAATGTTCAGACACATTAACTACATTAAATGTAAGATATGGGCGCGGTGGCTCAGGCGGCTAAGGCTTGTTGATTTGATTGATTTATTTATTTCAATCTGAGGATCCGGTTCGAGCCCTGCCACACTACACACACCCTATACTACCAGTGCCGGTCCCATTCAAGAAATTTGTTGAATGTTAATGTTTAAGATATTATAAAACTGCATGTTTTGTTTCTTCTAACCAGTTTGTTATGCATTTCTTTATTCCAACATTGCACGTTTATAATAAAAGTAAATCTGATTATTTTTAAAATTGACTATACGTTTTTTGATATTACATTTATGTGTATGTGTATATATAGACGTGTATATACTATATGTATCTGTATGTGTGATTTAGGCCTCTCCAGGAAACCTGACCCAGTTTGAGGAGGTTCTGTTTGGTAGCGGTGGAGGTTTGGGGGAAGGTGCTGCTGGAGTGGTGGGGATCCGTGTTGGAACAGGAAGTGATGGACAGCGTGTCGTGGGCGTCGGTTATGTTGATGGCATCCTCCGGAAGCTTGGTGTGTGTGAGTTTTCAGATAACGACCAGTTCTCCAATCTGGAAGCTCTTCTGGTGCAAATCGGCCCCAAAGAGTGTGTGCTTCCTGCCGGAGATACTGCGGGAGATCTGGGTAAACTGAGACAGGTATCTACAGTGGGAATCCGATCCGGTTTAATGCTTTGATTTTGTGTGTGACATTAACTCCAGCAGCTCATGTGGTGCGCGGTGTTTGTTTTTGCTTCAGGTGGTGCAGCGTGGTGGCATTCTGCTCTCTGACAGGAAGAAGGCAGAGTTTACAACCAAAGACATGGTTCAGGATCTGAACCGTTTGCTGAAGGCACGTAAGGGAGAGACGGTGTCTAGTGCAGCGCTCCCAGAGATGGAGAAACAGGTTAGTGGTGGTGTGTAGACATTTTATCTTTTTGAATGCAGGAGTTTTAGGAATAAGCATTGTGGGGATTTTTTACTTGCAGACACACACTATGGGCAATTTGGGAACGCCAATCAGGCTAATCGTTATGTCTTTGGGAGGAAACCGGAGTATTCAAAGGAAACTCACCTTTTTACATTTTACTCCACAGATTGCTATGTCCAGTTTGGCTGCTGTCATAAAGTATCTGGAGCTTCTTTCTGATGAGGCCAACTTCAGTTCCTTCAAAATGACCACATTTGACCTCAACCAGTACATGCGACTCGATAACGCAGCTGTGCAGGCACTTAACCTCTTCCAGGTCAGTTTATTATCCTAAGAAAGCTGGATAGTTGGCCGATACAATCTGTGGGGTTTTCTATCTGTAATATATTTGAATAACTTTGTCTGATTATGTTTTCCTGCTAGGCTTCCTCCGATGATCCAACAGGTACACACTCCCTATCAGGACTTCTGAACAAGTGTCGGACACCTCAGGGCCAACGACTGGTCAGCCAGTGGCTTAAACAGCCTCTGATGGACAAAAACAAGATCGAGGAAAGGTGAGAACGTTTTACCAAGTGTGATCCGTCCTTCATTTTTAATTGAATAAACAGGCATGCAAATCTAAATTTGGATGAGACAAGGTTTATAATCTCCTGAATAAGAGAACTGAGTGGCACGTCAGTGTTGGTGAATCAGGACCAGGAAGGGAGTGTGTCATGGCCTGAGCTACGGTGTAGACTGTCGTTGACGTGTTTTCGGCGCTTAATGCAACAGCAATCGTATTTCGGTCTGTTTTGCTGTTTTGTTATTCCATGCTGGAGAGTTACTTCCACCTTGTGTTCATGAAGAGCTTTGCATTCATAATGAGCAGCTTCTCATTTCTTGAACAACCGTGTTGAAAGACTAATTCTGTGGTCATGGAAAATGTATTACCGTGTTCCAAAAAGGTCAAATTATTGGCCGTCTTCAAGAATCATACAACAGTTTGTTCTGACCGAGTAATCTGATTGGCCAAGAGGCATCAGATATTTTGTTTAAACGATGCCATGAAGAATATGTGCTGTAATCAAAGCAAAAGGCAGACCAACAACATACAGTATCCACACGCGACTGTTTTTTGCCAGACAGTGTATAACTATTTATGTTGTTTGTTTATTTATTTATAAAATTTATATATATATATTAACAGGAGGTGGCACGGTGGTGTAGTGGTTAGCACTGTCGCCTTGCACCTCCAGGGTCCGGGTTCGAGTCTTGGCCAGGCTCAATTCCTGTCTCTGTGTGCATGGAGTTTCCTCCGGGTTCTCCAGTTTCCTCCCGCAGTCCAAAGATATGCAGTTAGGCTAATTCCTAAATTAGCGTTCCCAAATTGCCCGAAGTGTGTGAATACGTGTGTGAGTGAGTGTATGTGTGTGTGCCCTGCGATGGATTGGCACCCTGTCCAGGGTGTACCCCGCCTCGTGCCTTAAGGATAGGCTCCAGGTCTTAACCGCGACAAGTTTGAGTTAACTATATGAACACTATCTACGGTGTGACGGTGCACACACACTTCGAACACTTACATCACGCATACCGTGGTAAATCAACACACTACTAGTGTGTGTTAGTCACTTTCCGGAGAAATAAATTGACCGATGACAACGAGGTAATATTGTTGGTCTTTTCATTTCAGTACTGTATATTTTGGCGCTTACCATCTTTACATTGTGTATTTGGCAGATTCTGCTCCTTTTAAACGCAGGTCAGGGTGTAAGAATACGTTTAAGCTTCAATCAGATAGAGATGGTACAGCAATAAAACCTGTACAAGTTGATGCAAATCGCCTTATTCACAGTGTAATTAGGAATGAACCCCTGCTAACACACAGCTATAGTAAAGTGTGGTGTTTAGTGGTGAACTGGTTCTGCCTCAGGCTCGACCTTGTGGAGAGCTTTGTGGAGGACTCTGAGCTGAGGCAGAGCTGCCAGGAGGACCTGCTGCGCCGGTTCCCTGACCTGAATCGCCTGGCTAAGAAATTCCAGCGGCAGAATGCCAACCTGCAGGACTGTTATCGTGTGTACCAGGCTGTGGGTCAACTGCCCACACTGGTCCTGGCCCTGGAGAGACATGCAGGTATGACCTCAAGCCTCTTTTCTCCAGTGTTAAACAAAAATGATTTCAAATATTACTTTAGCAACAATATTTTGTGATTAAATTCGGGACTTCACTAGTATTTATTTATTTTATTTTTTTATGCAAGTAAATGTGACTTTTTGCGACAATTTGCTCACATTTATTCAAGCATCTTTATGAATTGATGCCTCTATTCTTACCACTGACAGGAAAACATCAGGTCCTGCTGAATGCAGCCTTCATTACCCCCCTCAATGACCTCGTCTCTGACTTCTCCAAGTTTCAGGACATGATAGAAACCACACTGGATATGAACCAGGTCAGGCAGTTGTGTCCTTTAGTTACAAGGCTATTCTTTTTTTTTTTTCCTCCCCCCCCCCCTCATGGTTATTCAGTTCATGGTATTTGTTCCATTTATAGATTGAGCACCATGAATTTCTGGTCAAACCCTCCTTCGACCCCACGCTGAGTGAACTAAGGGAGAGCATGGACCAGCTGGAGAAAAGCATGCAGGCAGCTCTGAACAGTGCAGCACGAGAGCTTAGTAAGGATTCTGACTAGATTTATGTGTGCCTCTTTTGGATAGAGATGTTTATTTATCTTTGATCTTACAGAAAACAAGAAGGCGTATTTTCTGTATGAATCCTATGGCATGATTTTGCATCCGGAGCTACAGGATTTATACTGTAGGTAGTTTGTAGGTTTGCAGTAACGGTGCAGTGCTACTCAAATCGAGCCACATGGCAAAGAATGCAACAAAAATAGAAAGTCTTATTTAACGGATACCATAATTTATCAGGGTGCCAATATTTACGTTCTAAAATGGCATTTTGTTATACTCTATATTTTAAGCAATAAGATTCAGTCTACATTTTTAAAATATTTTCTTTTAAATAAAATTGACAGAGTGTGATTTAAGTTTAGTGTGGTTTTTTGTTTGTTTGTTTGTTTGTTTGTTTGTTTTTTGCCCCGATTTTCTCCCTAATTTAGTCGTGTCAAATTCCTCCCCGCCACTAGGGGGCTCCCACATTAAGGCTACTACTACCACTCAGTCGGGAGGGCCGAAGACTATCACGTGTTTCCTCGAACCACGTGACGCCAACCGACCGCATCTTTTCGAACTGCTCACTCACGCACCGTTGGGGGCGGCGTAACACACTCTGAGGACAGCGCTATCCGCTCCTTCCGCTTGCGTGAGCTCACAGACGCCACTGATTGGATGTAGAGTTGTGATTAATGTGGGAGCACTACGTACCTCTCATCCCTCCCCTCTGAGAGAGCTCGGCCAATCAGCTCTCTCTAGACCCCCGGCTGCGAGAGGTTACAGCATCACCCGGGAATCGAACTCGCGATCTCCGGATGATAGCGTGAGCACTTTACCACTGCGCCACTCGGAGGCGCAAGCTTAGTGTGTTTTAATGTAACCTCTCCAATGTAATTCTGTAAGTTTGTTAAATCCGGCGCAGTTCAAGTGATTAATTAAGCTTATTAGTATTTAAAAGCGAAACCTGAAAAAGCTTAAAATCTAAACACCAAATTAATTTAATTAATTTATAGCTTCCAGTGTTATTCTGCTTTGCAAAATGCCTTCACAATTGTTTTTAATGTGTTGAAGTACCCTAGTGAAAATAATCCAGATTGCCCTTTACTGTTTTCTTTACATTTTGTAAAAAAAAAACAACAACAAAAAAACGCTGCCTTGATCTTGATGCAAAGTCGTTGCATCTTTTTACTTTCTTGTTTCATTCTGTCCGTTTGTGCTTTAGGTTTGGATGCGGGTAAGACGATAAAGCTGGAATCCAATGCACAGATAGGATACTTCTTCCGTGTCACCTGCAAAGAAGAGAAAACCCTGCGCAACAATAAGAAATTCACGACGCTGGACGTGCAGAAGAACGGAGTGCGCTTCACCAACAGGTGAGAGATCAAGTCTGATCAAGATTAGTGTGATCGCGTGACCTGGTCGTAGTGTGTGATAACAGTATGGGCTGCTTTGCAGTAAGCTGAGCTCTTTAAATGATGAGTACATCAAAAGCAAGGAAGAGTACGAGGAGGCCCAGAACGCCATCGTAAAAGAGATCATCAGCATTGCTGCTGGTAGGGAGTGCATCCGTTTTTAAACCCTTTTCATTAGTCTGAATTTGCCATGGCAGGGTCATGTACTGATGTTATATCTGGTCTATAGGCTATGTAGACCCACTGCAGATACTGAATGACGTGATAGCACAGCTGGATGCGGTGGTGAGCTTTGCGCTCGTATCCCATGCGGCCCCTGTGCCCTATGTGAGGCCTACGATACTGGAGAAGGGTACCGGCAGGTTAATCCTGAAGGGAGCACGTCATCCTTGTGTCGAAGCCCAGGATGATGTGGCTTTCATCCCCAATGATGTGACCTTCACTAAGGGAAAGGAGATGTTCCACATCATTACAGGTACACTGCTGTTAACTGTTACTGGAAAAATCTATATCATGAGGAGTAGGATGGAGCAACAGGCCATTACAGGGGACGGGATCTACACCAGCTGACAGTACATTTAAAAGGATAGTTTTTTTTTTTTTTTAAGTCTGTCTTAGATCAAAATTGAGGTGCATATAATAAGTAAGTACAGTGAAACCTTGGATTGCGAGTAACGCGGTTTGTGAGTGTTCCGCAAGACAAGCAAGTACAGCGCACGTGTACGGTTTAATGTAACACGTGTGCGTGCGCCTGTAAAGTTAAAGTCTCGTTGGAGAGGTTAAAGATCCATTTTCTCTCTCCCTGTATCAGCCTGCACTTTGTCATTGGACACTGTGCCCCTTCACACACACACACACACACACACACTCTATCTCTTTCTCTCTGCCTTACACAGAAACTCTGCTCTGTCGCGATTCTTTTCAAATGTAAAGTGCAGGTTAATTTGTTTTATTTTTACTTCACAGCAGTGATTCCATTGGTATGCGCTCATGCGCATGTCATTAACAATGTCTTTCCGTGAGTTTGAGGGAAAAACTCAAATAAGAGAGGAAGAAGGGTTACTGTGTAAGACGAGAAGAGGGGAGGGTCTAATTCCATCTCTCTTCTTACTTTAGCTTCACATATAAATACACACATTTTGTGTTTGTGTATATATATATATATATATATATATATATATATAGATAGATAGATAGATAGATAGATAGATAGATAGATAGATAGATAGATAGATAGATAGACACACACACACACACACACACACACACAGACATAGTGGAACCTTGGATTACGAGCATAATTCGTTCCGGAAGCGGACTCGTATTCCAAAACACTTGTAAACCAAATTAAATTTTTTCAGAAGAAATAATGGAAACTCAAATTATCCATTCCACAGCCCAAAAAAATAAATACATAAAAAGAATTTATAGAAAATGTAAAAGTAAAACAAATTAACCTGCACTTTACCTTAAAAAAAAAAAAAGTTAAAATAAATCCTGACAGATAAGTGTTTCCGTTTATGCGTGTAATGTGCGTGCGTACACACACACATACTAACGGAAAGAAAGTTTTATTGGAAAAATTAGCAAGGAACATCGTTAATCACACTCTTCCATAACACCTCATCAGTGCCGCAGCGCATTGAGGCAGTAATTGCTGCAAAAGAGGCCCAAACCAAGTACTGAGTACATATGCATACTTCTACTTTTCAGAGGTCCGATATGTTCTATGTACAATCCTTGTTTTATTGATTGCATGTAATATCCAAATTTTCTGAGATTGTGGATTTGGGGTTTTAATGTACTGTATGCCATAATCATCTCAATTATGACAAATCACGGCTTGAACTATCTTGCTTTGCATGTAATGAGTTTTTTTTTTTTCTTTCTTTTTTTTTTTTCTTTTTTTCTATCGTATTAGTTTCACCTTTTAAGTTGCGTTACTGAAATAAAGGAACTTTTGCACGATATTTAAATTTTTTGAGGGTCACCTGTATGTTTGTATGTGTGTGTATGTTTGTATGTGTGTATGTATCTGTATAAACCATTACCGAACCTTTAAACTTTAATACCAAAAAAATGTTCAGTCTCACTTATTAGATGTATATTTTCGCATTCAGAAGACACGTTTTGTGTCTCTTTTCTGAATAACATAGTTACCACACCTTGATTTTCTACACTCCCCTGTAGGTCCAAATATGGGTGGGAAGTCCACCTACATCCGTCAGGTGGGCGTCATCGTGCTGATGGCTCAGGTTGGCTGCTTCGTGCCATGTGATGTAGCAGAGGTGAGTGTGGTGGACAGCGTCCTGGCCCGTGTTGGTGCGGGGGACAGCCAGATTAAAGGAGTGTCCACATTTATGGCTGAGATGCTCGAGACATCAGCTATCTTACGGTCAGTATTTGTTACATCTTAGTATTAGCGTTATTGATTACCTAAAGCACTGTGTGTAACATGCATCACATTAGGAGTGATTAAGGAACCACTTTATGGAGAAATAGATAAACATTGAAATTAAGCAAGGATATGTTCTTGACCCAACCCGGATCATCTTCTTTTTTTATTTTTTGTCACCTTTTAAACAACAGTTCTGCCACGGAGGACTCTCTGATTATAGTTGATGAGCTAGGACGAGGCACTTCCACATACGATGGCTTCGGCTTGGCTTGGGCCATTTCTGAGTACATTGCTACGCGCCTGAAGTCCTTCTGCCTGTTTGCCACACACTTCCATGAGCTGACCGCTTTAGCACAGCAAGTGTCTACTGTGAACAACCTCCATGTCACTGCACTGACCACCGACAACACTCTCACCATGCTCTACAGGGTGAAACCGGGTCAGTCATGTTTGATTGATGGTATAAGGGTCGAAGGTGAAGGTGGTTTGGACAGTCATATTTAATATTTCAGTTAATATTAGTGGTCCACCACATTGCTTTGCTTTGTTTACAGTTTGTCTTTGTGGCTGTCCTGTAAGTTTTAAGTCGTTCTGTGTTGGTCTTCTGTTTGGTGTTATTGTCACGCTGAGATTTTAATTGAAAAATGTCTTACTTTGCAAGACCTTGGTTGTTGCCTGTCTGTGGTCACTGCAGCATTGAACTGGCCAGCCAAGATCTTGTCCGGATATCTCACGGCGGGATCGGGAAGGCGTTATTTCCCTGTATTTTTCTGTTTTATTTTTATTTATAAGTTCTGACATATTACGACTTTCAGGACTTGCTATATTAATTTTAATATTATCATATTTTAGAATAGTTCGTTTTAAACGGAATGTTCTTGAGTGAGATGCTTTATAGATAAACATAAAAAACAAGGTTGTAACAATAACAGATTTTTTTTTTTTTTTATAGAAGCCGGTGTTTTTATTGCTGTATAATTGTGCATTAATTTTCTTGCATATGATCATAAATTATGAAGCCGTAATGTATATTACTAATCCAAGAAATTATTTCAGATTAAGAAATCGTATGTCTTGCATGTTTAATTTATTTAATATTTTAAATATTTTAATAATTTGTGTGTTTTCTGTGATGTGCCCTGTAATCAGGTGTGTGTGACCAGAGCTTTGGTATTCATGTGGCTGAGCTGGCTAACTTCCCCAAACATGTCATTGCTTATGCTCGAGAGAAGGCTTTGGAGCTTGAGGAGTTTCAGGATTTGTCCACGCTTGATGACGATGCTGGACCTGAAGCTAAAAAGCGTTGCCTGGAGAAAAAGGTGAGATGATCATGGTGGGCTTTCTTCTTTTTTTCAGCATGTGCTCTGTAATTTATTGGGTATTCTGCAAAACTTGAGATTTCTGATTTATTTTCCTGTAGGATGGTGAGAGGATCGTTGAGGATTTCCTGAGAAAGGTGAAGGCAATGCCGATCCAGGACATGACTGATGAGGCGATCAAAACAGAACTGCGCAAACTTAAGGCTGAAGTGGTCTCCCACAACAACGCCTTTGTTAATAATATAGTTTCACGTACTGAGAATGCGAAAACTACACTGGAATAAGGTTCGATGTTATGTGAGATATGTTTCCCCTTCCTTGTGTATAATACTCTCAGAATAATCTACAGTATCGTAGAAATATGTTTTAGAGCTGTGTCCTTTTGTTTCAGTTTTTTTTCCTAGTAAACATACTGTATTCTGCCTATTTGTCGTTGTTGCTTCCTTCAAACAGTGCCTTTAACAGAAGAACATAGAGAAAAATGCATCAAGGAAATTTTGCCATCTAGTGGGTAAATCATATATCGGAGAACTGAATAGTGTGTGTGACCATGACCGGGATAAATCGGTTAATGAAGACTCGGTTGTCAATTCACAACAGGGATATTTTATTATAAGAGTCTAACTAGGAAGTATCTGTGCCAGAATATTTTTTGTAAAGTTAATTTAAACACTAGATTTTAAGATTAATTTAAAATAAAATATCTTTTAAGAAATCAAGTGGCAGGGTGGCGTAGTGGTTAGGACTGAGGCCTCACATCACCTGGGCCCAGGGTTTGATTCCCATCAGGTCTGTGTGCGTGGAGTTCTCCCTGTGCTTGGCGGGTTTCCTCCGGGTACTCCGGTTACCTCCCACAATCCAAAGATGTGCAGAATAGGTTTATTGCCGTTCACAAATTGCCCATAGCATGTGTGTGTGTGTCCTCCGATGGATTGGTACCCTGTCTAGGTCGAGAAGTATAAAAATTCCTGAAATACACAGGAGATTGCATAATTATGTCAGTCACTGTAATATTACTGTCATTAATAATAATTAATAATAGTACTGACATTAGAGACCTATCGTTATTTTCTTCTGACCGAATGCAGCCTCAATAATACATTTCATGTTTCTTGGTTTGTTTTACATAAACAATCTTATTCCCATCATTCTGAAACAAAAAAAATTCTCTTTTAAAAGATCATGTGAGCAAGAATGTGGAATATTGCTGTGTAAGCCTAATCTTACAATCAGATAGTTGGACTACATGTATTTAAAAACACAGCCACTAATATAAATCAGCATCCTTATATACAGTAAGACGGTGACTAAGTGCACACTTATCCATGGCATTGTCGAATGTGTTGGAGGTTATTGGTTTCAGCTGTAAGGATCCTCAATGAAACACATCAATGCTCTCCATTATATTGCTTCTGTATGGACCTGTAAACTTAGGGGAACATCGTGCCACCATTACCTGCGGATGGAGTTTATGGCCAACTCGCTGTCTCTCCTCACGCTGCTTCAATGCTTGGGTAGCCCTTACTTCTTCTGCCTGTCTACTTGAGCTGCCTACTGTTACAGTTCATCCAGTGAGAAATGCCTGTGACACCCTACAGTATGGCATAAAAGTTAATGATGCTGCCTACTGTTACAAGTGCTGTTACATCCACTGACACTGTTACATTTTGTTTTTATATTGTGTATATATACATATATATAGAGAGAGATTAAAGGATGGAAATATGTATTTTGGTTCAAAGCCTAACAAACAAAATAGACTCCTCTCCAGCATCAACATCACAGCAGAATAGTCCATTGATTTAAACCTCTTATGAGAAGCCTTACATCAAATGGCACCAACAAGTAAGTAACGGAGAGAAAAATTTAATCAACCTAATATGAATGGGGCTGTATTTAAAATATGGTGTAGTGGGTACCACTGCCTTTAAATTCCTCAAATAAGAAAATTATTAATAATAATATGGTAGGTGCTTTTTTTAAGCATTAATGTTTATGTGCATTTGGGTTCTGGCTGTCCAGTACTGTATTTTCACCTCATGTCAGTGTTTACAGGTTACTAGAGGTTACCCACTAGCATGCTACCATTACCTGCAGCAAGTGGAGGGTGTGGTCAACTCGCTGCTGCTCCTCATGCTGCTTCAATATTTCGTCCCCTTATTTCTCCCTGTATTTGCTGCCCACTATTGCATTCAATTAAATTCAATTTTATTTGTATAGCGCTTTGTATAACAATTGTCATTGTCACAAAGCAGCTTCACACAATCAAATGAATTATTTAAGTTTGTATGGAATGTGAATGTGTA